>CM040422.1:54557833-55077833 GCA_022702705.1 Papilionanthe hookeriana x Papilionanthe teres
ATAATTATATAAATAAATTAAATTCAAAAAAATCACATTTTCTCCTCTAATGTCTTAATTGACATGTGAGTGAAGTGGCATAAAAATCTTAAGTTTATTTAAGCTTAATTTAATGAGTTATAAAGTAAATAAGCTTAAAGGGGCATAAAGGTAATTAAAATATTTTAACTCATAATTAAAACTTTAGGTTTAATCAACATGGGGGTAAAATATCTGATTTTAATCTTCTCCTAGACGATTGAAACTTTGGGAAATTAAAGGATAGGAACCCATTAATCACTTTAATAAACCAAAAAAAATGAAACTTTAATTAATTAAATGATTTAAATTTTGGAAGATTAATTGAAATTGGATTATTAAAATGGGGATATAACTTAAGAGTATATTGATTCTTTAAAAAAAAAATCCCTAAATAAATCACTTAATAATACTTAACTCTATAACTTAAGAGGATAAGAGGAATTAATAATCAAATGATTAAAGTAAATAATTCTTAACTAAAACCTACATCATTAAATAATTTAACAATTAATTAAAACCTAAAATGTTAAAAAATTTAAAAGTAAATTAAAATATTTGAAACTAATCTAAAAAAATCATTTCAAAACAAACTTAAATCTAAATTACAAATTTTAAATAATTTTTAAAACAACTTATCTTAAAACATTAGGTAAAAAATTAAATTAATTAATCCAAATTAAACCATCAAAATTTAATAAATAATTTGAACACCTCTTTTAACCTAAATTAATCTAAAAAAGTAAATTAACATGAAATATTGATATCATTTATAAAAAGATTAACTTAAATGAATCAAACATCATTCCAAACTTGAAATCATTAATTAAAATTTCATAATTAAATTACATTAAAGTAAATCATCAATTTTAATTTCAAATCATTAAAATCTTTAACAAAATAACTTGCCCCTGAAAGCTTTAAATTATTAAAACTAGTAAATAAAGCATTATGTGAAATGTCACCTCACTCATAGGATAATCAAACATCCTAGTTCACTAAGCAAGGGAACAAAACTTAACTAAACCCTTGGATGATCAATTCACCAGTACAATAAAGTTCATTTAGACTCAAAGTAATCTTAGAAGTATTGAAAAGATGTTTAGATTCGTTCTAAGAACTTCCTCAGTATGGTGAGATGTTTTAAAGAACAATTGAACTTAATTGTTCTTTGATGAAGAAAATCATCCTTAAACAAAAAAAAATCAAGAACCTAGACGTCATAGGAAATGACTAGCTATAGGATTGGGATTCTGGTAGAAAACCAAAACCCTTTCTTTAGTCTTTACCTAGGTACTTGTTGAAATATTTAAATGCGTTAACATGTGTTTTAAAGTGTAGCTTGGAATGACGGGAAGGCTCTCCGGGTACACTTTTTTGTTATTGCAATTTACTTTATTGCACTGCACTTTACTTTTATTGCATGTTAAACAAGACTGTTGCAAGAAAACCAAAACCTTTAGGATAGTCCTTGAACTGAAACCAAAACTAACTTACAAGTCACTGCAAGATAGAATCCACCACCACAACATTCCAAAATATAAAACAACTCAAAATTTAATCACAAACAGCACAACAAAACTATAATTGCAACTAAATTAAAACGTCTCGTTGAATGATCGGGAATAACTCGGATGATGTAACCACGTGTTGCTAACGGGATTTCCTACGATCTAAATGAAAGTGTGGAACTCATTCAGTTGAGTTTAGCAAATTCATCTGGACTAAGTCAATTCGATGAAAATAACGGTGCCGGGATGACAGAACCGTGGGATCTTAATTGGTTCTGTTTAAACAACTTTAAGATTTGTTTTAATTAAAACACTAAAAGACACTTGGACTTTATGATTTCTAAACCAAAACACTTCTCTCATCTCCTGATTTTCACCTACTAAAACTAAACCCCTTACATAATAAGGAGCTTGGAGCATAGTTGGCAGCACAACCATCGTCATCAGCAAAACATGTGGCTACTTCAGCAAAACCATTCTTTAGTTTAAATAAAAAAGCCATAGGAATTCGAGGTAGTTTGACTAGTGCAACATAAATCCTCAGCTTTTCGTTAGGCACTTGTATAATTATTTTATGCAAATTAAGCCCTAACCGGTCTTAGGACTCCGAGGTAGTTGTATACGACATAAACCCTCACATCTTCCAGGCTATTTGTGTGATCATATCATATGAATATAAGTCCTAATTAATTAAAATTGGCAAGATTGAAATATTAAATAAACTCCCAAATTGAAGCCAAATGATAGGATAGTTTTGGGAAGTTGCCAAGATTCTTTTTGGATCCTCAGCTTCTCCTACTTCTCTTCCATTGGACTCCAAAATAAACTGTTCCAAATTTGAGCTAATCCCTTTTGAAATTTGTAAAATTTGATCCTTTGAAAATCTTAAACTTTGAAATTCTTGAGAGCAAAACCACTGATCATTATTGAGAGTTTTCTTAAGTGTCTTCGGACAAGATGTAATTAACTATAGGGGCTTGCCCTTATAGGGAACTTTAAGAACCCAGGTAATATAAACCCTGTTTAATTCCTTTATATTAAGCAGGGGAATTTTTTGGCTTATAAATTTGTTCGCAGACCAAACAGATGTCACAAATCTTCTAGTTTATTTAACCAAGCCTCATCGTCAAGCAATGTGTCTATTCTTTGGGATAGATACACAATTATGATATTGCGCTTGTTTATATAAACTATTCGAGATGTGAGATCGCTTTGATTTCATATCTTAATATTTTCAAACATAAAGTTATTTTCAAAATCAAATGCTAGTTTTCAAATTATATATGTACATATAAATTAAACACACAAACTAAAAAATATGCCGACAAAATTTCTGGCGACTCCGCTGGGGATTAGTTCTTCTCTCCATTTTTGATCGGATGGTTTTGCTTTCATAAATTGGTAGTAAGTCCATGCCCCTAGTGGATCAAACTACCATCCTTCCGTTGACATATCTTGTTCATTTCTGTCTTGAACAAGTGTGATCAACTCTTCTTGGATTTTGGAGCCATTGTTTAGACACTCCTAAACAGAGAGGTTCTGAAATCCTCCTTTTGTTACCTCTCCGAAGAGGAGAGGTAGACCCCCAATAGGTGTTAGTTTAAGAGCGGTCCTTCGAGTTGAGAAATCCTATGAGAATTTTTTTTTTCTCCTTCCTTTCTAAGCTCTGGATTGGGTCCTTTACCCTCTCCAATCTCCTCTCATTTTTTTTAACGAATAAACTAACCGCCTAACAAACAAACTCTTTTTTAAATCGTAAATGCATAAAACTTAAGTAAATTGTGTTCGGACTCTTTTCAATTTCTTTCTTTTCGTCCTGACGAAGGAAGCATAATTTAGGACTGATAGTCGAAACTTGCCTTGCAGAAGATGCCTGCCCAGAAGCTGATCTTCTCTTTCACCAACGGGTTAGACTTAGCTGTCTACCAGGATGAACTGCCTAGTGATGCAATCATCCGCTTTGAACAAGGGTTTGACAATACAGACGTTAAGTTTGCCAGTGTTACTCTTTTAGCACTTATGAACAAAAGAGCCTATGATTGAGTTTATCCCAAAGTTGACTCAAGAGTTCCCTCCCCTGAAGAGGGCCCCAGTTGAAAGGAACACTGCTGTTCACAGGAAGTTAACCGCTACCCCCAGAACTGTCGTCTCTACCCCCACCAGTCTAGTCATTACAGCAGCTACCCCAGTTCCTACCAAACTTGAAGAAAAGGAGGTACAAGTCAGTTATGAGCCTGTCACTGTGGAGGGTTCAGACTTCGCTGTGATACCGTCTGTTTTCGAGATAGGGTCTGGTTTGAAGTATAGACCCTTAACCCAGTCACAGAGGAGGAATAAAAACAGGAACCTTGCTAAGATCAAGAAGGTCAGGGAAGCTAAAGCCGCCTGTCTTGAAGAAATCCCCGAAGAGAAAGAGGAAGAACTGCCAGAATACTCACCACTGTTGGAAGGAAATAGATTCCACCCTCTCTCTGCTGCATCTAATGAAGTAGATTCCAAAAAGATTGTCGCTGTGTTACCCCGGTCTGCATATTACAGTGACGGTAAGAAGAAAAAGAGCAAGGCTACATCGCTCACTCGATTGCGAGCAGTAGTGGAGAAGTTAGCCAGAAAAGAAGGATGTCTTGTATCAGAGATTATAAGAAGAATGGGACGAGTACCAGTTAAGTCTCACCTCGATCCTCAAGTAGAGCCTGCTACTATCCCTGAAAGACCAAAGAAAAAGGTGCGAGCTAGCGAGGAAGGCTCACCCGTTGTGGTATCGGGTCTCCATATTTGGGAGGACACCACCTACTTACGCACCGCCGACAGACCAGCCAGTCCTAGGCCTTCTGCTACGGGAAGGATGGTGTGGCGACCTATTATTATCGAACCAATACCAACACAACGTTCTGGAAAGAGAAATCTCACTGAAGATCCCAGATCTGAAGAAAGTGCCACAGTAAAGGAAACTCCTGAAAGAGAGGTTCAACAGTCGTCTCCTGACAGCCATGAGATCGTTCATAAAAGGCCACTTGAGGATGCCATAGGGAAACTAAGAATGGACATCCGACGGCTAGCAAAAGAAAGAGGAGAAGAATTAAGGGACAAAGTGGATTTGTCAGAATTCATGAATGAAGAGTATGCTGAGGTTAACATGGTTGAGACACGAGCATTGTCGGCTTCACAGGGAGTCCTGCCAACTTTAAAAAAAGATGAGCCAGAGTTAATGAGAGCACAGCTTCAGGAAAGAGATGATACGATTTCCCAGATGGTGAAAATGATGGAAAAGATGGCTGCCGCCTTAGCTACTCTCCAGAGTTAGGCTCAGCCTCAGAAAGAGATACCCCCGGAGGTCATCCATATTACTGATGGAGGAAAAGAGATTACATCTGTTAACAGAGACGATCAGCTGAAGAAAGATTCTACACAGAACATGATTCCCGAAAAGGATATTAAGAGCATGGTAGAACAGCAGGTGCGAGAACCCTTAGCTCGACCCAAGAATGGAACATCTATTCAGACGGGTAGACCTTACCCTGAAGAATTTGATGCAGTCCAATACCCAAAGGGCTTTGTACCACCTCTTTTTAAGAATTTTGATGGAACGGAAAACCCTCGGCAACATGTCGCACATTTTGTGCCAGTTGCTGCAACGCCGGTGGGAGCGACGCCTTACTTTTCCGACAGTTCGTCAGCAGTTTGTCAGGGATCGCCTTCGACTGGTATGCAGAATTGTCGAATGGATCAGTTAAGACTTTTTTAGAATTGGAAAATCTCTTCGTTAAGCGGTTTGCCGGAGCTCATCACCACATCACCATTGGTGATCTAGTGGTGGAGCGATAGAAACCAAATGAAACTTTGGTGGATTACATACTTCGATGGAGGAACCTGAGCATGAAGTGTGAACCACAGCTTCAGGAACAACATGTGGTCGGTATCTTGCTTAAGAGTATCCATGGCCCGATAGCACTTCTCCTTAAGGGATTCACCATTAAGACTTTTGAAAAGTTGCTTAGGAAGGCCGGGAGCTTGCAAGAGGAGGCTAAACAGCTAAGTTTCACCGATAAGACCGATAAGCAGAAACTAGTTAAAGCATTCAAGAAGAAATCTGGAACCATCGCAGCAGTGGAAAAAGGTAAACAACCAGTGTAAATACAGCCAGAGCAACTGCAACAGGTTTATCAACACCCTCAGCAGAATTATCAGCCTCAGCAGAGTTTTCAGCCTCAACCGAGTTCTCAGTCGCCGCGATACGATCAACAGCTGTCTCGTTCGCTCCGTTCTCTAAAGGAACTTTTGAACAAAGAATACCCCTTCAAGACTAAGGCAGTGGCTAAGATATTTTGCAGTTTGATGAAGAAGCTCAACTTTCAGTTGCCAGAGCCCAGGAAGCCCGAGGAAGTCGACAAGAAGGATCATCCGAACTACTGTCCCTACCACCGGATGATCAGACATAAGATTGAAGACTGCTTCACCTTCAAGAACTGGTTGGAAGATAATCTTCGGAGAGGAAACATAACGATCCCAAAGGAATACATGAAGGAACCCCAAAAGGGAGGTTCCATCAATGTTATCTCGATGAAGCCTATTATTCCGATCGACTCGTACATGACTAATGTTGGATGGAGCACCGTTTAGATGAAGTCATCAAAGAGAATTTTGGATCACATCCAGACCGCTTCGGTACACGCTTCAACTTAGAGTTTGAAACCTGTCGAGCCGACACTATCACTTACGATTGAAGAACCGCCCCAGAAGGAGGAGAAGATCGTAGAAGAAAAGAAGACCGAGGCTCCGAAGGCTAGACTAGGGACTGCTTATCCTAGGATGGTTGTTTCTGATTTGGGGGAGAAATCCCTCAAACTTCTGACTCTGTATGATTATTTGCTCGCCCCGGCGGGATCTTATAATAATAAGAGTTTTGGTGTTGGCTACGTTTTGACTGTTTCTAACAATTACGTGACTAACGACAACCAACCTAATCCGGATCTCGATTTCAATACGAATAACGATTCTTAAATCATAAAAAACCTAGATAACCACGACGAAGAGGAGGACATTCACAAGGATGGCTACGAAAGTTCAGTAAATGACGAGTCTATTTGTGAATTTCGAGGAGCTCCAATCATAATAGAGTTAGAACTATCAGACGTTGAGGGGACTTCAGAAGGGCCAGTCATTCCTATTCAAGAAGAGACACCAGTAGATTCAGAGGAAATTACTGAAGTCAACCTAAGAAGTGGAAAAGGTCCTACCTCCGAGATTGGGTCCAAAGGACAAGGGAAAGCAGATGATTGCTCAGGAAGAGCCAACTCCAGCAGAAGAATTGCCCGTTCGGGAAGAAATTGAACAGCCTGGTAACAAAGTGGACTATAATGTGCTAGCCCATCTTAGGAAGCTACCCGCCAAATTGAGCATCTACAACGCTCTGATCCTGTCAAAGAAGATGAGAGAATCTCTGGTCAAGGCCTTGCTTGATCCAAAAATTTGCTTAGCTCAAATGGCTGGTAATTTCTTCGACGAGGTTTGCTCATTGAAAGGACAGCGCGGTTTTACCTTCATGGACGATGATTTACTACATGGAACAGCAGATCACAACCGACCATTGTACATTTCAATCCGTATTGGAAAGTTCACAATCTCCAGGGTGCTAGTTGATCCAGGAGCTTCAATTAATATAATGAACCTTCGAACGCTAGCCTATCTAGAGATTGATGCCCATGATCTCGAGGCAGACAAAATGATGCTAAGAGGCTTCAACCAGAAACGAGAAAGAGCTCTTGGATCGATAACACTGTTAATGAAGATCGGTGAATTAGCCAAGACAACCGTGAAGTTCCACATAATTGATTCTGAGACATCATTCAACGCTCTACTGAGCCGGCCGTGGATCCATGAGAACCGAATGGTACCGTCGTCTCTACATCAGTGTATAAAGTACTATGAAGGAGGACAAGAACAGTGTATCAAAGGTGATTTGCAACCATTCTCCGTGCATGAAATCGAAATCCATGAAGATGCAGCTTACTACGCACCTCCAAAGAAAACTATCTTCTCCAGAAATGCCATATCAAACAAAGTAAAAGAAGCACGAGACGACAAAGAACCTGAAATCCTCGTTCAACAGTTACTCACCACTCCCTTACGACGAGATGGTGAAGGTTTCTCCAGAACTCGCACCCGAGGTCGAGGCCGGGAACGAGGTCGAGGAAGAAACGGTGGAACAGTTGAATAGAAGAAATCGGTCATCGATGTTGATTGGGATAATAGCTCTGAAGAAGAAGAAGAAATCAAGAAAGAAGCAGCAACAGTAAACCAAAGGAAACCCCAGTTCAAGATCTCTCTCAAAGATGAAAAGGATGAAGCATACAAAGCAATGTACGAGAAGATTAACCACTATGTGCATACTATGACCCTGACCCCGATCCATTCTAATAAGATCGAGGGTATGGTGGTCAAAGAAGTGCATGGTGGCTGTGCTAAGCCCATTAAATTCTACCGTGGTGCTTCTTCCTCCAAAACTGAAAATGATGTAAAATTTGAAGATGTTACTTCATCCGAATTAATGGAATTGCCTTTTGAGTGGTATTCTCCCTATGTTCAAAATTTAATTCGACGTGGTATTTTGCCTAAGCAATGGCCAAAAGGTCAATCACAACACTTTGAAAAGTTATGGAACAATGCCAGTTGGCCTCCGAATTCAAAACATGGTCTCGGATTCGGCACAGTAGGATCAGTTGATGATACAATATTTTTCTTGGTTGTCACTTGAGAGTCTAATAAAGATTGCTTGGAAACCTAAGATGATCTCGAAGATCTGCCAATCAGAGATGCTCCGCCAGAATTTGAAGAAGAGATTAAATCTACAATAGACAAGTTAATGGAAGTTAACTTAGGTACTAGCGAAGATCCTAGGCCTACCTTTGTTAGCTCCTTACTCAATAAAGAAGACTCCGAAGAAATGATCAAGCTATTAATGGAATTCAAGGACTATTTTGCTTGGAGTTATGACGAAATGCCAGGATTAGCTCCAGAGGTTGCAGTTCATAGACTAGGAGTGGATCCCACTGTCGTTCCAGTCAGACAAGCTCCCAGAAGAATGTGTCTAGAGATTGAACAACAAGTTATAGTTGAAGTTAAGAAGCTAATAGACGCTAAATTTGTCCGTGAAGAACAATACCCTACTTGGTTACCCAATGTGGCACTGGTTAGAAAGAAGAATGGACAGATCAGAATCTGCGTGGATTTCAGAGATTTAAACAAAGCATGCCCAAAAGATGAATTCCCACTACCAATTCCAGAATTGATGATCGACATCGCTTCAACACACGAAATCTTCTCTTTCATGGATGGATCATCAGGATACAATCAGATAAAGATGGCACCAGAAGACGAAAAGCTCACAGCCTTCAGAACGCCAATCATAATATATTTCTACACAGTAATGCCTTTCGGATTGAAGAACGTAGGAGCAACTTATCAAAGAGCAATGACGAGGATTTTTTATGATCTCATTGACAACCAAGTCGAGTGCTACGTGGATGATGTGGTCATCAAAAGCAAACTGAAAGAAGATCACCTGTATGATTTGAGAAGTGTTTTCGAGCGATTAAGACAATTTAATCTTAAGATGAATCCCTTAAAATGCGCCTTCGGCGTCACTTTCTAGAAATTCTTAGGATTTGTTGTCCGACATCGTGGAATTGAAGTCGATCCGAAGAAGATTAAAGCTATCTTAGAAATATTGCCTCCCAAAACCTTGAAGCAATTACAATCCTTTCATGGAAAATTGGCATATCTTCGACGCTTTATTTAGAATTTGTCAAGAAGGTGTCAACCCTTTTCTGCTTTGGTTAAGAAGGATGCCAAGTTTACTTGGGACTCCAAATGTTAACATGCCTTTGATGACATCAAATGATATTTAATGACACCTCCTGTCTTAGCAGCCCCAGTCTCAGGTAGATAGTTGATACTTTATACCGCGACATTAGACATCCCTCGGAGCCCTGCTAGCCCAGGTTAATGACGAGGGTAAAGAAAACGCTCTCTACTACCTGAGTCATCGTCTAATTCTGACGGAAGTAAAGTATCCTCCGATTAAGAAGCATTGTTTGTCCTTGATCTTTGCCTCTCAAAAGCTCAGGCATTGCATGCTTTCTCATAGGGTCAACCTTATTTCAAAGTTTAATCCATTGCAATATTTGAAGACCCGACCAACACTTTCCGGAAGACTTGCCAGGTGGTCGATGATACTATTGCAATTTGATATAACTTTTGTTCCTCCTCGCACCGTAAAGGGACAAGTCCTAGCAGACTTCCTCGCAGCGCACCCCTTACCTGCAGAATCGCCTCTCAACGATGACTTGCCAGAGGAGCAGATAATGAGCTTACAAGACCTTGATGATCAGCGTTGGGAACTGTACTTCGACGGAGCATCTTCAACAAAAAATGACAGAGAATCGCAGATGATAGTGCCCGGTAAGGTAGGAATCAGACTTATCTTTATAACACCGAAGCGAGGGATGTTAAGATACTCCTACCACTTAACAAAATTGTGTACAAACAACGAAGTAGAATACGAAGCCCTCATAATAGGATTAGAATTAACCATTCAGATGGGTATAACAGCTATCAACATCTACGGGGATTCGTTGTTGATCATTCAGCAGATCGCCAGATAGTACAGAATTTTGAAACCAAGGGCTTGAGCAGTACTTTCAGTATGCCATGAAACTATTGGAGCAAATTCTGAATGTAACAATCTACAAGATTCCCAGAAAGAAAATGCTCTTGCAGATGCGTTAGCCCGCCTCGATAAAGAATTTTCCTGCTCGTAGGATGAGTCAGTTGAAATGTCAGTTCAGGGACGTCAGGTTCTCTCACAGCTCGACATGGATACAATACACAGATCAGAAGAGGAAGAAGAATTAGTTGCAACAGTAACAGAAAATGCAGAAGATTGGCGGTAACCATTAATAGATTATCTGCAAATAGAAAACCTAAAGGAAGATAAATCATTAGCCCATCAAATCAAGAAAAGAACTTTTTCTTATGCATTAATAAACAATACATTATACAGAAGGTCTTTTGAGCAGATGTGGCTAAGGTGCCTGAGCAAGTCTGAAGCTCGTGAAATTGTTAAAGAGGTGCACACAGGACTTTGTAACGCTCACCAGTCAGGTCTGAAGATGAAAATGAAGATTAAAAGACTATTCAATGATCTACTACCCAAGAGCAAACGGCTTGGCCGAGGCTTTTAATAAAACTCTCATCCAAATCCTAAAGAAAACTTTGGATGACAATAAAAGAAATTGGCACGAGAAGTTGTTGGAAGCCTTATGGGCCTACAGGACGACTTTCAGGACTCCTAGTCAGTTTACGCCCTACGCTCTAGTGTACGGGTCAGAGGCAGTTCTACCCTTGGAAGTTCAGCTCCCATCACTCAGAATTGCAGTTGCAGAGAAAATCACTACAGAAGAAAATGCCGAATTACGGCTGGAAGAATTGGAAAACTTGAAAGGAAAACGACTTATAGCGCAACAGAATATGGAACTGTATCAAGCCAAGATGATCCAGGCCCACGACAAACTGGTCCGCCCAAGGACATTCAAAGTCGGTAACTTGGTTCTAGTTCTTAAGAGACCTATTCTTGCACACCGCAAGATAGGAGGTAAATTTGAACCGACTTGGGAGGGGCTGTTCGCGGTTGAGACAGTCTACTCAGGAGGTTCTTACCAGCATGTGAATTGCCATTGAGAACGATTTATGCTTCCAATCAATGGACGATATTTGAAGAAGTATTATGCAACCTGATGTTTCGAAGAATGAAATTTCATTCCTAGAAGCACGGGTAGAGTAATCACTTATAGCTGGGTCCGAACCTGAAATAAAATGAAAAAACAAAAATAAATGATAAAAATCATAGAAAAAAAAAATGTGTTAAAGGAAAACATATGCAATTGAAGTAATGATAAAATCTTGATTCTTCCTTTTGGAACAATCACTCCTGATCTTTTCTTATCTTCTCTTACTCTTATAAAATTTGAAATAATTAAATAAGATTTTTTCATTAATAAGTAAATTTTCTTATTGTTCTCATCCTGAGTACAGCCCCTGATCCTTTCCTTGTTTTCTTTTTAGGGAAATGTCGAACGGGCGGTTGTTCCTGAACTTTAAGGATGGCGTAAGTCTTGCACTTAACAAAGAAGAGCTGAAAGCTGATGCTGTGAAAGAGATTGACTCAGACCTTGCACAGTTGGAGTTGGAATATGAGAAAACTGCTTGGACTGCTGTGGATCCCGAGCAGTTCCGTGAGAAGAAAGTGATGAGGCTCAACAAGAAGGCTCCCTAAGTTGCAAACAAGAAGAGGAAGATCAATGTGATCGAGGAGAACAAGATGAAATCAGTGATAACGTCAGCAGGAGGAAAGCTTGTCGGTCTTTGCTTCTACCGAGATTCAGGGAGAGAGGAGAGCCACCCTGACCCCAACTCAGAGAAGAAACAAGAATTGCCGTATCGCCAAGATACTGAAGAAATTAACAGAAGAACAGAACAAGGAAGAAACCCCGACGGCCGTAGCAGTTGCCCCAAGGAGGCCAGTCCTCAGGAGCTCCATAGCAGAGGTTGTTCTGGAGGAGGTTACTACAGAGCCTACACCTAAGATTGTGAAGATTCCAGGAGAGCGTGACAGTGTGGAGCCATACATCCCACAATACGTTGATATACCCTGACAGCTGTAGATAATTTCAGAGCACGAACTGGAGATGATCCAGAGGGTGTGGAAGCAAAATTTTGAATACTTTTAGAGAATCAGAGGCAGATATGTCAACATCCTGGAAGGAATAGAGTTACATACATATGTTTTCTCTCACTATGAGCAGAGTGAGATTGTAGACTACGTCAATGAGCTGAACAAACATGGTCGTGCAGGACGATTACACAGTAGGACCTACTCTGAGCCAAAGAAATGGAAGAGAGGTAAGGGGAGGATTACTATACAATTTGGATGCTGTTACAACTTTACTAATGACAAGAAAGGAAATCCGCCAGGGATACTCCGCTACAATGAAGTGGATACAATGCATGTTTTAATTAAGAAAATGACAAAAAGGATGGTGGCATGGCGAGTCCTACACGCTGATTGCATACCAAACAGTTGTATTATCAACAACTATGCAGAAGGAGATTGCATCCCACCTCACACAGATCATCAAGATTTTGTAAGGCCCTTTAGTACTGTTTCCTTCATCAACCAATGCAACATTATGTTTGAGACAGAACTCCGGATAATTGGCCTCGGAGCATTCCGAGGGCTTGTGGAGAAACCTCTACCGGTAGGCTCTGTTCTCGTACTACAAGGAAATGGTGCAGATGTAGCGAAACACTGCATACCGGGAGTTCCCTACGAGCAAGTCTCCATCACCCTCAGAAGGATGGATGAGAGTAAAATTTTGGTCTACTTCCAGCCAGATCCAGAACTAGAGAATTTGCAGCCCTACGAGCTGTAGGCTACATAGCAGTAGCACACCTCTAAAATGCACTTACGTGGGATTCTCCTCCGGAAAGTGGCTTAGAAGGTGATGTTATTACCTATGTAGTTTACTTTTCAGACATGGATGAATCAAACAGAAAATTTTGTTAGAGTACACGGAGATATCAACGCAGTCTGTGTTCAGATATATATATATGAACTTTTGTAAAAGTTTGTTTTCAGAAGGATGTCATCAGAAATGTTTTGAGGGAATCACCTGATTTATCTTCGACATTTTAATGGAAATGAACTTTGTGTTTTGCCTTTAGTTTTGTGCAAATTACTGCAAACACCACTAGATTTGAGTTTAACTCAGTCTAAAAAAAAGAAAGTTGGATGAAGAACGATTTGAATGAAATAATAACAACAAAATAAAATTTGAATTCAAAGTCTGGATAAAACACAAACCAAAATTCAAAACAGATCAACTTAAAACTTCAAGATGTGAACCAAGTAAATCAATTAAAATCCGAATCAAAGTGAAATTTCAATCGAAAATGAAACTTAAAATAAAAATCAAATCACTAAAAGCAAAGAAACAATAAAGACGAAACTCCAAATCCGATATCCCTAGCCTCCGGCTGTTTTCAAAATATTTTCGACTCTCTGTGATTTCTCCCCTCTTTTAAGAAGGTCGCTGAGTCTACTGACAGAGAACCATGAGATCCTAGATTTAGTTCTCATGGCGTGGATTCACTTCCTTCGCCAAACATTCAACCTTTGATGAAATCCTTCGGGACATGAAACTCTTTCATGTCCCATTCCAATCTTCTACTGTGCTTCTAATCATTGAAATCTTCACGAATCAATCGTTAACCTTCCGAGACTGGTACCTAACTTCCAGTTCTCTCCTTTCGAGGTCGGTACCAAAATTCCGACACTCTTTTCGAGATCGATACCTCAATTTCGATTCTCTTTCGAGACTGGTAACTAAATTCCAGTTCTCTCCTTTCGAGGTCGGTACCTAAATTCTGACTCTCTTTTCGAGATCGATACCTAAATTTCGATTCTCTTTCAGGGCTGGTACCTAACTTCCAGTTCTCTCCTTTCGAAGTCGGTACCTAAATTCCGACTCTCTTTTCAAGATAGATACCTAAATTTTGATTCCCTTCCGAGACTGGTACCTAAATTCCAGTTCTCTCCTTTCGAGGCCGGTACCTAAATTCCAACTCTCTTTTCGAGATCGATACCTAAATTTCGATTCTCTTTCGGGGCTGGTACCTAACTTCCAGTTCTCTCCTTTCGAGGTCGGTACCTAAATTTTGATTCTCTTTTCGAGATCAATACCTAAATTTCGATTCTCTTTCGAGACTGGTACCTAAATCCCAGTTCTCTCCTTTCGAGGTCGGTACCTGAATTCTATCTCTCTTTTCGAGATCGATACCTAAATTTTGATTCTCTTTCGAGACTGGTACCTAAATTTTAGTTCTCTCCTTTCGAGGTCGGTACCTAAATTCTGACTCTCTTTTCGAGATCTATACCTAAATTTCGATTCTCTTTCAAGACTGGTACCTATATTCCAGTTCTCTCCTTTCGAGGTTGGTACCTAAATTCTGACTCTCTTTTCGAGATCGATACCTAAATTTTGATTCTCTTTTGAGACTGGTACCTAAATTCAAGTTCTCTCCTTTCGAGGTCGGTACCTAAATTTTGACTCTCTTTTCGAGATTGATACTTAAATTTCAATTCTCACTCTTTCGAAATCAATACCTAAATTCTGATTCTCATCCTTTGTGAGGTCAGTACCTAAATTCTGATTCTCTCTCCGAGGCTGATACTTAAAAGTGGTCTTCTTACAAGTGGTCTTCTGGTCATTAGGAACATCTCATAATTTTATTAAGGACGGAAACATTTCCTTGGTCATGTTATTGAATTTTCCTTGAAAACCCCCATTTTCCATTAAAAATAATTACATAAATAAATTAAATAAAGAAAAATCACATTTTTCTCCTATAATGTCTTAATTGACATGTAAGTGAGGTCACATAAAAATTTCAAGTTCATTTGAGCTTAATTTAGTGAGTTATAGAATTATTAAGCTTGAAGGGCAAAATGGTAATTAAAATTTTCAACCTTTAATTAAAATTTTAGGATTAATCAAAAGGGAAGGGTAAAACATTTGATTTTAAACTGATTTTGGATGATTGAAACTTAAATGGTTAAGGGTAGAAACCCACCAATCATTTTAAGAATAATTAAAATAAAGCTTAATTAATTAATTAATTAAATTTGGAAGATTAATGAAAAATTGGAATTATTAAAGTAGGGATATTATTTAAGAGGATATTTATTCTTTAATTTAAAAATCCCTAAATAAATCACTTCAATAATACTTAATCCTTAATTAAAAGATTAAAATAATAATCCAAATTAAAATTAAATTAAATAAAAATTAAATTAAATTAAAATCAAATTAAATTAAATTAAATGAAACTAAATTAAAAATTAAATTAAATTAAAACTAAATTAAATTAAATCAAATTAAATTAAATTAAAATTAAAATTAAATTAACTCAAATTAAATTAAATAAAATTAAACTAAGTCAAAAAAAAATTAAATTGAAATTAAATTAAATTGAAATTAAATTTAAACTAAAGTAAATTAAATTAAATTAAATTAAATTATATTAAATTAAAATCATTTAATAACAAACTTAAATGAAATCTTTAAGAATTAAACCTAAAATAACTTGAACACTATTCCAAACTTAAACTAATTTTCTATAATTAAATCAAAAATTAAAATTAAATCATTAAGCTTAAATCGTTCAAATACTTAATAATTTGATTTGCCCTTATTATTATAACTCTTAAATGAGACATCAAGTGAAGTGTTACCTCACTTATAGGATATTCAAATGTCCTAAGTTCACTGAGCAAAAGAATAAAACTTAAACTCCCGGATGATTAATTCACTTGTATAAATAAATTCTCTTGGACTTAAAACGATCCTAGAAATATTGAAAAGATGTTTAAGATTTGTCTTAATAACTTCCTCAATATGATAGGACGTTTATAAGAACAATTGAACTTAATTATTTCTTTGATGAAGAAAATCGTCCTTAAACCAAAATACAAGAACCTAGACGTCATAGGAGATGACTAGCTATAGGATTAGGACTTTGATAGATAACCTAAACCTTTCCCTTAGCTTTACCTAGGTACTTGTTAAGTATTTAAATGCCTTAACATGTGTTTTAAGTACGACTTGGGATGACGGGAAGACCCTCCAGTACGCTTTTATTTTAGTGCAATTTACTTTATTGCAAATGCACTTTACCTTTCTTGCATGATAAACAACTGTTGCATGAAAACCAAAACCTTTAGGGTAGTCCCTGAATTGAAACCAAAACTAAATTAAAAGTCACTGCAAGATAAAATTCACCGCCACAACATTTCAAAAAATAAAATAACTCAAAATTTAACCACAAACATAACACAAAACTACAATTGCAACTAAATTAAAACGACTCGTTGAATGATCGGGAATACCTCAGATGATGTAACCTACGTGTTGCTAAAGGGATTTCCCACGGTCTAAATGAAAGTGTGGAACTCATTCAGTTGAGTTTAGCAAATTCATCTGGACTAAGTGAATTCAATGAAAATAACGGTGCCGGGATGACGGAACCGTGGGATCTTAATCGGTTCTGTTCTAATAGCTTTAAGATTTGTTTTAACTAAAACACTAAAAACACTTAGATTTTAAGATTCCTAAAACCAAACTCTTCTCTTCTCTTTTGATTACAATCTTCTAAAACTAAACCTCTACAACAACAAGGAGCTTGGAGCACGGTGGGCAGCACTGCCATCTTTGTCAGCAAAACAAACTGTACTTCAGCAAAAATTTCTTAGAATTAAATAACAAAGCCATAGGATTTCGAGGTAGTTTGCCTAGTGCAACATAAATCCTCAACCTTTTTTTAGGCTTTTGCATGATCATATCATGTAAACTAAGCCCTAACTGGTCTTAGGACTCCGAGGTAGTCGTTTAGTACGACATAAACCCTCACATCTTCGAGGCTTTTTTGTATGATTTTATCGTACAAATATAAGTCCAAATTAATTAAAATTGGAAAGATTGAAATATCAGATAATATTAGGATTTTCTCAAACTCGAAGCCAAATAATAGGATAGTGTGGGAAGTTACCAAGATTCTTCTTGGATCCTCAGCTTCTCCTACTCCTCTTCCTTTGGACTCCTGAAAATAACAGTTCCAAATTTGAGCTAATCCCTTTTGAAATTTCCAAAATCCAATCCTTTGAAAACCTTAAACTTTGAAATTCTCGAGAGCAAAGCTACCGATCATTATCGAGAGTTTTCTTAAATGATTCACTTCATTTAAGATGTAATTAACTATGGGGCTTGCCCTTATATGGAACTTTAAGAACCTAGTGTAATATAAACCCTGTTTAATTCATTTATATTAAGCAGGGGATTTTGTCAGCTTATAAAATTGGTTCGCAGACCAAACGGATGTCACAAATCTTCTAGTTTATTTAATCGAGCCCCATCGTCAAGCAGTGTGCCTATCCTTCGGAATAGATACACGGTTTGTGGTGCGGTGCTCGTTTATATGAACTATTTGGGATGTGAGATCAGTTTGATTTCATATCTTAAAATTTTTCAAATTTAAAATTATTTTCAAAATCAAATACTACTTTTCAAATTATTTATTTAAATTAAATTAAAAATTCGCCGACAATTTCTGTAGGCGACCTCTTTTCAAAAATAAAACACCTCAACTTAAAAAATATGCCGACAACTTCTGGCGACTCCGCTGGGGAAAAGTTCCTCTCTCCATTTTGATCAAATGACTTTGCTTTCATAAATCGGTAGTGAGCCCATGCCCCTGGTGGACCAAACTACCATTCTTCCGTTGGAATACTCCGTTCATTTCTGTCTTGAACGAGTATAGCCAACTCCTCTCGGATTCAGGAGCCATTGTTTAGACACCCCTAAACGGAGAGGTTCCGAGATCATTTTACCTCTTTTCTGAGGTGGGGTGGACCCCCAATAGGTGTTAGTTTAGGAGTGATCCTTCGAGTCGAGAAGTCTTGCATGAGATTTCCTCTTCCTTTCCAATTCTAAATCGAACCCCTTACCTTCTCTATACCTTTGAATATTCTGTTCCTAATGAACAAATCCTCTAATGAACGACTCCTTTATACTATAACTTCTTTTTATAAAATACATGAACAAACATGTGTTCGGACTCTTTTCGATTCCTTTCTTTTCGTCCTGATGAGAAGAAGCATAACTTGGGACTGACGATCAGAATCTATCTTGCAGAAAATGTCTGCCCCAAAGCTGATTTTCTCCTTCACCAATGGACTGGACTTCGCTGTTTACAAGGATGAGCTGCCCAACAATGGGATCATCCGTTTCGGACAAGGATTCGAGAACACAAATGTCAAGATCGCTGATGTTACCCTTTTCACACTTACAGACAAAGTATCTGAAACTGAAAGACCTTTGATTGAATTCAACCTGAAGTCAGCCCAAGAGTTCCCTCCCCTGCTAAGGGTTCCAGCTGAGAAGAATACTATTGTCCATAGGAGGACTGTTGTCTCTAACCCCACTGGTCTAGTCGTCTTTGCACCTACCCCGGCTTCCACCAAACTAAAGGGGAAGGATGTTCAAATTTGTAACGAACATGTTACCGTGGAGGGTTCACACTTCCGTGCAAGACCTTCTATTTTCGAAATTGGGTCCAACTCAAGGGTTCCACCCCTAACACGGACTCAGAGAAGGAACAGAGGTAGGAAGATTGCCAGAAAGGCCAGAGCTGCCGAAGTTGCTTTCTTGGAAGAAATCCCTGAATATACACCAGTACCTGAGTATATACCATTGCCTGAATACACACCGCTTTTGGAAGGAAGTAGATTCCATCCTCTCTCCGCCGCAGCTGAAGAGGAAAATGTCCGCAAGATTGTTTCTGCATTACCTCGACCCGTATACTATAGCGATAGCCGAAAGAAAAGGGCTAGGACTACACCATTTGCCCGACTACATACTGTGATAGAAAAATTAGCAAAGAAAGAGAGATGTCCCGTATCGAAATTTTAAGAAGAATAGGGCGGGTGCGCACCAAGTCCCGTCTTGGGCCGCGAATAGAACCCGTTAGCGCCGCAGAGAAACCGAATAAGAAGATGAAGGCCAGTCCACCTGTTATTGTTTCAAGATTACAGATCATGGAGGATACCACCTTCCAGCATTCAGCAGACAGACCATCCGGTCCTAGGCCTTCTGCTGCTAGAAGGATGGTACGGCGTCCTACTACCGGTCAGTTAAAACCAAACCAACGACCAGAAAAGGAAAGTCTCATCAGAAGACTCGAGTCAGAAGAAAGTGCTACTGCAATAAAGGGGACTCCCGTAAAGGAAGTTCAATAACCGTCTCGAGACAACTGTGAAACTGCAAGAAAAAGACCATTGGAGGACGCTATGGAAAAGCTAAGAACTGACATTCAACGGTTAGCAAGAGAAAGGGAAGAAAAGTTTGGAGATGAAGTTGACTCGTCAGAGTTCATGGATGACAAATATGTGGAGATCAACATAGTCGAGACACGAGCATCGTCAGCTTCACAAGGTGCGCCCGCAGTTGCGGAAAGAGATGAACCGGAGGCATTAAGAGCACAAATTCGAGAAAAAGATGATACAATCTCTCAAATGGCAAAGAGGATGGAAGAGATGGTTGCAGCCCTAGCCACTCTTCAGAGTCAGGTTCAACCCCAGAGAGAAATGCCTCCAGAAGTTATTCATATTACAGACGGAGGAGAAGAGATTACATCCGTTAACGGAGACGATCAGCCAAAGAAGGATTCTACTCAGAACATGATTCCAGAGAAGGGCATCAAGAACATGGTAGAACAGTAGGTGCGAGAAGCCTTAGCACACTCTAAGAGCGGAGCATTTATTAAAACTTGGGGAGAATTATCACAAAAATTTCTATCCAAATATTTTCCACCATCTAAAACTGCTAAGCTTAGAAATGATACAACTTCTTTTAGTCGGTCTGATGGAGAATCAATATATGAAGCTTGGGAGAGATTTAAAGAACTTCTTAGGAAATGCTCACATCATGCGTTACCGGATTAGTTAATTATTCAAACTTTCTATAATGGATTAGTAGGATCTCTTAGATCAATCATCGATGCTGCTGCTGGAGGATCATTAATGTCAAAACCATTTGATGAAGCCTATGCACTAATCGAAGAAATGGCTACCAATAATTTTCAATGGCCTGCTGATAGAATGAATCCGAAAAAGATAGCTAGTATTCATGAAAATGATGCAATATCTATGTTAGCTTCGCAAATTGCTGCTATATCTAAAAAATTAGATCATTTTGGAATGAATTACTCTCCAACTATATTAGAAGAAAACTCATCTGGACAACTTATAGAATCCCAATCTCATTATGAAACTATAAATGCTATTAATAACAAACCCAATAATCCTTATGCAAATTATTATAATCCTGGATGGAAAAATCATCCTAATTTTAATTGGAATAACAATACAACTAATCAACCATGGATGAACAACATAACACAACCATTATGAAATCCCTCTAACCAAGGAAATTCTAAATATAAACCTAGTTATCCACCTAGATTTAAAAATAATAACCCTCAATTTAAAGATAAGAAATTATTTATAGAAGAATTAATATTAAATATGGGTCAACATTTACAAAAACAAGGAAATCAATTACAAAATCAAGGAAATCAATTACAAATACAAGGAAACAAATTATAAAATCAAGGAACAACTATTAAAAATATTGAAACTCAACTTGGACATATCGCTACCGCACTTAATAATCGATTACCTGGAACATTTCCTAGTAATGTGGAAATAAATCCCAAAGACAAAGGAAATAAACAAATTAAAGTGATACAACTACGAAGTGGAAAAGAATTAGAACCTCGAATTTAGAAAGAACTTGAAAGTCAAAAAGAGGAAGTGGAAATCGAAAAGGAAAAGAATCAACAAGATCCGAACTTAGAAAATCATTTAATACTAATGAAAATTTCTGTTGAAAAACCTCCACTACCATTTCCTCAACGACTAAATCAACATAAAAAAGATAAACAGTTTGTTAAATTCCTTGAAATTCTGAAGAAATTAACAATAAATATTCCTTTCGTAAAAGCTTTGGAACAGATGCCAAACTACGTAAAAATCATGAAAGATATTCTAAATAAAAAAGAAAATTTACCGATAATGAAATGGTCGCACGTAGTGAAGAGTGTAGTGCTATTATTCAGAAAAAGCTTCCTGAAAAATTAAAAGATCCTGGTAGTTTCACTATACCCTACGCTATTGGAGAAAAATTCTATGGAAAAGCTTTGTGTGACTTAGGAGCAAGCATCAATCTAATGCCTCTATCAATTTTTAAGAGATTAGGATTGGGAGAAATTTCACCTACTTCAGTAACCCTTCGATTAGCCGATCGTTCTATTACATATCCTAAGGGAGTTATTGAAGATGTTTTAGTAAAAGTGGATAAATTTATCTTCCCTGTAGATTTTATTGTTTTAGATATGGAAGAAGATAAAGAAATTTCAATCATCTTAGGAAGACCATTTGTAGCCACTGGGAAAGCTATGATTGATGTTCAGAAAGAAGACTTAACTATGAGAGTAAATGACCAAAAAGTAACTTTTAATATTGCTAAATCAATGAAATAGCCGCATGCTAGAAAAAGATGATGAGTGTTTTCGAATGGAAGTACTCGATCATTTACGTAAAGAACATTTTAAGGAATATTATGAAGAAAAATTAGAAAAAGAAAATACTCGAATTAATTATAAAGGCCGATATAAATGAAGAACTAGATTATATTCAAGAGAAATTTGAATTTTTGGATAATACGTAAAACACCGAAAAAAATATAGTTTCATCGATTATTAAACCTCCTGAACTTGAGTTAAAAATGTTACCTAATCATTTGAAATATTCTTACTTAGGTAATTCTTCAACTCTACCAGTTATTATTTCATCTGAATTAAATGAATCTCAAGAACAAAAACTTTTAGTACCTTAAAAAAATATAAGAAAATTTTTTGTTGGACTTTAGCAGATATTAATAGAAATAATCCTTCAATCTGTATGCACAGAATTATTTTAGATAATGAACATAAGCCTAAAGTAGATCCCCAAAGGAGATTAAACCCGATAATGAAAGAAGTAGTCAAGAAAGAAATTTTAAAATGGTTAAATAATGGTATTATATATCATATTTCTGACAGTGCTTGGGTTTGGATACCTTCTAAAAGCCCCACCAACGGCGAGGTCGTTTCTCGCCGATGGTGAGACTGTTCAAAATGCCAGATACATTGAACCTGGATGCTTTTTGAAGAGGTGTTTAAGCACCCCTTGGACCTTTGCCTACCTCTATAAATAGAGGAAGAATTTTAGTATGTTGTCTATCAATTTATGTCTATTTGAGAGAGTCTTAGTGTCTACTTGGTGTCTATTTTTAAGAGTTTAAGAGTGTAATTAATGAATTTAGAAGTGTGTTGTACTAGAAAGAAAAGTCAAAGGAACTTCAAGGAGTCTGCTTGGGGAGGAAATCGAGATAAGTATCTTTGTTTATTGTTGTTAACTTTAAATGAAATCTATGCTTTGTTTAATTTCCATGCATTTTGAGTAGTTTTCTTAGTCTTTCTTCTTGTTTATGAAGTAATGTGAATTGATGAAATTAAATAGAAGTGCCTAATATATTAAAAAAATTGTGATAATTTTTACTTAAAACCTAATTTACTTTTCAATCTGGCCCATTGATTTGTTAAAATATGTTGAATTATCAACTATAGTAAAGATTACATCCAATATTCAGGGAAGTCAGAAGCCTTGGAAGGAGGGTGCAAATAAATAGGGAAATATTATTTATCGGATGTAGAATTGGACATTTTAGTGTGACAGACTAAAATATTCAATTTGGTTCTATTGTTTGAGAGCTGAAGTGTAGATGTTAGCCCTCGGGTGAGGGGAACGTGGGAGCTCGAAGTGGCGACCAGCATCCTCCCAACTTAGCCATGATTCAGTAATCAAGCATAGGATTAGTCAATGTTCTTTACACCTGGACCAAAGGGTAAAGAATAGGAATGCTCCTATTTGTCACAATACAATAAAAATTCTATTTGAATTCATCATTCACTTAATTTTCTAAAATAAGGAGAAGGATACTTTTTCTGAAATCTTTAAATCAACTTTATTTAAAGCATTAGTTTACTTTAGTTCGCTTTAGTTACGTATTATAAATTTCCATATACTATATTAGTAAGTAAATACTTTTTAAAATTTAGCTGTTACAATATTTTAAAACTTCCCTGTGGGATCGATAACCATGACTCCACTAGAGCCATGTATTACTTGATACGATACGTATACTTGCGTAGAATCCACATTATACAATCTATCATAAAATCAAATATATATATTAAAGCGGGATCAAGTTTTTGGTGCCGTTGCTATTAAAATAATTTGCAAACATAAAAAAAGTGGGTCATGTTCTGAGTAGTTACTTTACTTTCTCCTTTCAATTATGAAAAAATAAGATAATATTAAATTTGTTGGGGAATTAAAAACTAAATTTGTTTAAATATTGTGATGATATTAATACCAGATCTTAATTTACTATTTAAATTGGTCATTTAAATTGTTAAAATCTGTTGAAGAATTTTGAGACCTAGAAGGAGATGAATTCTTAACTAGTAGATATCACATGAATCCTTGGGTAGTCGAAGGCCTTGTGCGGGTTATTCAAGGTGAAGTGCAAATAAATAGGAAAATATTATTCAATGAGCGTATAATTGATAAGTTTTTAGAGTGACAGACTAAATTCTTGTAATTTGGTTTATAGAAAGGGAACGGGTCACTAGTAGGGCCGACCATAGCCACCCTTGGACATCTAGTAGTGTGAGCCTAGATTAAACCCATTCTACTAACAATACATCCAAGCCTGATCTATAGATTAACCAATGTTCTTTATATTATCGAGAGAATGTAAAGAATAGGAATGCTTCTATTTGGCACAATACCATAAATTTATATTCTCCACGAATATTATATTATCTAAAAAGTCTTGGATTAATTGAAAGGAAGAAAGTTGTTTGCTTATTATTATTTACAACACTTATTATTTTATTATTGCTTTAATTCTGCATTTAGTAAATTAAATATTAAAACTTTAAAAAAAATACATAAAAATAAAATTAAAATATTAAAAAGTCTATAAACCTCCTCGTGGGATCGATACTGGGGTCTTTATTTAAAGCCCTACATTACTTGAAACGATACGTATACTTGTGTAGTACCTATAGTGTGTAAAATATTTTCCATAAAATTATATTTATATACACTAGCCGCTATTATTGTTTGGGTCAAAGTATTGGCTATAACATATTTTTGAAAGCATAAATTACTGCGTTGTCAGCGGATCGAGGTCAATCATCATCATCCAAATATATATCCTCCTCCATCTCGCTAGTTCCATATGGTGTAAAACTGGGGCAAGTGGGAAATTATATTGAATGATCACCCCTCATGTACTTGATCATAGCCTCATGAAAGAAAATCTCAAAATCAACTCTCCTCTACTTATATTCATCATTATGGTACAAGTAAGAGTCTATGCTTTTCACTTGATTCTGTAATGACAAAATATCTCCTTATTATATAAATAATTGCTCCAATACAGTATTCAGTGAAGTAGTACCAGAAGTGGAAGGTCTAGAAGTTGAAGCTGAAGTTGAAGTAGAAGGAATGCAGAACCTCCACTCCTAAATCTTGATCTGAAATGTTTTCCATAAATCTCCAAATTTGTTTTTCCAATAGGCTTGTGAGATGGTAAAATCTCCTCCCATATCTTATATTTAACTCCATATTCTATATACATGGTGGAAATAAGAGAAGGGTAACCCATACCCACTAGTTGCTCCTCTTAAGGAAATAACTATGTTCTTGTAAATAAGAGAGCCAATTTCAATTGGTTTATTCATCTGAATGAAATAGTTCAAAGTGGCTCTTTCTCGGGTTACCTCACTAAAATGATTAGTTGGGAGCATTATACTAGAAATAAAGTAATGTCAGACACAAGAATGAATGTCAAGCATTGAAAAAGAAAATTTTACCTGACATCTATTCTTTATCTTCCAAACTCCAATACCATCAGTCAAAAATCCCATAATTTTATCGAGTTCAACATCAGTATGATTAAACTCAAAATAAAAGCATGTAGAAACACTATGCAGCTAGTAAATATGATTAATTTAAATAGGTCTAATATCTAGATACTACCCTCTCACAAACAACAAATCATATGATTCATAAGGCAAATTAGCATAAAATTCACGAACCACAAAAATCATAGAAACGACAATAAAATAGTATAAGTTTTCCCACTATCGCTAATCAATCAAATAGTCAATAGTTCTCCGAGGACAGAGAAAACTTTGTTCTGCAATCAATTTCTTAGATTGCAGACCTCCGTATTTGTCATGTGCTTCGAAACTAACGAACTTATTAACACACCTAAAATATAAACGATTTTTGTTATATGATTTTACTCATTTTTTATGATATTACACTTAAAAGGAAAGCATTTTGTATATGTTTTGGTTTTAGGTACACGAAATGGTGATTGGAGCAAAAATAAGCAAAAAGAAGCAAAAATGGTGCAATTTGGAGCAAAAACGAGCAAGAAATGAAATTTTGCCCTCACACCTTTCGATAAGTCTTTCTATGATTAATCTCTTTTACACTTCTTGACTATTTTTGAATAGGATTACACTTTAAAGAAAGGTTGTTTTATTCTTATTTTGTAGGGCTATCTGTTACGAACACAACGCAACTGAAACGGGGCAAATCGGAGCTAAAACGGAGCCAAACGGAGCAAAACAGTGGAGCTGCGCAGAGCCTGCCCACCGACGGTGCCCTCGAGCTCGCCGACAGTGGGATTTTCCCGAGAAGGCTGAAAAATGCCCGAAAAGCTCGCCGACAGTGACCTCGAACCCGCCAACAGTGCACGGGAAGGTTCTAGATCAACTTTTGGCGATTTTGGGCTGAAATTCGACGTATTTGGACGCTTTTTCGAATGGGTGCTTAAGGGAACTCTTAGAAATTTGTCCACACTCTTTAAATTAGTGAATTTATGGGAGAAAAAAAGATAAAAACAAAAGAGGAATGTTAGGAAAATCTTGGAGAATGTTTAGGATTCTTAGATTAAGAGTAGAAATGTAGATTTCTACCCTTTTGGAGATATTGGAGAAGAGATTTTGAGAGAATTTGTAAGGGATTGCAATAGCATTGCATGGATCGACGGGAGACTTTGTGGGAGAGATCTTCATCTTTCTTTCAAAGGAAAAAAGCTAAGTATTGTTCTTCATTATCTAATAATTTTGTAAACACTTGCGTAGTGGATTTGCTTTGGTTAAATGAAGTTTCCGTTGTATTTTCTTCGTGTTTTGTGACGTATCTCTCTTACTCTTTCTTCTTCTTTGGAAATAGTGGCATGAAAAGATTATGTCATTCTTTTCCTTTTACTTTTCTTTTGTAATGAGTAGAATTCATGATTAGGATATTGAGATGCTTGCTAAAAGATGTTTTTATTATAAATGTGATGGTTTTTACTTGCACTTCATTTACATTACAATAAGGGCCCATTGTATTGTTAAAATTCATTGTAATTGCATTGTCTCAAATGGGCGGTGTAATTCTCAACAAAGTGGAACTACATTCAATGTCCATGAATGAATTGTGTAATTCATGGGGATTGAGTGAAAATAAATAGGGAAATATAATTATCGATCGTAGAATTGAAAATTTTAAAGTGACAAACTAAAATTCTCAATTCGGTCCTATCGTTTGGGTGCTAAAGTGTAGATGTTAGCCCTCAATCGAGGGGAACGTGGGAGCTCCGAAGTGAGAGTCGGTATCCTCCTAGTCTAGCTGCAGATTCAGTAACCAAGCATGGGATTAGTGAATGTTCTTTATGCCTGGACCAAAGGGTAAAGAATAGGATTGCTCCTATTTGGCACATACAATATTTAATGCATCTCATTCCTATACATTATCAATTTCATTACATAAGAAGAGTAGTTTTTAGTATCTCAAAATTCTCCAAACCAATTCATTCAAATAGGGTTATCTTTAGAATTATTATTTGCATTTAGTTATAGTTACTATTGCATTTAACACTTACATTTAGGAGTAGTTTCTAGATAAAACACAATTTTAATCGACATTCCAAACTAAGGACTATTAATAGTAGACCAGAATTTGATTAACGACCTCTTACTTCACTTCCTCGTGGGATCAATACTGGGGTTTTAAAGAAAACTCTATATTACTTGAAACGATATGTATACTTGCGTAGTACCCCTAGGGTATAAAATGTTTTCCAATTTTTATATCATTTAAGATATTGCACACTAGCCACTATTTATAAATCGGGTCAAGTTTTTTGCCATCTTTTGGAAGTTAATTTACTGTGTAATTGCGGGTCGGGTCAAGTTTTTAGCGCCGTTGTCGGGGAAGCTTCGGTAAGAACTTTAGGAGAATTTTAGTTGAAGTAAGTAAGATTAGACTTGGAAAACTGTAGTGTCGAAAAAACTATTTTTGTGTGAAAAGTGTTTTTTCGTATGAAAAAGTGTTGTGAAAAAAAAGAAAAAAAAATTTGTAAGTTGTTCGTGAAAATGTCTTGTTGTGTTGAATATATTTCATCTGTTATTTGTTTAATTGTTAATGAATTGTTTGTTATGTTACATAGACAAAACAAAAGATCTGCAAGACTTGTACCTTATGATCCCGAGTTTGAAAAAAATAAAAAAATAAAAAAAAATAGAGAAAGGACTCGAAAAACTAGAAATTGAAATGGAAAACTTTCAAGATAATAACTTGGAAAATCATTATGTTTCATTGAGGGATTTCCTAAATCCTACGACAGATGAAATTCACTCATGTATACAAAATCATGTCATAGAAACTGATTCGTTTGAAATAAATCTTAAGATTATCCAACTGGTGTAGAACAATCAGTTTGGGGGAACTCCTTTAGAGGATCCCTATTTACACTTATCAAATTTTATAGAACTTTGTGCTATATTTAGTTATAACGGTATGTCAGATGATGCTGTTAGACTAAGGCTTTTTCCTTTCTCACTAAGGGATAAGGCTAAAATGTGGCTATACTCATTAGCACCTAGCTCTATTTAAATTTGGGAGGAGTTAACTCAGAAATTCTTAGCTAAGTATTTTCCACCTTCAATGACTACTCAACCTAGAAACGATATTATCTCATTTTGTCAGTACGAAGGGGAATCAATATAAGAAGCCTGGGAAAGATTTAAGGAACTCCTAAGAAAGTGTTCACATCATGCTCTGCCCAATTGGTTAATCATTCAAACCTTTTACAATGGGTTAGTAAACTCCCATAGGTCTATAATTGATGCTACCGCTGGTGGACAAAGATTAATGTCAAAATCATTTGATGAAGGTATGCATTAATTGAAGAAATGGCTACAAATGAATTTCAATGGCCCTCTACAAGGGTAAATCATAAATATGTAGCTAGTGTTTGTTGACCACATTTTTGATGAGGTCTTCTCTTCTCTCTTTAGTACTTAGGATCTAGCCTTAAGCTTTTCCTTTGACTATCTTAGAGGACTAGAAGTGGAACCCACCTTTTAGAATCTCAAAACACCTCTTAACTCCCTGCAAACTCCACAAACTTGATTGTAGACCCCTAATCACCTAGAGGGTTGAAATCAAATGCGGAAGTTTAAAGGATGAGTTCCTATGGGACTCTTTGGCCTTAGGACCGCCTCGGGTGGCTCTGGTCCAGTGAGGGCCGACTTACACACGTACTACACTTATACACTACACTTTCACACACCTCCTAAAACCACACCCATACCCAACTTGACCTCCCGACTCATGGAGGTGATTCACATGGATGGTCCTTAACCCCTAAGCCCTCGGGCTAGAGGGTTAGGAACAACATAGTGAATGCCTCAAATGAGACCCTTCATGGCTCATGTGGACTTGATATGGCTTCATGGCTCAACCAAAATGATTTCATTCCACTTACATCTACCCAATCTTAAATTTTCTAAATTTTCAATTTTTGACCCCCGGGGCCCCAGACCCACCAAACCTACCAAATGCCCTTGAAATTACCCAAAATTTGCAAAATCACCTAAATTATCCAAAATTCCCCAAAATCATTACTAAACATTTCCCTCGACTCAAATTGATCATCCATAGCCAAAAATACCAAAAATTCCAAAAATGCCCCCCAATACCCTCCAAATACCCAAAAAGCCCCTCTTAGCCAAAAAATCCAAAAATTCAGAAAATTCCCAGCAAATTCCAAAAAATCCCAAATATTTCCAATTTTATTTTGTCCAACTACACCATGGGCCAATTTTGTCAATTTACCCCACTTTTGTCAAAATCCTCAATTTGACCCATTATAACCCAAAGTGAACCCAATGTCAAACCAAACCTACCTAATTGACCCAAATTCTGGTCCAATTCAATTCTAAACTTCAATTTAACATCCATAATATCAATCTAGACCAAATCCAAGTCCAATTTGATTGACATTTGAATCAAATTTCACTTTTGACCTTAAAGCCTAATTTGGACCCATGACCCAAACTTAGCCCAAACTAACCCAATTCAGCTCCAATTAACCCCAAATCTTTTCTAAACCTTCCCTAACATCCCCACAAACAAAACACTAACATAATTTTCCCAAAATTTGGACCCAAGCCCCACTCAAATTCAACCCAAAGCCACCTTGACGGGTGAACCAAGCCCAAAAGGTGGACTTGACCAAATCAAGCCAAAAATTGGCCTTCCCTCATGCCATCTTAATCCAAGCTTTTGACACATGGCAAAGCCCAATTGCCTACACTAAACCCCAACCCTGACTCACCTGAACCTGAGGGTGACCCATGCCTGCCGGCCAGCCGCCTGGATCGCCGGAAAACACCACACCCGAGAGCTCACATGTGAGCCAACATCAAATTCTCCTCGTCGAGTTGCCCCATGCCCAGCTGGCCATTGCAGCTGTTCTTCCCTTCCCAAGAGATGCTGATCCCAGTCCCTAACTTGCCCTGGGAGGCCCTCCAGCCTCTCCTATTTAAAACACCACCTCTCTCGGCCATGGAGGAGGTGCTGAACCAACCTTAAGGAAACTCTGCCAAAACCATTCCAGACTACTCCCCACACATAGAGAACTTGATCCCCACTGAAATCCCCTGCCATTTCCTCTCTCGTGAGCTCAATTTCGGAGTTGAAATCCAAGCCCAAAACCAGGACACTTCTCCACGATGAGCCAATCCCCAAATCGATTGGTCCTACACCTTCACCGTACAAAGAGAAGAAGTTTACCAAGCAAAAGCCCCTTTTCCGAGCCACCCATCCGTTCCGTACTCCAAGCTTTGTAATTAGCTGTGGTCGAAATCATTCCTGGACAATTCACCAGGCTAAGAGACTTCATCTGGAGCTTGCTTAGACCCAATCGAAGGTGACACAACAATCAAATCGAAGCTTCACTTCTCTGAGCAAAGGGATGGACTCACTCTTCTTCCCGAGCTTACAGAGATTCTCCATTTAATTTGAATCAATTTCAATGCATGTTTACCGTATGGATGTGTTCATCTCTTCAAGACGAATCCATAGAGCATAAGAACACAAAAATTTGTTGAGAATCGAGTGAGAAATTAGGGTTAGAAGGTTGACGGTCATGGGTGCACACCAGTCGTAGACGATGACTGGGAGCCGTCGGATCGAGCGTGTATCGAGTGGACGGTCTGGATTGAGCCGGACAACGTGATGGTACGTGAACCGCGGTCCCTGGAGCACTGAGTCGGATGGCGGCGCTAAATCAGGAGACGACGCGTGTGCGTCCGGAGCTGCCGAGGTTGAGCTGGCGCTGCGTCACTTAAGTAGAAAAATAAGATTTTTCTTATTTATTTAATTATCAGAACTTAGAAAATTCATAACTTTGTGTAGGAAAATCCTAAAAAATAAAATAAAAATACCTTCTTGCTCGTTGAACGAGAGGAGAATAAAGTGGAAAAGAAATCATTTAATTTCATCGAATATCCGATTTTTAATGATTTATTTACTCTCCGCACATTTTCAATTCTCCATGCATGTATACAATTCACCATGGCATGAGACCATAGGGCTTTTGAAGCCTCTAAATTTGGGGACATTCCTTGAATTTTCCAAAGTCAGAGGCCATCTCTATGAAGAGTTATTGATTTTTCAATCCTAGGTCATTATTCTGAGTATTTTAATTCCAATAATTAGCATGTTGTGAAATAAATTCTAGGAAAATTTGGAGAGGTTTCTTATGACCGCAGGACCCTAGGGAAAATAAGTTTTGAGTTAACTCACTTGGAATAACCCTAATCGGCTTAAACACCCAAAATGGAACTTTAATTAATTAGAGCTAATCATACATCAAATCGACTTAAATCAATTCTCCAATCGACCTTTAGGATCGGAGGAACCCACCATAAAAGTTCGAAGTCAATTGGACTTGGTTAGCCCTATCAAATGGGCTGATTAAGCCATTTAGCCAAACTTAAACTTCAAAAATTCATAACTTTCAAAATACTTTTCAAAAATTCACCAAATTAGTTTTGGAGCCTTTCTAAGATCAGGGGAATTTAAGAAAATTAAAATTGCAATTTTCTAAAAAAGTTGATTTTTTGCATTATTTTAATATTTTAATAATTAAAAAATAATAAAATTCACCAAAATGTCATATTTTGAATTTTAATCATTTAGGAACAAACCCCATATTTTTTTTAAGTCTCTATGATGAGATATTAAATTTTAAAGCCCTAAGGTAATTTTAAAAATAAAAAATATATATTTTCTAGCATTTCCACTAAAATAATTCTACTAAATCAAATAAAAATCAGAAAATTATAAAAATTAGTTTTCTGGTTTCCGTGATTTCAAAGAGATTTTTGAAAAATATAAAAATCATTTTTCAACCTTTATTTTATTTTTAAATTAATTAATACTCCAAAATTCAAAATAATTATAATAAAAATAATATAATTCAAAAAATCACCAAAATTGGTCCAAGTGGTCCTCTGGTCATTAGGAATGTCCCATAATTTTCTTAAGGATAGAAAGTTTCCTTGGTCATATTATTAAATTTTCCTTGAAAATCCCTATTTTCCACTAAAAATAATTACATAAATAAATTAAATACAGAAAAATCACATTTTCTCCGCTAATGTCTATATTGATATGTGAGTGAAGTCACATAAAAATTTCAAATTCATTTGAGCTCAATTTAGTGAGTTATGGAATTAGTAAGCTTAAAGGGCAAAATGGTAATTAAAATTTTAACCTATAATTAAAAATTTTAGGTTTAATTAAAAGGGTGGGTAAAATATTTGATACTAAGTTGATTTTGGATGTTTGAAACTTAGGTATTTAAAGGGTGGAAACCTACCTAACAATTTGAAAATAATTAAAATAAACCTTAATTCAATAATTGATTAAACTTGGAAGAATAATAAAAAAAATTGGAATTATTAAAATAGGGATATTATTAGGAAGAGATTTATTCTTTAATTTAAAAAAAATCCCTAAATTAATCACCTCAATATCATTTAATTCCTAATTAAAATGATAATCCAAATTCAAGATTTAAAATGTTAAAAGACTTAATCATTAAATTAAATTAAAGATTAAAAAATTTAAATTAAATCCTTTCAAAATTCCAATTAAATTAATACTTTAACAATTAAATTAAATCATCTTTAAAATAATATATATATATATAATATTAAATTAAAATTAAAAAATTAAATTAAATTAAATTAAAACATATTAAATTAAATTAAATTAAATTAAATTAAAACATATTAAATTAAATAAAATAAAATTAAATTAAAACATATTAGATTAAATAAAAAAATCAAATCAAATTGAAATAAAATTAAAACTAAATTAAATTAAATTAAATTAAATTGAAAGTAAAACTAAACCAAATTAAATTAAACTAAAATTAAATTAAATTAAATTGAATTAACTATAACATCACCTAAGACATAAAGAATTCAAAACAAATCTAAAACAACTTGAACACTATTCCAAACTTAATCTATTAATTGAAATTAAATTAAATCACAAATCACTCGAACATTAATTTGCCCTCAAAAGCTCATGTTGTCATAACTCCTAAACGGAGTGTTAAGTGAAGTATTACTTCACTCTTAGGATATTCAAATGTCCTAGTTCACTGAGCAAGATAACAAAACTTAAACTCCTGGATGATTAATTCATTTTGTATAATTAAATTCTCTTGGACTTAAAACAATCCTAGAGGTATTGAAAAGATGTTTAAGATTCATCTTAAGCACTTCCTCAATATGATAGGATGTTTATAAGAACAATCGAACTTAATTGTTCTTTGATGAAGAAAATCGTCCTCAAACCAAAACATAAGAACCTAGACGTCATAGGAGATGACTAGTTATAGGAGTAGGACCTTGGTAGAAAACCATAACCCTTCCCTTAGCTTTACCTAGGAACTTGCTTTAAATGATTAAATATCCTAAATTGTGTTTAAGTGCAGCTTAGGATGACGGGAAGACCCTCCAGGTACGCTTTTGTTTTATTGCAATTTACCTCCTCGCAATTTACTTTATTGCAAATGCACTTTACTTTTCTTGCATGATAAACAACTCTTTCATGAAAACCCACACCTTTAGGATAGTCCCTAAAACCGAAACCAAAACTAAATTAAAAGTCATTACAAGATAAAATTCACCGTCACAACATTTCAAAATATAAAACAACTCAAAATTTAATCACAAACAGAACACAAAACTACAATTACAACTAAATTAAAACGTCTTCTTGGATGATCGGGAATACCTCGGATGATGTAACCTACGTGTTGCCAACGGGATTTCCCACGGTCTAAATGAAAGTGTGGAACTCATTTAGTTGAGTTTAGCAAATTCATCTGGACTAAGTGAATCCAATAAAAATAACGATGCCAGAAGGATGGAACCGTGGGATCTTAACCGGTGTTGTTATAATCAACTTTAAGATTTGTTTTAACTAAAACACTAAAAAACACTTGGACTTTAAGATTTCTAAAACCAAACTCTTCTCTTCTCTTTTGATTACAATCTTCTAAAACTAAACTTCTGCAACAACAAAGAGCTCGGAGTATGGTGGGCAGCACGGCCATCTTCGTCAGCAAAACTTTCTTAGAATTAAATAACCAAACCATAAGACTTCGAGGTAGTTTGCCTAGTGCAACATAAATCATTAACCTTTTGTTAGGCATTTGCATTACAAATTAAGCCCTAACCGGTCTTAGGATTCCGAGGTAGTCGTCCGATACGACATAGACCCTCACATCTTTGAGGCTATTTGTGTGATCACATCATACGAATATAAGTCCTAATTAATTAAAAATTGGCAAGATCAAAACATTAAATAAACATTAGGACTTTCCTAAATTCAAGCCAAACAATAGGATAGTCAGGAAATTACTGAAGTTCGCTTCGAATCTGTAATTTCTCCTACCTTTTCTTCCTTTGAATTTCCAAAACAAAATGTTCCAAACTCGATCCATTTCCTATCGAAATTCTAAAATTCAATCCCTCGAAAACTTAAACTTCGAGATTCTTGAGAGCGAATTATTGATTATTATCGAGAGTTTTCTTAAGTGATTCCCGTCATTTAAGATGTAATTAACTATAGGGGCTTGCCCTTATATGGAATTTTAAGAACCTGTGTAATATAAACCCCGCTTAATTTCTTTGTATTAAGTAGGGGAACTTGTCGGCTTATAAAATTGGTTCGCAGTACCAAACGGATGTCACAAATCTTCTAGTTTATTTAATTGAGCCCCATCATCAAGTAGTGTGTCTATTCTTCGGGATAGATACACAGACTTGTGATGTGGCGCTCATTTATATAAACTATTTGGGATGTGAGATCAGCTTGATTTCATATCTTAAAATTTTCAAATTCAAAATTATTTTCAAAACCAAATGCTACTTTCTAAATTATATATATATATATATATATATATATATATATATATATATATATTTATTTATTTAAACCAAATTTAAAACCCAAAAAAAAATGCCGACAGTGTTCATGATACAGATGCGATTGCAATTCTTGCATCTCAGGTTGCTGCAATATCAAGGAAGTTGGACCAATTTGGAATGAACCAACCTCAATTTACTCCTGTAAGTGAGGAAAGTTCATTAGAGCATATAATTGATTCTAAATTATCATATGATGCTTTAAATACCATAAACAACCTGTATTCTAACTTTTACAACCCATGTTGGGAGAACCATCGTAAATTTAACTAGAATCATACTACTGATGGTGGAAACCAAAAATGAGAAAATAATCATGAAAATCATAATGGAAGTTGGAATAATCAGGGGAACACAAACTATAGACCTTCATATCCACCTGACTCTAACAATGATCAACAATTTGAGGATAAAAAGATGTTTATGGAAGAAATGGTATTGCAAATGCGAAACCAATTGCAAAGTCAAAATGCTGTGATTAGAAACATAGAGAATCAACTGGGATAAATTGCTAATTCACTTAGCAATAGACCCCAAGGAACCCTTCCTAACAACATTTAGATCAACCCTAAAGAGAACACTAATGAACAAGTAGAAGCTGTCCAATTAAATAGTGGAAGAGAGATAGAGGATGTGGTTAGAAAAGATAAAGATGTTGTGAGAGAAACAAAGGAAACTAGAAGACTTGAAGAACATGTTTCTAAGGATCTGGAAAAATTAATATCTCCAACTAAAATCAGTTTGGAAAGACCACCAACTCCATTTCCTCAATGAATTAGACAGCATGAGTTAGATAAAAAATTTTCAAAGTTCATGAAAGTACTTAAGAAGTTAACGATAAATATTCCTTTCACTGAAGCTTTGGAACAGATGCCAAGTTATGCAAAGTTTATAAAGGATATATTAAATAAGAAAAGGAAATTTGGGGATTACAAGACAGTTGCACTAAGTGAGGAGTGCAGCGCTATGCTTCAGAAAAATTTTCCTCGGAAACTTAAAGATCCTTGTAGCTTTACAATTCCTTGTGCAATTGGAAAAAGATTATGTGGAAAAGCTTTATGTGATTTAGGAGTGAGCATTAATGTGATGCCTCTATCTATATTTAGAAGGTTAGGTTTAGCAGATATTTCTCCCACTACTGTAACCCTTCTGTTAGCTGATCAATCTATCATTTATCCAAAAGGAATTATAGAAGACGTGCTTGTTAAAGTAGATAAATTTATCTTTCCTTTGGACTTTATTGTATTAGATATGGAGGAAGATAAAGAAATTCCAATTATTTTAGGGATACCTTTCCTTGTTACTGGACAAGCTATGAAAGATGTGCAAAAAGGAGAGTTTATTATGAATATTAATGAACATGAAGTCACTTTTGATATATTAAAGACTATGAAATATCCAGCTGAGAGAAAAGATGATGATTGTTTTTGGATACATGAAATTGATTATCTAAGTAAAGACCATTTTCAAGAAAGTTTTGAGATTAAGATAACAGATGAGGTCGTAATGGATTTTCATGATGATTCAAAAATGTTATTTAAAGAAGACTTTATGTATGTTCAGGAGAGGTATGAAATGATTTACGCTACCAAAAATAGTAAACTCTTAATTCCATCTGTTGAAAAATCTCATGAACTTAAGATAGATGTACCCCATACAATTTTAAAGCCTATCTATTTAGTGAATTCATCTACAAAACCAGTCTTTATATCTTTAGATGTGACTCAATCACAAGAAAAACCTAAATTGAATGATGAACAAGATAAAATTATTAAACTAAGACTTGGAAGAGAATTTGAAGATAAATTTCAAAAGAACTTTTAGTTGAGAAAAGAGGATAAGGATATTGGAAGATCATTGGAAGAAATTCCTAAATAATTAGAAAAACCTATTTCCTCAACTAAAATAGATCCTCCATCATTTAATAATTATAAAGGGGAAGAATTGGAAGATAATTTCAAACAGAAGAGTGACATAGAAGAATTTAATCCTGAATATGAATTATCTAGAGAGATTCCGATCCAAAATTTGAGAGATCTTGAATTATCTTATAGAGATCCATTTCTTATAAATTTCAAGGATGATATTAATATGCAAATTCATAAAATCAATAGAAGAATATTAGATCTAGAAAGAAATATGAGGAACAATGATATAAATCCATCTGAAAAGGAAGAGCTGAATGAAAAATTACAATTTGAGGATTTTATAGGAATCCCTGGATCTAGAAATGATTGGGCGATTGATCGAGAACTACTAAATTGTAATTTTGATCCAGGTGGAATCATTTGTCGGGCTAACAATGTTAAACCAAGCACTTTATGGGACGCAACCCATAGTTATCAGTGTGCTTTGATTTAGTGTGCTTGAGAATCATGATTGTTTGTGTTGTATTGTATTTGCTTTATTATGGATTGATAAGTTTGATTATTGTTGATAGATGTTTGGATTGTTAGTAGTTTGATTTGATCTTTGTGTGTCATGAGGGAGGTGACTCCTTAACTTCTTATTATGACCAGACTTGATCTCTTGTAGTAGTTGGATTAACGAGTCCACTGTGACTTGGGTCTCACCCAAACTTGAGTTTTACAAAAGAAATCATGAATTTCAAACATTGATAGTTCCATCTTAATTTGTTACTTCATTTCTGCAACTTTATTTTCATTAGGTAGGAGTCGTGAACCTATTTAATGAATACTATGTAGATGATCTTACACTATCTTTATAACTGTTAGAGGTGCTTAGTTATAAGAATTAGATGATGTCTGAGATTGGTTCCTAGGAACCAATTTATTAAGGGTAATCTTATCTTTCGGATTATAATCTATAAAACCATTTAAAATGTACCTAATTTATTAGTGTAGTGATTCTGTTAGAAAATGGAAGTGAATCAGTGTGATGTGATGAGTTAATGGAAGAATTGACCTCATTTATCATATGTGTGTTTATGTTTGTGATACAACTTTATTTAGGTCTTGAAGAACATTTTTATATTCCCTTGCTGATACATGATATGTTAGTTAGGCTTTTATTTAGTGAATTTCATTCTGGCATGATTAGTTTAGATTTACTTTCTGTTGCATATTGTTTTGTCCTAATGAATACTTGCAAATGGATTTGATAGACATTTGTGATAGATAGAATTTCTAAACTGTTTTTCTTCCTGCTTATATTTTCTGTACTGAATGCTTTATATGTTAAAAATTAAGTTTGGGGGTAGGAAGAAAAATAAAATTTTAAAATGAAAATACTTCCTTTTAGTGTAGTTTTATTACGAGCATGTTTTAGGTTAGATTTACTTTCTCCTACAGTCATTCTATCCTGATTATGCATGTATATGAATTTGATAGGATGTTGTAGTAGTAAGTAGATTTAACCTTTACTTTTTCTTCCTGCAATATTTTATAGAATTAATTGCAAAATATTTTAAAATTTAATTTTGGGGGGAAGAAAAAATTTTTAAAATGTAACTTTATTTGTTCTCAGTAACATGTATTTAATTTGATATCACTTTTAAAATGACTTGTGGTATGTGGTTTATCTTTAGGTTACTATAATTTCAATTTTAGGAATATTAGAAAAATAACTTAGTTGAAATCCTCAGTGAAGAAATTGTTCTAGAGTTAAGATATTTTGTAGGAAACATTGGAAAAATGAATTTTCTATTTATGGTATAAATGAGTTGAATATTTGAAAAGCTAAAATTCTTAGATTTATACTTAATGAGAATTGAGCCTTTATTGAAAACCTTTTTCTAACTAATACTTACACTTATAAAAAGTGAGGGAAAGTTTTGAGTTTTGGATTTTAGAGTGACGATAGTGAAATTCAAAATTATTAAAGGTCTATCCAGATATAGTAATCGTCACATTAAAAAAAGTGAAAAAAAGGGATTAAAAATTATCCTAAAAGAAAAATAAATAAATAAATGAAAAAAATGGATTTAAAATGATCCCGAAAGAAAAAAAAAGAAAATAAGTGAGGAGAAGCCTAATCAAAAAATGGTTTCACTTGAATCATTTTAAATGAAAAGACTAAAAAACAATCCTAAGCTTATTATTATTTCAGAAGGTATTAGTTAAATTGGTATAGATAAGGTGCTTAAATTCCATTTTTATACTTTCTATGAATCTTTTGTTTGACAATTTTCAATAACTTTTGAAGTAAATAAAAAAATCAGAATTCCTAAGTTGAATATGAGATATTCTTACACTCTAGCTCCTAGTCGATTTGCTAGAATTTCTCCTATGTTATACTATAACATTTCTGAGATAAAATTATAGGAAATTCTATTTAAACCCACAACCACAAGTTAACATATTTTATTTTTAAAGTTATAGTGTTACTTGAGGACAAGTAACGGTTAAGTTTGGGGGACTTTGACACGCCTAAAATATATATGATTTTTGCTATATGATTTTACTCATTTTTTATGATATTACACTTTAAAGGAAGGTATTTTGTATATTTTTTGGTTTTAGGTACAAGAAATGGTGATTGGAGAAAAAATAAGCAAAAACGGTGCAATTTGGAGCAAAAACGAGCAAAAAATGAAATTTTGCCCTGACACCTTTCGAGAAGTCTTTCTATGCTTAATCTCTTTTACACTTCTTGCATATTTTTAAATGAGATTACACTTTAAAGAAAGGTTTTTTTTTCTGCTTATATTATAGGGTTATCTGTTACGAACGCAAAGCAACCGAAACGGGGCGAATCAGAGCTAAAACGGAGCCAAACGGAGCAAAACGGTGGAGCTGCGCAAATCCTGCCCCCCCCCCATGGCTGAATTTTCGCGAGAAGAAAATGCCCAAAAAGCTCGCCGACAGCGACCTTGAGCCCACCGACAGCCCCATGGAAGGTTCTAGACCAACTTTTGGCGGTTTTGGACCGAAATTCGATGTATTTCGATTCTTTTTCGAAGGGGTGCTTAAGGGAACTCTTAGAAATTCGTCCACACTATTTAAATTAGTGAATTTAGGGGAGGAAAAAAGAGAGAAACAAGAGAGGAATGTTATTAAAATCTTGGAGAATGTTTAGGATTCTTAGATTAAGAGTATAAATGTAGATTTCTACCCTTTTGGAGAGATTAGAGAGGAGATTTTGAGAGAATTTGTAAGGAATTGCACTAGCATTGCATGGATCGACAGGAGACTTTGTGGGAGAGATCTTCATCTTTTTTTCAAAGGAAAAAAGCTAAGTATTGTTCTTCATTATCTTATGATTTTGTAAACACTTGCGTAGTGGATTTGCTTCTGTTAAATGAAGTTTCCGTTGTATTTTCTTCGTGCTTTGTGACATATCTCTCTTACAATTTCTTCTTCTTTGGAAATAGTGGCACAAAAAGATTATGCCATTCTTTTCATTTTACTTTTCTTTTGTAATGAGTAGAATTCATGATTAGGATATTAGGATGCTTGCTAAAAGATGTTTTAATTATAAATGTGATAGTTTTTACTTGCACTTCATTTACATTACAATAAGGGCCCGTTGTATTGTTAAAATTCATTGTAATTGCATTGTCCCGAATGGGCGGTAATTCTCAACAAAGTGGAACCACATTCAATGTCCATGAATAAATTGTGTAATTCAGGGGGAATGAGTGCAAATAAATAGGGAAATATAATTATCGGGCGTAGAATTGAAGATTTTAGAGTGACAGACTTAAATCCTCAATTCGGTCATATCGTTTGAGTGTTGAAGTGTAGATGTTAGCCCTCAGGCGAGGGGAACATGGGAGCTCTGAAGTGAGAGCTGGTATCCTCCCAGCCTAGTCGTTGATTCAGTAACCAAGCATAGGATTAGTCAATGTTCTTTATGCCTGGACCAAAGGTTAAAGAATAGGATTGCTTTTATTTGGCACATACAATATTTAATGCATCTCATTCCTATGCATTATCCATTTCATTACATAAGAATAGTAGTTTTTAGTATCTCAAAATTCTCCAAACCAATTCATCCAAAAAGGGTTATCTTTAGAATTATTATTTTCATTTAGTTATAGTTACTATTGCATTTAACACTTGCATTTAGGAGTAGTATCTAGATAAAACACAATTTTGATTGACATTCCAAACTAAGGACTATTGGTAGTAAACCAGAATTTGACTAAAGACCTCTTACTTCACTTCCTCGTGGGATCGATACTGGGGTTTTAAAAAAAAACTCTATATTACTTGAAACGATGCGTATACTTGCATAGTACCCCTAGTGTGTAAAATGTTTTCCAATTTTTATATCATTTAAGATTTTGCACACTAGCTGCTATTTATAAATCGGGTCAAGTTTTTGGCCATCATTTGAAAGTTAATTTACTGCATGTCGGGTCACTTATCAAAGTAAAAAAAATGTTTTTTCCTTTCCCTCTCTTCATCTTAGGTGCCATGTGAACTCTAAATAAAAATTTAATAAAATTTCCAATAAATTCCAAATGCAACTTTATAAGGCTCATACAAACACATTCTAAGCCTAATAATCATTCAACCATGGATTTCTCATTATTTTGATCAAATTTTAAGATTTTCGACCTAACCACTATGTGGAAGAAATCGATGGTGAAATAAATAATTTTCAAAGTCAAGCTGAAGATCTTACCTAAAGAAGATGAAATCTAGAGTTTAAAGTCATAACTAGAAGTAAATCAAGCACAAATTCAAGCCTTAGGGGAGCGAGTTTGCAAAATAGGGGAAGAGGAAGACAAACTAAGGAGAAAATGGTAAAAATTGGTGGTCCAAGCACATAAAACTTCTCTCGAGTTGGTTCAGAGCTATAAGTGCCATGCTACGCTGATGAGTGGCTCTACAATGCCAAATAGTGGCGCTATGATACCGTTCATACTCATTCAGAATTTTAAAATTTTTATATATTTTGTAAGAGAACTGAAAAATCAAAGATTTTCAATCTTTAATATTCTAGTTTTAACGGTCATTTTGAAAGTTTTTGAGTTCATCACTAATCCAAAATTTAAGTATAAAACTATTAATTTGATCATTTCGAACATAAAAAACCAAATTTTAACAGTAGAATTTAACTGGTTTTCTTATATTAATAAAAAGTTTAATACAAACAACTCAACATATACTTAATTTGATGTCAATACAAACATAGACTAACATTCAGAAGGGCTAGAACGATTAGAATATAACATTTGGCACACCACAAATAAGCAAATAATTCTAACATAATTTTCTATCTAAAAAACCATCTAGGAGTAGTTGTGACCAATGATTTCACCCTCCTTTTCATCATCCAAAAAGGTACGATCAAAATAATGATAAAAAGGAACATGAGGAAATCTCAAAGAAACCTTATCATCAATCAATTTGTTGCAGCTATACATGGTCAATTAATAATCTTGGAAACTCATTAAATTATTGAATTGGAGTTTCAACTGCCAATCCAAATTTTCAAACAGGTGGAAAAAGTTTCTTACTTGGTGTGCAGACAGGATATCTCCTCTTCAATCTTCCTAAGTTTGTCCATAAGCCGCTCCAGACTTAATGTAGAGAATCTATTGAAGTAGCTTTAAGCATCCTTATACATCATGTTCTTGTCTTTAAACCTTCCATTACCATTACTCTCCATGATCTCTAAGTATGAATGAATTTTCTACTCTCTAACCTCTCTAAAATGCATAGAACTGTCAAAGGGATGCCTCATTTCCTGTCCTAGGTTGTTATTAGAGAAGAAGAGGTCAGATAACTAAAATTTGAGCGTTTTAGAGGAGTTATTTGAACTGTGGCAATATAGCGCTAGATCTTGCGCTATAGTGCCAATCCAAAATTATCACATGTTGAATTGCTTTGCTCCCCTCCTTATTTTCATCAATATATTAATTTTTTGAGCAATGTTAATCACATAAAACTTAATATCACTTCATAAACTCATCCTAACAACAATCACTAATAAAATCAATCCACACTAATAACTATGGGTTGCCGCCACAAAGGGCTTGGTTTAAGGTCGTCAGCTCGACATATCCAATGTTTTAGTCTGGTTGACCCAACATTAGGATCTCCTCAAATGTAGGACCATCTCCACTTAATATAATCTTTTAACATGTGTCCATTTACCTTAATTATTCTCTCAGTTTTAGAATCTTCAATATCTGCAGCACCATATGGATAAACTTTTACCACAATAAATAGCCCTTACCACTTGACTTAAGTTTTCCTAGAAATAATTTCAATCTTGTATTATATAATAAAACTTCATGTCCAGGCTTAAAATGCTTTTTCAAAATCCACAGATCATGCCTCATTTTCATTTTCTCCTTATAAATTCTGGCATTCTCATAAAATTCATTTCTTATCTCATCAAGCTCATTTAATTTCAATAATCATTTCTCTCCAACATCTTTCATGTTATAATTAAACTCTTCAATAGCCCAATAAGCTTTATGCTCTAATTCAATTAGAAAATGACAAGCTTTCCCATATATGAGCCTATATGGTGACATTCTTATAGGAGTTTTATAAGCAATCCTATAGGCCCATAAGTCACTATCAAGTCTAGCAAACCAATTTGTCCTTATATTATTTATATAAATAAGAATCATCCCAAATTAAAATTTTCAATCATGAATGAACTTTTTAATGTGATGGTTATCTATTCCGTAGAGTAAAATATTACTAACTAAATAGTTAATTATATTAGCACACCACAAAATTTGCCATTCACTAATTGCATGTAATTGTTCATCAGGAAAATTTTCATTAATTTCGCCATTAAAGTTATCATTATTTTCCTATTCAAGCCTTGACAAATGATCAGCGACCAAATTATCAAAACCCTTCCTATCCACAACTTAAAATTCAAATTCTTGCATCAGAAGGACCCATATAATTAATCACGGTTTTATATCCTTCTTCATCATTAAATACTTTCTAGCATAATGATTAGTATGCACAATACATTTGGCTCCAATGAGATTAGGTCTGAATTTATCTAAAGCAAACAATATAACTAATAATTCTCTTTTAGTAGTAGTGTAATTAATTTGAGCTTCATGAAGGGTTTTACTAGCATAGTATATTACTTTTAAAAATTTATCATATCTTTCCCCCAAAACAACTTCTATAACAAAATTATTAGCATCACACATTAATTCAAAATATTTTTTTCTAATTAAATGAAACAATAATAGGTGCACTGATTAATTTTTATTTTCATCAATTAAAGGCATTCATGCATTCCTCATTAAAATCAAAGTTGGTGTATTTTTCCAAAAGATGACATAAAGGTTTGGAAATTTTTGAAAAGTCTTTAATAAAACGTCTATATAAACCAACATGTCATAGAAAAATTCTTATATCTCTCACAGTAGTAGGACGTTGTAATTTAACAATAACTTGAATTTTTGCTAGATCTACTTCCATGGCTTTCTCAGAAATTTTATTTCCTAATACAATTCCTCTTGTAACCATAAATTAACATTTTTCCCAATTGAGAACAAGGTTTATTATTTTGCAACAATTTAAAACCCATGTTAAGTGATCTAAAATTAAATTGATAGAGGTTCCAAAAACTAAAAAAATCATCTATAAAACATTAAATAATTTCTCAATTAAATAAAAAAAATTGACATCATGCATCTTTGAAAAGTTGCAAGTGCATTACATAATCTAAATGATATTCTACTAAAAGAAAAAGTCCAGTATGGACTATTAAATGTTGTCTTCTCTTGATACTTAGGAGAAATAGGTATTTTGTGATATCTGAAATATCCATCCAAAAAGAAAAAAAACGGTGTCCAACTAGTCTATCCAACATTTGATCCAGAAGAGGTAGAGGAAAGTGATATTTCCTAGTGGCAAGATTTAATTTTCTATAATCAATATAGATTCACCATCGAGTAACTTGTCTTGTTGGAATTAATTCATTCCTTTCGTTTACAACTATATTCCCTCCTCTTTTCTTAGGAACACACTGAATAGGACTAACCCAAGAGCTATCTGAAATAATATAAATAATTTCATTATCCATCCACTTTAAAATTTCTTTCTTAACAACTTCTTTCATTATCAGATTCATTCTTTTTTTAGGATCAGCCTTAGGCTTATGATTATCTTCAATGAAAGTTTTGTGCATATAGACTGAAGGGCTTATTTCTTTAATATCGGCTAATGTCTATCCAAAGGCTTTCTTATAATTTTTCAATGTTTCCAATAACTTTTCTTCTTGTTCTGCGGTTAATTCTACGGATATTATAACTTGTAATGTAGATGAGTTCCCTAAAAACACATACTTTGAAAGAGTATGGAGAACCTTCATCTCAAGTTCAGGAGGTTTTTTAATAGCACGAATCAGAGATTTACTCTTCTCAGTAGCAACTAAAATTTCAAAGTTTTTCAGAACATAATTTAAATCCTCTGTGACTATCTCATTTGATTCTTCCTCAAAATCACATTCGTATTCATCTTCCAATTCATTTTATTCAGATATGACTTCATCTTTTGATCTGAAATGACTTCACATCTTTTTCTTGAAAATGATTAACAATCATACAATCAATAATATCCATTCTATAGCAATTATCATCTTTTCTTTTGTTAGGGTACTTCATTGATTTAAGCACACTAAATATAACTTCCTAATCATTAACTCTCATTGTTAGTTCTCATTTTTTCACATATATCATTGTACGTTTGGTAGCAAGGAAATTTCTCACCAAAATAATAGGAATTTATTTATCTTCTTTCATATCTAACACAATGAAATCAACCAGGGAGATAAATTTATCCACTTTAACCAACACATCTACAATAACCCCCTTAGGATAAGTAATAAATTGATCAACTAACTGTCGGGTTATAGTAGTGGGAAATATTTATCCTAAACCTAACTTTATAAATATAGATAATAGAATGAGATTAATGCTCGCTCGCACAAAGCTTTTCCATAATTTTTTTCTCCAATTGCACAAGGTATGGTGAAACTACCAAGATATTTAAGTTTTGGAGGATGTTTTTTCTAAATTATTGCACTACATTCGTCACTAAGTGCAACTGTCTCATAATCTTCAAACTTCCTTTTCTTATTTAAAACTTCTTTAATAAATTTGGCTTAACTTGACATCTCTTCCAAAGCTTCGGCAAAGTAAATAATAATTATAAGCTTTTTAAAAATCTCAAAAAATCTTGAAATTTGTTTATCCAACTTTTGTTGTCTAAGTCTTCGAGGGAAAGGAGGGGGTGGTCTTTCTATATTAATTTTAGCTGGGGAGACACATGTTTCTACTTCCTTAGGAATAATTTCTTTAGGTTTTTCAATTTCATTATCTTCTCTCTAAACTTCAATCTCTTTTTGAACTCCAACGTTTAATTTATTTCCACTCCCAAGTTAGACAAATTTAATTTTTCTTTATCTTTATTTTTATTTTTAGGATTGATCTCAACATTACTAGGAAGTGTTCCCTGAGGCCTATTAACCCACTTTTAATATGTATGCAATTTATGTTTATAGCAACGGCACCAAAAACTTGATCCCGCTTTAAATATAGATATATGATTTAATGTATAATGTGGATTCTACGCAAGTATAAGTATCGTATCAAGTAATACGAGGCTCTAGTGGAGTCCTCGGTTATCGATCCCACGTGGAAGTTTTTAACAGATTTGTTATCAGCTAAATTAAAAAGAATTACTTACTAATGTAGTAAATGGAAATTAAAAGTAATTATCGCAAACTAAAGTAAACTAATGCTTGAAATAAGTTGATTTAAATAATTCAGAAAAAGTATCCTTCTCCTTGCTTTTAGAAAATTAAGTGAATGATGAATTTAAATAGAATTTTTAAATTATATTGTGACAAATAGGAGCATTCCTATTCTTTACCCTTTGGTCCAGTGCAAAGAACATTGACTAATCCTATGTTTGATTATCGAATCTGCGTTAGGCCGGGAGGATACTCGGTCGCCACTTCGTAGCTCCCACGTTCCCCTCACCTGAGGGTTAACATCTACACTTCATCTCTCAAACAGTAGGACGGAATTGAATATTTTAGTCTGTCACACTAAAATGTCCAATTCTACTTCCGATAATTAATATTTTCCTATTTATTTGCACCCGCCTTCCAAGGCTTTTGACTTCCCTGAATATTAGATGTAATTTTTACTATAGTTGATAATTCAACATATTTTAACAACTCAATAGGCCAGATTGAAAGTAAATTAAGTTTTAAGTAAAAATTATCACAATTTATTTTAATATATTAGGTGCTTCTATTTAATTTCATCAATCTGCATAATTTTCATAAACAAGAAGAAAGACTAAGAAAATTACTCATAATGCATGAGAATAAAACAAAGCATGGATTTCATTTAAAGTTAACAACAATAAACAAAGATACTTATCTTAATTTCCTCCCCAAGAAGACTCCTTGAAGTTCCTTTGACTTTTCCTTCTAGTACAGCAACTTCTAAATAAGCACTCAAATAAACTAAAGAAACTCACTAAACACACTCAGACTTACTAAAATAGACACATAAAAGACTCTAGAGAAACTTTTTGAAGACTCAAAAGACACACTAAGACACTAGAATTCGGCCTCTATTTATAGAGTTAAGCAAAGGTCCAAGGGGTGCTTAAACACCTCTTTAAAAAGTGTCCAGGTTCAATGTATTTGCATTTTGAACTGGCTCACAGTCGGCAGGAAACGACCTCGCCGTCAGTGGGGTTTCTAGAAGGTCTTCAAACCACGCGATCTCACTGTCAGCGGGCTCGGGCTCGCTGTCGGCGAGGTAGTTATAATTCCTTCAGAAATTCTCTTCACGATCTCGCCGTCGGCGGCCTCGATCTCGCCGTCGGCGAAGTAGTTATATTTGCATGAATTTCTTTCTTTTGATCCAAATTCGCTCCATTTCATGCTTTTTGCTTCCATCACTTATAAATCTTCATTCCTACAATAAAATAAAGAAAATACCTTTCTTTAAAGTGCAATTTTATCAAAAATAGATATGAATTTCTTAATGAATTTTTCTGTGATCACCTTTTGCAAAGTGCATTAGCAATTTGTCCGAGTTAATTCTCTATATTTCGAATAGCAACACATTTGACTTTGTAATTGATTTCTTATTTTTAACACCACTTCTTCTATAGACAACTTATTCTTCTTAACTTGTTGATTACAACAAAATCCAGATGGATAAGTAGGTTTATAGTTAACACTACGTTGTTTGTTCTAGTTTCTTAATGGGTTTACTTGATTGTTCTCCCATAGTTGACTTCTACCACTAGAATTGTTGTTCAAGTTAAAGTTAGGATGGCTTTTCTAACCTAGGTTATAATAATTGAAATATGGGTTATTAGATCTATTAATAGCATTTATAGTTTCAAATGAAGTTTAAGAATCAATTATTTGTCCTAATGAATTTTCTTCAATCATTTGAGGTGTTGGAGAAAAATTTATTCCAATTTATTCTATTTTCCTAGCTAATGCAACAACTTGAGATGCAACCATTGAATATATTCAATATCATGAATACTGGCTACTTTCTTTGGATTTACCCTTTCAACTAGCCATTGAAAATTATTTGTAGTCATCTCTTTAATTAATGAATAAGCTTCATGGAAAGGTTTATACATTAATGAACCTTCAAAAACAACATCTATGGTAGATCTAAGGGATCCTACTAACCCGTTATAAAAAAGTTTGAATGATTAACAAGTCTGGTAAAATATGATGTGGACACTTTCTAAGGAGTTCCTTAAATCTTTCCCAAGCTTCATATATTGGCTCTCCTTCATACTTAGTAAAAGAGTTGATATCATTTCTAGGTTTTGCAGTTTTTGAAGGTTAAAAGTACTTAACCAAAAAATTTTGTGATAAATCCCCTCAAGTTTTAATAGATCCAAGTATTATGAATTTAACCACATCTTAGCTTTATCTCTTAATGAAAAGGAATTATAAGTCTAACGACATCGTTTGATAAGCCATCATCTTTAAATGTAGCACACAGTTCTAAAAAACTTGATAAATGTAAATTTTCCTCAAAATGATTGTTTGTACCATTTGTATTATTACTTGTTTAAGTTCAAATGAGTTAGCCGCTACAACAAGGGTTTGAATGCTTAAATGAATTTCATCTGTTGTAGAGTTTGCGCAATCCTTTAAAGGTCTTTATAAATTATGATGTTCATTTTCAGCAGTTTGAATCTCGATATTATTTTGCAATGTGTTTGTCATTTCTTGAAATTTGTGAAGTCTTCCTTATTTTTTTATTTTTCTTATAGTTCGTTCTAACTCAAAATCGTAAGGCACTAAACCTTCAGATCCCGAACTATGCATGCAAAAGATAAAAGTTCAGAAAATAAAATAGCAAACTCAAAATAAAATATTTTTAAATTTTTTAATTTTCGGTTTATAAATTATTTAGATAATTTGGTTTTTTTTATTTTTTTTAAATTTTTTAAAATTTTTTGTATTTTTTTATTATTTTTAAAAATGAAATAATGTTAAAAATTAATTTTTAATTCTCTTAAAATAAATCTACAATTTAAATATAATTCTAATTCAAAAAATTCCATTATTATCCCCAGCAACGGTGCCAAAAACTTGACACGACCCTCATTTACACAGATATTATTACTCTAAATGATTTCCAAAAACTTGGCCCAAATTATATTTAGCAGCTAGTGTGAATAAATGAAATAATTTGTAAATATATAATAATTTTTCACACTAGAGATACTACGCAAGTATACGTATCGTTTCAAGTAATATATGATTTTCCCTAAAAACCTCAGTATCGATCCCATGGGAAAAGCTATAACTCTTATCATTGACTTAACAAAATTCTATCTAAAATGTAGATAAATATGATAGGAGAAATATGTAGAAATGTTAGCAAATGATTAATACTAAGTTAAGAAGAAAATAAAAGCAAAGTTTGAAAGTCTAATAAAGTTCAAAAGATTAATAAAGTTTGAAAGTGAGTGTAAATGTTATGACAAAGATCTTTCCCCATGCAAAGAGATGTTAATCAATGTAGGATTTGAATTATTAAAAATATAAAATGATGTTTTGTGACAAATAGTTCAATAGCTATCCTTTACCCCCTCTCGGTGCCAGCAAATAACATTGGCTAACCTAAAGTTTGTCTCCAGCTTGTGTAGTAGTGTTGAGCAGATTTTGGCCTCCCTCTTCCATATTACCCACTGTGTCCTCTCTATAGGACCTACTAGGGACCCTTACAATCCAAAATCTAAACCAAATTAATAAAAGAATCTATTTTGTCACCCTAGAAACATAAATTCTATGCCCATAAAAATTTATCTCCTTATCTATTTGCACTCCCCTCGAGTGATCGCGACAACTCTTTCCAAAGTGAAGTGTGGCATTCACAAGTTGGGTGAAATCATAGCCCTCCCGGGTTATTATGTTTCTCAACAGATTTTAACCTCACAAGTGACCAATTTACAAATCCAATGAAGAATCAGTGAAAATACCATCACAATTTTTAGAATAAAAATAATCTTTAAATCATTATCATCCCACAAGATTAATTCCCATATGCAATTAGAAAGAAAGGGAACTACTTAGAATTCAAGAAGATAAAAAAAACACATGATTTGTATTGCAATCCAAGTCTTAATAACAAAAACTTAAATATAGATATAAGATACCTTAAGTCTTCTCCCCACGCAAATCCCGGAGTCTCTTTCAAGCAATCTCCAAACTCTTTCAGAAACTCTTACTCACACAAACGCACAATACTCACTCACACACACTAAAATCCTCTCTTAAATCTTCTCCAAGTCTCTAAAATTCTCCAAAAGGTCTCATATTTTGTGGAACAATTTGTTCATTTAATAGATCTATGAAAATAATCAAGGGTTGCTTCAACCACCCATTTAAAATTTGGTCAAATTCAATGCATCTTCTATAAAAGTGGTTACTGGCGCTATAGCGCCAGTTTGGGGCTCTATAGCGCCTATTTTGCTCGATAGATGGCTCTATGGCGCCATAAAAAATTATCCATTTTTGCTCCATTTTGCTCTCATTTGCTCTAAATGTTCATTCCATGTACCTGAAACCAAAAAAATGCAAAATACCTTCCTTTAAAGTTTAATATCATAAAAAATGTGCATAAAATGATCGTTAAATGTACACTAAAAATAAGTAATTTTTTAGGTGGATCAGCTATCTACATCTCCTTCCACTGGGCATGGCCCACTCTGTTACATGTAGATAATATTTTCCTAACCTTATTTCATTATAGGTCGAGTTTTTCATTTTAAATTTTTATCATGTATGTTTATTTAAAGTTCTTAATTTGAGAGTGTATTGAAAATAAAGAACTGATATAAGTTTCATGGTGCTTAATGTGTGGAATCACATAGTGAGGACCAAGAGCAGTGGTCTGTGTCTCGAACCTTAATTATTAATTGATATTATTATACAGAATTTGTATAAAGCATGTATATGCAAAGCTTGATTGTCCTTTTTTATTTTTCTAGAATATGTTGCCAACCCAGCGACACTTGATCTCTTTTATTGTTTATTTATGTGGTTTATTTTCTTTTCCTTTTGTGTGATGAATTTTCACTTTCTTAGCTTGTAGTTTGTATGGGGAGCTCATCGGATATGATAATTAAGCTCTCTAGGACTAAAAATATCTTTTTAACAAAATCATAATAATTAAATATTAAAACTAATTTAAATTTAGAATTAAAATATCATAACTTTTAAAACTTAAACTTTACTTTCTTACATGGCCTTCGGGTCAATTTTAAAATGGATTCGCCTACATGGATATCAACCAAATGATGCTTAATATGGCCTTTGCATTGGGTTTTGATTAAATATTTGCATCATTCCACATGTTCTAAGGATGAGACCACTTGCTTCTTTAACCCGACATGCCAAATATATCTTTTTAATTAGGTTGTTTTCTAGAACATTTATGATGTTAGTGGATCTCCGACCTAGACGGGGTGTAAGTCCTCTGTGAGGTAGTTTCGACATTGCAGTAGAACCCCTCATTTTTTTAAATCTTTTCAGAGGCATCCTCACTGCTTTTCTCGGTAGGTGTAAATCTCACTTCTATGAATCTCACCTGTATAGGGTCATCGTGCATTAGATTTTTTGTTCCTTTGACTTCAGGGTTAGAGAGATTTCTTGGACGATGCAACACATGAGTTGTTGACATGGGATCATCGGACGAGCTGGGTCGATTACCATCACGAATAAGTAGACTTGGTGTCTTAATAACTTAGGATGATGGATCCATAAGTCCTAACTCGAATATCTCCACATGATTAGAACTTCTTTACCTTTTGATCTTGTTATAAATGATTCGTTGGTGTCATCTTGTCGACCCCAATTGCCAATAGGTCTCCAGTTTGAGATCCAAAATTAGGTCGTCCAAAATAGATAACATTCATGTAGTGTACCCTTATTGCTTAATAGACTTTAGAGCATAGGGATGTTCCTATTGAGATGACTTGGTTATTTCCTAGGCACCGATTGTCGATAAGGCGTCATCTATTTGAGGACTCAGAGGATTAACCCTCTTCCTTTTGGCTTAGTATAGGCCCACTGGAAGTATCGGGATTTTCTTATTTGAAATGATTGTGTTCCCTTGATATACTTATTTCACTATTCCACTTTCCATAATATTATATGCAAGGTTCCTATTATCGAGAGTTTTCTTTTTTGGTATTCTCTAAGATGTAATTAGTCAATGGGACACATTCCTTTAGGAGTGCTCTTGACCTCGGAATAAAATATTAATTTTTGTTCTTTAATTATATGGGTTGCTTACGTGGGGTGTTTTTCCATGGATATGTTCTTCAAAGTGGTTTGGTCTAATCTCGTTTTAACATATAATCTTAACCCATCACATGAGGATAACCTTATCTAAGTTCTTGATGTTCCTTTTAACTTAATTTGTTTTTTTTTGTTTCATCTTATTTTCTCCTAGCCTTTTATGAATTCTCTTCTTATCTTTGAATCTTCTCGATCGTTCAAGAAAGAGGGCTATATGGAAAATAGAACTTATAAAATTATAATCAGACGAGTTTGGGACTCTGAGCTTTAAAAAAGAACCAAATAAGGTAAACTCAAGCAAGTTTAATGTTTAGTTTGGGGTTCGATTTAAAGTTCAAATTGATTTGGATTAGGCATGATTAACTATAGGTTTAATTTAGTTAGTGATTGTAATCAATAAAATTTAGTTCATATGATTTTAATTTAGGATAGGTTTAAATTATGTTGATTTAACTTTAGGTTGGGTTCATATTGAGTTGAGTTTCAGGTTTAGATTTAAATAGGTTAAGTTCAAATTTAATTAGATAGACTTCGTTTAAGTTTAGGTGTAATTTAGGCTAAATTAAGTTAATTTATATGTAATTTTTATTTAGTTTAAAATTAGCTTAAATTTGTTTTAAGCTTTATTTAGGTTTAGTCCAGGTGAGTTTGGAGTTTATCTTTAGGTTAAATTGATTTCTAAATTAATTTCTTTTAATTGAGGTTAAGTTAAATTTAGGTTTAAGTTAATTTAATTGATTTTGACTTCAACCAACCATGCATTAAAGGACATTAATGGTTTAAACCAACCCAAACTTGGGTTGAACAAGGGTTCCCACGAACTCCAAGATCAGTATGCCACTAATCTCCCAACTTCATCCAGTGAGCTAGGGTCCAATTATAGATTTCAAAGTATTGTACGCAAAGGATTATGCCAATCAAAAGGCTAGAGAGCTAATCAAAGGCACTAGCATGGAACTTAAGCTTAAGAGAGAGATTAGAGATCTGGTTGTGTAATTTTGATCAAAAATGAGATCACGGATGCTCATACTTTTGCTCATTATATTTAGCTTCACAAAAGTTATAAATATTTTAGTGGTGATGCTACACCTATCAATAATATACAAAGCAAGAATCATGTTGTCATTCCACAAAAGCATAATAAATGAGGATATAAAGAGAGTATCCCCACCGTCACAAGAACCTCTATTACAAATAAATTTCTCCTCTCTCTTTGAGAGACATGGAACTTTATTTGCGGTCCATCATTGAATATTTTTTCTATTGGTTTCTTGGATATATTTTGCTACTCAAGGATGGCTTTTGCTTCCATTTGTGGCAAATGAAAATTATGTGATGTCTAGAGCTCTGAGTACTATTCTCATATGGCAGTTGCTTTTAGTTTTTCTATGAGTTGTGATGAAATCTTGCATGTGTTGTTGGAACTCAATTGGATTTTCTACTTTCATCATTCTGTTGTGCGGTTTTCCTACATGTTGGAAGGTTATCATTATACTGATTTCGATGGGTTCACTGTTTTAATTTTATGTAAGCTATGATGAAATATAGTATCTTCTTTCAAGAATCGACCAATTTTTATTTTTTCATACCCGTTGTTGTTCTGAGAATATCGATGCTGGGAAGGAATGGTTGGATGTAACTGTTGTTTTTTATATCTCGACAATATCATTGGCTGCTTTATGGATTTTCGATGCCTCATTTGCTATTGAACTTCTACTTATGTGATGTTATTTGGTATGAGATGCACTCTCTACCATCCGTGTCTTTGAAGCTTACGTTGTTCGTCAATTAAGTTTGTTATACTCTTCTTTCCTTCCTGAGATGCTTCATGCGCCGGTTGCTTTGGGTTTAAAATTAGGATCATCATGGATGAAATTCGATTGGTTATGCACATGAATTCTAGAGCGGATCACTCATGTAACTCATTATTATTATTTTTTTTTTTTATAAATTTTTATTTAAAAGATTTTTTTATATCATGAATATGAAAACCTTATTTTGTTCATTCTAAATTTGAGTAATTTATCTTTTATAGATAAACCTTTCAAATTAGAAAGGAAAGAAAACAAAACCATTTCCACAGAAAAAATAACATAATGGAATAAATAACGAAGCCCGGAAAAAGAGAGAGAGGTTTTGGAGAGTGATGTGATGGAATCTGCCGTATGATTTATTTAATCTTTGTACTGTTTTCAGACATATGGATACGAAGCAGCTTTATCTGCAGGAAGATCACTTCAAATCCTCTCTTCCATCAGCTCTGTTTCCGCCCTTTAACCCCGCTTTATCATCCTTTCCCCTCTTTACCTACGTTCTGTTCCCCCCTCTCTCCACTGACAGCAAGAATACCTGCATAATTTCTCAGGCACGCACGCATAACCCACCTCTCTCCCTAGCTTGCCCAGCTCATGGGCATCATAAGAGCTGCTCTGCTATTCAAAAGCCAGCATGACAACAAAGCAGAGGAGATAGAGAGAGAAAAACATTGAGAAACAATTACTTCATTTGAAGCCAGGGGTTCCCAATATATAATGCACTATTACTTCACAACTAGCAGGCCTTTCTCTGACACATCCTGATTCGTCGTATCCTCATTAAACTGCAAGGCCCCCATATAAAGTGGTCCCGTAAGCCAGTTCCAAAGTCAAGCTCTTTATTTCTTCCTCATTTTCATCTCTTTATTTCATTTTTTATCTCTATGCATCATAGCTTCCGGCAAGGAGCCTTTTGTTCCATTCACCACCTAGAACAAATACTTCTACTCTTTTTTTGTCAAAAGTGATCCATTCTTTTCTTGTCTTCTCATCAAGTTTTCTGTCAAAAGTGTTCCATTTCTTTCACTTTCGTTAGTCTATGGATTTCTTATCAGTTCCTGATTTGTTCTTCCAGCTGATGGAGAATTTCAGTCAGCATTTCGACAGCAATGAATCTCAGCTTCCACCTGGCTTTCGTTTCCACCCAACAGATGAGGAGCTGATCACACATTACCTCCTTAAGAAAGTGCTCGACAACAACTTTACTTGCAGAGCAATCGGAGAGATCGATCTCAACAAGTGTGAGCCATGGCAACTCCCAGGTTACAAAAATAAATAAATTATATGTATATATATGTATATTCCTTTATTCATTACCAAATCAAATGAAAAATCTGACCTTGCTTATTTTATTCTTACTATCTCTTTTATTGGAGCTGTTTATGAGCAGTGAAGGCCAAAATGGGTGAGAAGGAGTGGTATTTTTTCAGCTTAAGGGACAGGAAATACCCAACTGGGCTTAGAACAAATCGAGCAACAGAGGCTGGGTACTGGAAAGCTACAGGAAAAGACCGGGAGATTTACAGCACAAGAACCGGATTCCTTATAGGGATGAAGAAGACTCTTGTCTTTTACAGGGGAAGAGCGCCCAAGGGTGAGAAGAGCAACTGGGTTATGCATGAATATAGATTGGAAGGAAAGTTTGCCTATCACTTCCTTTCTAATTCCTCTAAGGTAATCTAACTTGGGAAACAACTGCCTTATTTTTTTATTATATTTTCATTATTAAGTCAATTTTCATGCTTATTTGATATCTTAATTAAGATTTGAGTTTGGTTTAGATCACGTGGGACTGCAACAAATTCGCATTTATGATTTAATTCTTTTGTTTACTGCTCTTCTATCCGAGCAGAGAGACAATATTTAATGTTCCTGCTATTGTACAATTTATACATGCCATTGTTCCTGTTTTTGAACTGGTTTTTTTTTCTCTTTCTTTGTTTGATGTTACCATTTAGAAAATATGGAACTCACATGTTCGTCAACCGTAGCTGTAGTCTCTCTTTGACAAGAACGAACGCAGAGGTGCGTGAGTACTCCAATAATCTCGCAATACTCTCATAATATTTTATGAGTAATGCTGAAATGTAAGCCGAAAAAGTTATTGAGAAGTTATTGGGATTATTAAATTATTGAAATTAATATTTCAATAGCCAGTCAATAGCCACTTAATAATTCGTAAAATGTAAGTTATTCGAAAGTTAATAACTGCGAGATAAAGATTGTCGTTCTCTAATATAAAAATAATTCTTCTGAACATAAAATAGATCGGCTCAAATTTATGTTAAATTTTATGTTCAATTTTATGTTCAAATTATGCTTCGAGTTTTTAGTGCAACTGTTAGGAAGTACCATAAAGTAGATCAGCTCAAATTTAAGTTTAAATTTATATTTATTTTAAATATTAAATATTTTATTCATGAAAATATGTGATTTATCACATAGCAGAATGCCATATTTAATTCAGAAGATTTTATTTATGGAGTATTTATCCAATTTGTATACATTTACATATCTAGCATCATGGTAGACTTTCCTCTATCCTTTTATCACCTAAATCTTGTACATCACATCAAAATATTATTTTGACAATTTTTATAAATAAAATATAATTTTCTTGCATCAGAAATGTGACAATGTTAAAAATTCAAAAGTTAAGAACAAGATATGTAAATTCATAAGAATTGATTGCCATTTATGAAAATCTTTCTATTTTGTATATCGAATTTCAGTGAGCTTATTTTATGCACAACGTGCTCAGGACGAGTGGGTCATCTCGAGGGTTTTCCAAAAAACCGGCGGCGTTAAGAAGCAACGCGGTGGCTTTGCCGCCGCTACTGCCGCCTCCTCCGGCATATTTACCGCTGGCTCCATGTGCAATGACATGCCCGCTTTACCCCTCACCGGCGAACGCGATAACTCCTTCACAAGCATGGAAAGGCATCACGTGCCCTGCTTCTCCACAGTGGCCACTTCCAACTATCCTGGCCCCGGGGCTATTGCCTGCGGCGGGCAGGCGTTTCCTAACCTAAGATCGCTTCAGGAGAATCCGCGGCATCCGTTCTTTCTGTCTTCACTTGCTCCGGCGGCAGTTGCCCCTCCGGCGACGACGGGGTGTGAGATTGGTGGGTGGCCCTTTGATCTTGATCGGAAGGTAGGGAGCAATGAGTTGGATTGTATGTGGAGCTTCTGAGAGGAATAGATGATTGTATTCCTGTTCTAGAACTGAGCTAATTATGTTTTGTGCTTCCAATATATTTTTGTTTTTTTTTTTTTTTATCCTCTGTTCATCTAGAGGTATGGTGGACGGCTAGCAGGGTGCCCATCAATGGATCCATACCGTTATTGTGCGTAGATTTGCCTTAGTTTGTCCGCAATGAGATTTTCGTGGTCTTATTTAATTAGTTCTATGAATCTCTTAGATGGCGCATATCGTATGATTGCCCTCTTTTTCTTCCCTTTATGCCAATAATTTTTATTGTTGCTTGGATTGTCGCGTATTTAAATCAGCTGAATTTTTTATTGCCTGCTTAGCTGCAGCTGCCTTTTCGTTCCTTCAAAGATGAGACTTTTTAACTAAACTTGCTTATTGTTTATCTTCACAATTTTTCTTACCTTTCATGTTGTATTTTCATCCCATATTGTACAACAAAAATATGAGTACACGAATTTCAAGAAATGTGATGGATCTCGCATATGAGATACCAAAGGATCACATTGGGATAGTCGAATGTAAATGCGTCAAGCGTTGTACCGTTCAATCGTATTGTTCAATTGACCAAAGGAAAGTGCAGCTGAACGAAAGAACATTAACGTCTGATCTGAGGGGCACAAATATGTAATCAATCTGTTCAATCAATTTTGATATTCTTCACAAAGAGTGTCGATGGTCATACAAAAATCTCTATGAAGACCTTTTGTTTCAAGGAGAACTGCGTGTCAGATTAAAGTAACAGACACTCTTCTTAATGGTTTAAATTCACCCGAGCGAAAAGGTCTCTAAAAAAGTTATTCTTGAGAAACTGAAGATCTTCTAGCTGACCTTTCAGCAGACAACGATTATAAGACAATTGAATTATAATTGTTGTGGATCATTAAGACCCCATTTCGGACAATTATGAATATGAAACAGTGTCGACGACAGTTATGAATATAAAACGTCCCGGAATGAGTTATAAATATGTAAAGATGTAATTTTGCATTAATCACTTGTAACGTTAGAGACAATATGTAATTTATGAGACACCACCTATGATCTTTGGAAGGTCATTTCTTCAAGAAAGGACCATTGAATCTATTATTAAAAATTTGTGTTTTTATGGATTCTACTTTTTTTTTCTCACATTTTGTCTCCGTTTCTCTCATTCGTTCAATGCTCCATTTATCAAGTGTAATTCACAAGATAATTTTGGATTTAGCAACCTAAAAAGTGTGTTGAGTGTGGAATCATTCGATCAACAATAATAGCAGTGCGTCACGAAGAATCCACTTGCGATAAACTTCAAACATGGAACTTGTTTGAGAATTGAGCAATAACAAATTTAAGAACTTCGAGACTGAATAGCGAGAAAAATGGCATAATTAACTGACATTATATATTAGAGAGGAGGGCACAAGCTCTTCCAGAACCAAATATTGGAGCACCTGAACACTAAGGCCATTATACGGCTCAAGGGGCCGAACGAGTTGAAGGATCATTGTATCAAGACAGTGATAGGCCCATATCGAGGATCAACCTACAAGGGAGGAGAATATAAGTCTATTACCGGCTGAACAATGCATTCTCCTTTCATATTCTTGATACTGAGCCCTCCAAGAAGTTCAAAGTTCCATCCTTGGAACTCTATAAAGGTCGGAGCGATCTAACCTGTCCTATGCCTTCTCAAATTCTTTGAGGCGTTGATGTTTCGACCATTTTATACCATCTTTAGGGTTTCAGTCCTCATGTGGTTTAACGGACTCCTGATAGGAATTAGTATTTCCTTCAATGAGTTTAAGAAGATGTTTACGAAGCAGTTAGCCAGCTCTTAAAAGCTCCACAAGGACTTAGAGACCATGTGGCACGTCAAGTAGGGGTCGATTGAGAGCTAGAGCATATGTTACTTGACTCAAGAAGGAGATCCTGGAAGTGTAAAATATGGAGTCTGCAATAGCAAAGACTACCCTAACACAAAGGCTAAGTAGTGCACAATTTAAACACTGTCTGGTTTTATGTAAACCAGATAGTTTGGCCAAACTCTCAGAGTTGACCAACAATCATATCTAAGAAGCAAAAAACCTGACTATCGCTTGGAAAAGAAAGGACTCGCTAGATGACTGGTGGAGGGAAAAATATGGCCCTTGCCTCAAGCATGAAAGGGTCGATCATCTCACGGTGACATAAGCTAATAGAAATTCATGGAGGAAAATCAGTCGATTGACGACTGAGGAATGTCAAAACCCACTCAACTAAAGGTTTCAATGACAAAGTTGATGGAAACTATTCCAGATAATGATTACTTCAAGAAAGCTCCACCGATGAGAATCGGAGCTTTCCTCCGGAACACCAAAACATTCTGCAAATATCATAAGGACTACATTCATGGGATGGAGGAATGCATACAGCTCTGAAACTTGGTTTAATAATTAATTCGAGCCGAAAATCTCAAAGAGGTTGTGGCCTTTAGAGCACAAACCCAGAGACCGAAGAAAACACTTGGAGAAGGTGGCTCGGAAGAGCCTATCAAAGCAAACGCCATATATATCATGGGGATAGTGCTTGTAACATTGGGAGGAGATTTGGTCAAGAGGGCCGACTATATGAGGCTCTGAATGAGGGAACTCTATGCGTTTGCTTTCACTCTGAAGTGAAAGCCTCATCCCCTCATTATCTTTACTGAAACAAATTTGCCTACGAAGAAGAATCCTTACAACGATGTCGTTGTAGTCAGAGAGATGATCAATAACTACCAGGTGGGTACCATTTGGTTGATATGAGCAGTTCAATAAACATTTTGGTTTAAGTTAACCTTCAACAAAATACATGCATTGGTCAACTATCTAGTTACACTGACAGACCCGCTATATGGATTTTATGGTGAATGAAAGAAGGCACTTGATATCGTTGGTCTGTCAGTCACCTGGGGAGAAGGTACCATCCAGTTTACCGATTTGAATGAATTATTTTGTCAATGCACCACCAACCTATAATGTAATCTTTGGTCAACCACTGCTTAATGACTTTAGAGAAGTGGTATCCACCTACCATGTGACGGTCAAGATTATGTGCAATGGAGAGATATTGATCGTTCAATGTAATTTAGAACAGTCTTGAACTTGCTACCTCTAGGTGGTTGATAGTGCGGAGAAAGGAATGTTGTACATAAAATCCAACAAGAGGGGGTCTCAAAACCAACGAAACTACAATTGAGATCCCTACAACCCTCGATGAACAGGGTAATTTTTTATTTCTTGTTCATTAGAGTTTTGATATAGGACATAGGGATTTTTTGGTACGGACTCCAGAAATATTAGGATGTCTTTGCCTGGTCAGTTGTTGAGATGTCAGGCATCACGATAAATGTAACATGCCACCAACTCAATGTCAACTCAGTTGCTTGACCAATAAAGTAGATGAGGTTCATCTAGATAAAATTCTAAATGTCTTCCAACATAATCTAGAAGAGCTCTCTTGCCTCAATCCACTTTATAAAGTAATTTGCGAGGATCAAACGAAGTATGTATTGACCCTTTGATGGTGGAAATGGATCGAGGATATCGAGGCCTAAGTTGGTGAAAGGTAAAGGCTTGATTATCGGTTTTAGTCATTGGATTGGTTGGTGCTCACATATCCTAGAGAATTCCTTCACATCTTTCAGAAGTGTAGGTTAGAATTATCCTTATTGTTGGACTCTGTGCAAGGGTTTTCCTCCAGAGTGACTCTCGCATTCTCTAGAGTGTAATTCCCAGAGGATGTTCTCTATCTCATTCTCCCGTACACACTCATTTTTTTTCTTATAAATGAAAATAATTTAATTTAATATATTTAAAATTTTAATTTAAAGAAAGAGAATTCTTAATTTTGAAAATTAAGACTGAATAGATTTCATATATTCAATTGTTTAAATAACGAGCACCATATTACGACTAATACTTTATCTATTAAGATGAGAATATCACTCGAAAATGGTCTCAATTATTCAAACCTAAGAAATTTATGATATTTATTTGGTCTGCAAAATTCCAACAAATCATTCATATACCGAATATAATGATTAGATAAAGTTTAGATTATCTGAGTTACTAATTCTTCTTTAAACGCAAGCACATATATTTAATTACATGTTAGACTTAATTGAAATCTAGATCAAGATCGGGGTTTTGTCTTCAAGAATTCAAAGTTTAGTTTTCACAATTGTTCATATAAAAATCAACTGGGAAAGGGTCAAATAAGAACAATTATTTTGGAATCAAAAGGAGCGAAAAGTAGGTGATGATACAAATATTGAGAAAACCTCAGTGACTTCCCAAATTATCCTACGATTTGGCTTTACATTTTGGAAGCTTTGTTATTTAATATTTTACTCCTCCAATTTATTTAAAATATAGTGCATACATTTGCACAACATACAATCTTGCAAATAGCCTAAGAAGATGGGAGGACTTACATTATATCGAACAATAACCTCAAGATCCTAAAATAGTTAGGACTTGTAGCGCATGACATACAGCATGCGAAAGCTTAAAGGATAGTGTGAGGATTTATGTCATCCTAGACAAATGACCCTGAATTCTTAAGGGTTTATGTTGATTAAGTCTATGAAAATTTTAGCTGAGGTTCATCCTTCGCTTTATATTTTGTCTTGACCATCTTGAAACTTGACAACTACTCAATCGCATCATCACTTAATTCCATGAAAAGAAACTAGAAGAGAAAACCATGCCTCAAAAGGCATATCCTATGTTCTTGTTATTGTTTGGTTGTTGTGAAGCATATTTTTGATTTAATGTTTATTATTAAAGTGATTAAAAGGGGATTTTTTATGTTAAGAGATGACAGTCAAGATCTCATGGTTCCAACGTCCCGACATTACTGTTAGATTTGGATTTAATGTCTAAAGAAGCGGTTAACTTTTTAGACCAGAAGATTCTTGTTAGCAACCATTTGTTATCTCATCGAAGAAATCATCGTAAATCCAAAAGGATAAAATATTAATTTTCGTTGTTTAGTTTTTTTAATTAATTATTTATATATTTATTTATTTTAAGATAGACTAATCTGCATATCCTCTGGAAAACATACATCAGGATTTTAATTACTAGAGCTTATTGATCCAGCTACTTTGCGTAAGCTTAATATTGCAAGAATTTAATATCGCTACTAAAAGGGTTGAATCTCTAGCAACGGCACCAAAAACTTGATCGTGATTATAAATTTGATAAAGAAGAGTATAAAATATTCAATAATCGCAAAGTTACTCTTAATACAGGGCTCTAGTGAGTCCTGGTTATCGATCCCACAGGGAATATATTAGAGACTACGAACTAGGATTTTAAAAACCAATATAGAATCACAACCTAATAGCTCAAATTGCCTATTTGTCACTAATATGCAATCGTAAATAAGTTGTAATTTTAATAAACTAATTCTACTGATAATTAACTAATTTTACTAATAAAGTTTGTAATGTGAGGTTCAATATATAAGCAAGCATCCTTCTCCTTATCAAGAAATTTAGTGAATGGATAAATTGAATTAGTTAAAATTGTGTTGTGCCAAATAGGAGCAAACCTATTCTTTACCATTTGGTCCAGGCATAAAGAACATTGACTAATCCTATGCTTGATTAATGAATCTGCGGCTAGGCTGAGAGGATACCGGCTCTCACTTTGGAGCTCCCACGTTCCCCTCGCCTGAGGCTAACATCTACACTTCAGCATCCAAACGATAAGACCGAATTAATGATTTTAGTCTGTCACTCTAAAATCTCCAATTCTACACCTGATAAATAATATTTCCCTATTTATTTGCACCCTACTTTCAAGGACTTTGACCTCCCTGAATCTTGGATGTAATCTTCACTTTAATTGTAAAACCCAACATATTTTAACAAATTAATTGGGAGAAAAATCGAAGCATATTTTAGCAAACGGCGGCCTTCTTTTCTTTTTAATTTATGAACTCTCGGGAAAAATCCACCGTCGCGTCATCGTTCTCACCGTCGGCGCCCAAAGTCAAATCTTCATATTTTGGTCATTTTTGTTCCAGATTCTCTTCTTTTTGCATCGTTTTCTTCTAATGACCATAAATCAACATTTCTGCAACAAAACATCAAAAATTTCTTTCTTTAAAGTGCAATATCATCAAAATCAGTGTAAAATAGGTATGAAAATCTCAACATATTTTTCTTTGGTCAAAATCCTCTAAACTTAAACTATTACTTGTCCTCAAGTAATTTTTGTTCTACATAAAAGTGATGATTCATTGCAACAAGGTTTTAATTTAGAAATAGTATAAAATTGATTTAAATAAATATCATAGTCAGAGTTTCAGAAAAAGTTTTCAAGTAATTAGATTAATTCTTTAAGGTGTAAGGCTATCTAGTCATCAAGTTTAAGAATTGTAGTCTTCTATTCATTTCAAGAATGACTATATGTTGTAGAATCAAGTCACTTAGAATTCATGAGAATACTACTAGTAAAGAAACTAGTTCATAAATATAAGTTCAGGAATGTATTTAGGTTTTCTTTTTAGGTAGGTCCAAGTGAAGCCAATTTTTGATAAGACATCTCCTCAAGCTTCTCCTCACTTACTTTCTTTTCTTTTCATTTGGATTGCTTTTCAATCCTATATATTATTCTTTTCTTTTCATAGATTTTTATCAATCATTTCATTTTCTTTTTCAAGTGAGGACTACTATATATGGATAGTATGTTAATAATTTTGAACTTCACTCTTCTTTTCCTAAATTTGAAACTCAAAGTATTCCTTTACCTTATAAGTATTTCATAGCTAAAAATATGTTTCATAGAGTCTCATTGTTTTTCTCTCTCAAATGAATTTCTAAGGTTCTTAACAATTCAAAATATAGTTTTATTTATTTTGAATAGTTAACCAGAACCTCATTCTTTTATACCAAATACCTTATCTCATAGAATTAACTTTCATTACAAGAAATATTTCTTTAAATCTTCCACATTATTTAAATAAAGTCAATATATAGCTAACTGAATTAAATTTTATCACAAGAATCATGTTTATAATTTTTTTTTGAAAATATTTTAATTGAGAACACATAACAGTTAATATTTTTCTCCCCCACCCCCCCCCCCACAAACTTAAATTTTTCAATATATATAAGGAATGATACAGGTGGAAAGAAAAATTCTAAATTTAAATCATACCTTAGACATTTTCATCTTTCTGAAATTTGCAGGTTCTTCTCAAAATTTTACTTCAACTGACCTGTAATATTAGGAGCTTTCTATACATATAAAACATTAGAGAATTTGCTGGGGTAATACAATTTGAAATAAGTACATAAAATAAAACAATTAACTACCACAATTGATTACACTACACATTACAGTACTAAAAAACAATTACAATTCACAGCACAACCAATCTCAGTTTACATAATACAATTATAAGTTATGCATTACAATCCATGAAATAAAAATAAGAAATGGTTTACACATTACATAGAACAATATTGAACTGTCTAAATAAATATAAATAAATCACAGTACACAAAAAAACACACAAACATCTCAATCACTAAATTTAAGATCAGACATCGAAAATCCCATACTATATCTTCATCTCCCTAGTCAGCAGGTGGATTGGGCCGATAACGAGTATATCGGGGGCATTCAGGAAAAGTAACATTAGGCTCACCTCTATAGTGTCTAGCCTGAGCTTCATAGAAATCTCTCTTGAAATCAGAATGCCTCTGTAGGTACTCACTATCATAATCATGTCTTCATTCTAAACCCACAATTCTTTCATTTAATAACTCTATACTCTTCCGCTGCAAGGTCATCTCATTCATTGAATCATGAAGGTTAGGGGAATTAGTTGAAGGAGGGTCATAACTAGTAGAGGGGATATCTCTACTAGTAGAAGGTGTTTTACTCCTACTCCCATATCTCTATTCTTCATGGGATTCATACATCTTTAAAATAGCTTTAAACCCATTCTTCATCATCTATAGCTTCCACTCCAGATAGTTGGCAAAGTGCATAAAAGAGGCCAGGTTTCACTCTTTGTCGTAGCTAAAATATTATTATAAATTATTTTCCTCACATTTATAGTCAGATTGTTCTGAATACAGAAATTCAGAACAACTCTATCTCATGGTGATAGGTAGGTAACAAAGTAGAACAAATGAAGTCATCATGGAATAAGGAAAATTTATCCATTCATGCTGCTTTATCTTCCATGTACCTTTCCCGTCAGTGAGAAAGTTGATGACATCATTTAGCGGTCCTTCCATTGTACAGTAGGTTGTATAGTTACAGATATAGGAGTCAGGAAGTTTGTAGAATGAGTTAATGCAGGAGGCATTAAACTCAACAGAAAAACCTCTCACTCGAACAGGCTCGTCCTCAAGCTGAGTCAGATTGGCATAGAACTCTTTTACCACATTCACTGCATCTTTGTTGGTGGTGTAGCAAAAGTTTTCCCACCTCCTATCGGTGATAATTCTCTCTACTTCTGCTCCGGGCTTCTCAAATACTCGATCTTGTATACACTTTTTGCCAAGCATCACGGAGTGATACCTTGACTGAGCATTCACATTTACGAAGAGAGACTCGTCAAACTCAAGTCACCTCTTTTGTCGAAGAGTCATTTTTCAATCTATCAAATTTACAAAAATTTAAACTCAACTCCAAAATAATGATAAAATGGCTTCTAAAGGTGACTAAAAGGATTCTAAATTAAACTCCATGAATTTCTTCCAAGTATTTTCTCCACATTTTCAATTTTTTCGAAATTCCTAAATGTGGAAGAAATTTATGGTGAAAATAAAAAAAATTTAAATAGGAGGGAAGCTCTTACCGAGGAAGATGAAATTTGGTGTCAAAATGAGTTGAAATCGTCCCAAATCTAAGATCTCTCAAGCCTAAGGTCGAAATTTTTTGTGTTTGGAGGTTAGGGATGATGAATAATGGCGGTTGACATGTCAAAATCACAGTTAAAAGGTAATTTTCGAGATCTCGTCGTCGGCGGGGTCGTTCGCGCCGTCAACGAGCTCTATTGAATTTAATAGCAGAAGTCTCGGGAAAAACCTACCGTCGGCGGCCTCGAGGGCGCTGTCGGAGAGATTCTTAAAATTTGTTCAGTTTCCAGATTTTTACGATTTCGATCGATTTCAAGGCTCGTCGACATTCGTTCGATCATTTTATACATAAATTTTTGTGAATAAGTAATGTATTAAAAAAAATAAACATTCACAACACAAAACATCACAATTATATATAAAATCCAAGAGTTACAATACATGTTACACAACACTCTATGATTAGGTATTTTCTCAACCTCAATTTATCAATTCAGCTTCGCCATCCAAGCCACAACACTCTAAACACTGAAAACAAACATTCCAAGCTTAATCTCAACTATACTGAGATCAAAAAGAAAACTTCGAAACCAAGCAAGCAAATAGGTTAAAATAAAATCTAAACATATAAAAATATATGTAGTAAAGCAGATCTACTACTCCTCCGATTCAGTGCTGGTATCTCCTCTGACATCACCCATCGATTGAACATGAACGAAAAGGTCATAGAAGGGTCGGTAAGGGAATTCTTCGTAGTGACAGCCGGTATCCTCCCAGCCTAGCCTTAGATTTAGTAACTAAACTTAGGATATGTCAATGTTCTTTTCATGCTTGGAAGAGGGGTTACTCTTTTAAGGGTAAAGAAACAATTATGCACTTATTTGGCACAATACTATAGATAATCATTCCATTTTATCCGCTCATCATATTCTCATTGCAAGAGGAAAGATACTTTTCTTATATATCAAAACCTTTCAAATATATAGCTTATTGTGTGTCTGTTAGTTACTTCTGTTTTAAAGATATTAGAAGTAATTGCAGTTTGCTTAATTGTTATTGTTTTCCGCATCTTGGTAGTAGAAGTAAACATTAAACTTTAATTGCCATTTGAGTATTGGGATTCAGTATTATATTATCTATAGTGAGATTCACTCCTGCCCTGTGGGATCGATAACCAGGACTCCATTAGAGCTCTGTATTACTTGATACGATACGTATACTTGCGTTCAATGCCTGGACTTTACAAAATCATTATAAATATATATATTTGAGTTCATAAGTTCTTGCAATATTAAAGTTCGGCCCGCATCAACTTTTTGGCGCCGTTGCCAGGGAAGGAAGGAATCAAAGAAAGAAAATATAAACAATATCTATTGATAATATAGTAATTGAAAATCTTTACTTTGTAGTGTATAATTGTGTGTGTTTGTTTACTTTTTAAAGTATTTGTGTGATTTTATATGCGTCGTAATGGATCTATAGGTTTAGTACCATACAATTCGGAGTTAGAGCGTACTGTTATAAAAATTATAAAACAACAAAAACAAACTGAAAATCCTTATGAAATAGTGAATAATCAAGATAATCAGAGAAATGATATTGGAAATTTTCCAAGACCTTTAAGAGATTATGCTAACCCAACAACAGATGAAATTCATATAACTATTCAAAATCCTGATGTTGCTGCTAATTCATTTGATCTTAAACCTGTTATTATCCAAATGGTACAAAACAATCAATTTGGAGGAACACCTGATGAGGATCCAAATTTACATCTCGCTAGTTTTCTAGAACTACGTGCTACTTTTAAGTATGATGGAGTGTCGAGTGATGTTGTCAGACTTAGACTTTTTCCTTTTTCGTTAAGGGATAAAGTTAAGGCATGGTTAAATTCGTTAGCACCTGGATCTATTAGAACTTGGGGAGAATTGTCTTAAAAATTTCTATCAAAATATTTTCCTTCATCTAAGACTGCTAAGATAAGAAATGATATCACATCTTTTGGTCAGTTTGAAGAGGAATCAATATATGAAGCTTGGGAGAGATTTAAAGATCTTCATAGGAAATGCCCACATCATGCTTTACCAGAATGCTTAATAAATTAAACATTTTATAATGGATTAGTGCTATCATTGAGATCGACTATAGATGCTACTACTGGTGGCTCGTTTATGTCAAAACCTTTTGATGAAGCATACACATTAATTGAAGAAATGGCTACTAATAATTTTCAATGGCCCTTTGAACGGGTAAATCCTAAAAGAGTAGCTAGTGTTCATGATTCAGATATGATGATTATGATAATTTCTCAAATTGCAACCCTTTCCAAGAAAATAGATTAATATGGAATGAATTATTCTCAACCACCCCAAGTGTTAGAAGAAAATTCATTTGGACAGATAACAGAATCTCAAACACCTTATGAGAGTTTGAATGCTATTAATAGATCTAACAATCCTTATTTGAATAATTATAATCATGGTTGGAAGAAACACCCAAAATTAAACTGGAATAATAGCAATGTCAATGTTAACCCACATTGGGGGAACAGTTCTATATATCTAGTTGAAAATTTGAACAATCAATAAAATACCAATTTTAGACCATCTTATCCTCCTGGATTTAATAGTAACCCACAATTTAAGGATAAGAAGTTGTCTATTGAAGAAATGATTCTGAATATCAATTACAAGCTCAAGGTGTTGTGATGAAAAATATTGAAAATCAATTGGGGCATATTTTCACTGCACTTAATAATAGATCTTCTGGAACGCTTCCAAGTACTGTTGAGATCAATCTAAAAGATCAAAACAAGGAACAAGTTAAGGCTATTTAATTAAGGAGTGGAAAGGAATTGGAAATAAGAGTGTAAAAAGAAGTTGAAATAGAAAAGGAGAAGGTGAATATTGAAAAAGGTTCAAACAAGATTTATCCAAACTTGGATTATCCTCTTGAACTAATGAAGATTATTGTTGAAAAACCACCACCTCCATTTCCTCAAAGATTGAAGCAACAAAATAGGGATAACAGATTTGGAAAATTTTTGGAGATCCTTAAGAAATTAACGATAAATATTCCTTTTGTTGAAGCATTAGAGTTGATGCCTGATTATGCTAAGTTTATGAAGGATATTCTGAAAAAGAAAAGAAAGTTTACAGATAATGAAACTGTTGTACTTAGCGGAGAGTATAGTGAAATTATTCAGAAGAAGCTTCTGGATAAACTTAAAGATCCTGGTAGTTTCACTATCCCGTGTGCTATAGAAGAAAATTTTTTCGGAAGATCCTTATGTGATATGGGAGCTAGTATTAATCTTATGCCTTTATCAACTTTTAAAAGGTTGGGAGAAAAAGAAATTTCTCCTACATCTGTGACTCTTCAGTTAGCAGATCGTTTCATTACTTACCCTAAAGGAGTAGTGCAAGATGTCTTAGTGAAAGTAGATAAATTTATCTTTCCTGTGGATTTTATTGTACTTGATATGGAGGAAGATAAAGAAATTTCAATCATTTTGGGAAGACCGTTCCTTGCTACTGGGAGAGCAGTGATTGATGTTCAAAAAGGAGAATTAACTATGAGAATTAATGATCAAGAGATGACCTTTAATATTTTGAAATCTATGAAGTATCCCTCAATGGAAAAAGATATGAGTGTTTTAGGATGGAGGTCTGTGAATATTTGAGAAACGGTCATTTTGAAAATATGTGTGAAAAAGAAGTGGAGTATGAAAATTTATTTGAAGAAGAAATTGAAAATGAAGAAAATTTAGATAGTAAGAAGAATGAAGATTTGGAGTATGTTCAGGAGATATTTGAAGTATTAGACACTATGGAAGGTGGAAATAAAAGTTTAATTCCATCTATAATAAAACCTCCTGAACTTAAGATGAAAATTCTCCCTAATCATTTGAAGTATATGTTTCTAGGAGAGTCATCTACCCTGTCAGTTATTGTATCTTCGGAGTTAAACGATTATCAAGAATAGAAGTTGTTGGAAATTTTAAAAAGATACAAGAAAGCTTTTGGATGGACTTTAGTAGATATTAAAGGAATCAGATATTAAACTTCGATTTGTATGCACATAATTTTATTAGAGGAAGAACATAAATATAGAGTTGATCTGCAAAGGAGATTAAATCCAATAATGAAAGAAGTAGTTAAGAAGGAAATTTTAAAATGGTTGGATGCTGGAATTATTTATCCTATTTCGGATAATGCTTGGGTGAGTCCAATACATTGTGTACCGAAAAAGGTAGGAATGACTATTGAAGTGAATGAATGTAATGAAATTATACCCACAAGACAAATTAATGGATGGCAAATTTGTATCGACTATAGGAAATTAAATGCCGCCACCCAAAAATATCATTTTCCTCTTCCCTTTCTCGATCAAATGCTGGATAGACTTGCTGGACACAAGTACTACTGCTTTCTGGATGGATATACTAGTTACCATCAAATACCTATTGCTTCTGAGGATCAAGAAAAGACAACATTTACTAGCCCTTACGAAACCTTTGCTTTTCGAAGAATGTCTTTTGGATTGTTTAATTCACCTGCAACATTTCAGAGATGTATGATGTTTATCTTCAGTAGTATGATAAATAATGGAATAGAAGTTTTCATGGATGATTTCTCTGTATTCAGGACTTCATTTAAAATCTACTTAGAAAACTTAGCAAAAGTTTTAAGAGCTTTGTGAGAAAACAAATTTAGTTTTGAATTGGGAGAAATGTCAATTTATGTTTGCAGGAGGAATTGTGCTTGGGCATAAAATTTCTGAACATGGTATGGAGGTCGACCCTGCTAAAATTAGAGTGATTGAAAGATTGCCATCACCCACTACTGTGAGAGAAGTGAGAAGTTTCTTAGGACACGCTGGATTTAACAGGAGATATATTAAAGATTTTTCTAAAATTACTGAAATTTCGTGCCAACTTTAGAAAATGATAGAAAGTTTGATTTTAATGATGAATGTTTGAGTGCTTTCGAATTATTGAAAGAGAAATTAATCACTGCACCTATAATTGTTTCACCAGATTGGGAGAAACCATTTGAACTCATGTGTGATGCTAGTGATTATGCGATCGGAGTAGCATTGGGGCAAAGGCATGATAAAGTTTTCAAAGTCATTTACTATGCTAGTAAAACTCTTAATGAAGCTCAAATTAATTATACCACTATTGAAAAAGAGTTATTAGCTATAGTATTTGCTTTTGAAAAGTTTAGACTTTATTTAATTGAAGCTAAAAGTATTATGCGTACAAACCATTCAGCTATCAAATATTTAATGCAAAAGAAGGATGTGAAACCTCGATTGATTAGATGGATACTTCTTCTGCAAGAATTTAACTTTATGATAATTGACAGGAAGGGATCTGATAACCAAATAGCTAATCATTTGTCGAGATTAGAGTATGATAAATTATCTGAATTTGAGAAGGAAGTTACAGAAACTTTCCCTGATGAATGATGGGGCTTGGGTTGAATTCACAAATTCGGCACCACTACTAGGAGATATAATTCCCTGGCAACAATGCCAGAAACTTGATGCAACCAGACTTTACTTCTATATTTTTAAATGCAAGATTTTGTTAACTTAAACTTTATATATTTATAATGATTTTGTAAAGTCCAAGCATTCAACGCAAGCATACGTATCGTATCAAGTAATACAGAGCTCTAGTGGAGTCCTGGTTTTCAATCCCACTGGGAGGTTTTAAGTTGAAGCCAAGTAAAAGTTTTAACAAGTTAGAATAAAGCACTAAAACTTTCTTCTAACACTACTACTACTATGTAGAAAACAGTAACAACCAACTAAACTACAATTACTTCTAATGATTTTGAAAACATAATTAATTAACAAACATACTAAACTAAATATTTGAAAGGTTTTTTATATATGAGAAAAGTATCTTTCTTCTTGCAATGAGAAAATGATGTGTGGATTGATATGGATTTATTATCTAATTTATTGTGCCAAATAGGAGCATAGATGATTCATTACCTTTAGAAGAGTACCCCCTCCTCTAAATAAGAAAAAAACATTGATACATTCTAAGTTTAGTTACTATTTCTACGGCTAGACTGGGAGGATACCGACTCTCACTTCGGAGCTCCCACTCACCCTTCACCTGAAGGCTAACCTTTGATATTAGTTACTAATCTTAGAACCAATCTAGGGATTTCAGCCTGTCACCCTGAAATCTCCACATTGAAGTCCTTCAAAACACATTTCCCTATTTATTTGCACACAATTCCCATGAACTACGCAATTCATCTATGGAAATTGAATGGATCTTTCATTATTATTGTAGGACAATAAATCCTTTCAAACTTAATGTTCAACAACATATTTTAACATTTCAATTGGCCAGATCAAAAGTAAATTATGTTTTAAATGAAAAAACATCACAATTTCATCATCACAGTAAAAGCACATCAAATCCACTTCAAACCATCATCACATCTCTAAGAGAGAAGAAAGACAAAGAAGACTACTTAGAATTCATGGAGAAGATACAATAAAACATGGATTTTATATATAAAAGAAAATTCATACAAACTATGAAAGGAAATACAACTTATCTCTTTCTCTTCCTCAATGCAAACTCCTTGAAGTTCCTTTGAATCCTCTTCTCTTCTTTACAACACTTGATTCTCTCTTTAGAAAGGAAAGGAAGAAGCAATCTCTCACTTTACTCCTTCTCCTTCACTCTTTAGAGAAGAATCCCTCTCTTCTACACTAAACCCTAACACTAAAACTAAGAGAAAGTAATGGAAAGCAAGAAAGCACACACTAAAACTCTCTAAAACTCTTCTTCTTCTCGTTTTCCTCATCTAAATTCAGTTATTTAAGAGTTAGGGATGAAATCCCAAGAGTTCCATAGGCATCTCTTCAAAATTTTGCCAAAACTCTCAAAATTTGAATTCCACTGACTTTGGGCACCGGCGGCGCTCTATCGTGCAATTAATTATGGACTCTCTAGATTTGGGCGTCGGCGATGCCAGAATTCCTTTTCCATCATTTTTCTCCTTTTCGCTCCGAATTCGTTCTTTTTTTATTATTTTCCCTTCAATCACCTAAAATCATCATACCTGCAAAAAATCATGAAAAATACATTTCTTTAAAGTGCAATATCACAAAAAATAAGTAAAATTAGATAACATAAACCATATATATTTTTGGTGCATCAAAATCCCCCAAACTTAAACTATTACTTGTCCTCATGTAATCATTTTACTACATAAAATGTAACTTTAGGCAATGTACTTTTCAATTGTAAGACACTAAAATTTTCATTCAGAAGAGTATAGTGGTTAGATTTCCAGAAAAAGTTTAGTAACTTAGGTTAAAATTATAGGCATAAGAATATTCAGTAATCAAGTCTAAGAGTTCTAGTCTTCTATTTATTTCAAGATGAATCATAATTTGTCACATTAAGAGTGCCTTAAAGGATTATGTGAGAAAGGAGTTCATGCAAACTTTACTAGAATGTAGTCTAGTACTTTAAATATAAATTCAGAGGTGAAATCAAGTTTTCTCTTTTGGGTGATTCAAGTGAAGCCAATTTTTGATTAGGCATCTCCTCAAGCTTCTCCTCATAAACATTTTTCTTTCTTTTTCTTTTCTTTTCTTTTTTTCTCTTTTCTTTTAGGGATTGTTTTTCAATCCTTATTTTCTTTTCTTATTTTTTTATTGAGGATTACTATATATGGATAGCCCTTTAATGATTTTAAACTTCACTGTCCTCTTTCTAAAGTTCAAACTTAAGTCACCTCCTTACTTTATAGTTAGGTACAGGCTTTTTTATTTTTCATAAAGTTATAATCTCTTTTTAACACACAACACTTTAAGTCTCTTAGCATTTCAAAATACAGTTTTCTTTACTTTAAATATTTAACTATAATCAAATCCTTTCATACCAAATATCTTACTTCTATAAAATCAACCTTTATCACTAAAAATTTCCATCCTATCCTTCCATAATATTCAACTGGAATAAAAAGTTTTAGTTATCTTACAATGAGGTTCAACTGCCTGAAGTTATGCTAATAAATTTTTGAAAATATGATAATCGAGAACAAATAAAAGTTAGTATTTTTCTACCCTCCCCCAAACTTAAATTTTTTCAATGAACTTGAAACAGTAGAGAGTAAAAGAAACTAACCTTTCTGTGCTGGTATCTTGAAATCTTCAATAGCTATCTGGTATTAATCAACATTTATAACTAGCAGGCATGAAGCAATTAGTAGCAGTGATACAACAATTTTTAAATATTTGCATTGGTAAAGAGAAATTGATAGTAAACATCTAAACATCCAATAGAACACTACAACATGAAACCAACTATAACATTACTAACAGTACAACCAACAGTTTTAACATGTCTCAGATCAACACAACAGTACAACATAAAAAGTAAATAACATTACATCTCAACAGCACAACACATCAGGAGTACACATCACATGAAAGTAAATATCCACTACATCACATCAATACAACACAACAGACTGAAAACAACAGAAATAAAAAATGAACTATCTACCAATCTCCATCACCAAGACCAGCAGTAGGATCATCAGCAGCGTAATCTACAAGGTCAGGTCTATATGGTGTATAACTGGGGCAAGTAGGAAATACTACATCAGACTCCCCCTCATAAATCTAACCTGAGCATCATAAGAAGCAATATCAAACTCCACTCTCCTCCGTAGATAATCTTCATTCACATCACTCCTCACCTCATATACATCTATCCGACTATGGAGCCTATCTACATTAAAACTCTGTAATCTCAATTGCTCCATGATATCAGATAAGGTAGGTGCCTCAGAAGTAGATGGAACATCATAACTCGTATTAGTAATATCAGTACTCCTATGCTCAGCACTGGCTCCTACATGAGACTCATAAGTACGAATAATATTCTTTGTGATAGATCTTAATGGTATAGCCACTTCCTCAGAATTACTGAACTCAACTCCAGACCAAACACAGAGGGCATGAACTAAAGCAGGATGTCCTAATCCTCCAGTCGTTTCACCTCTAGCAATTTTCTGAATATTCTTGTAAATAATGGATCCAATATCAATCCTTTTCATCTTCTGTATGCAGTAGTTCAGAATCACTCTATCTCTAGTAACTTCGCTGTGGTGATAAGATGGCAATAACCTTGCATAAATGAAATAATGTCATACCTTTGAAGCAACATTCAATGTAAAGGCGGGGAAATTTATCAACTATTTTTTACTTACTTTCCACTCTCCTCGCCCGTCAGTCGGAAAAGCAATAACTTCTCTCATATTCTCCTTCCAATGTCAAAGTTTTCGTATTCACATACGAACAGTTCTCGAGTTTGATAAAAAACATTGATGCGTTGAGGAGTAAACTCAACCATCTTTCCTCTAACAAGCACATACTCAGTCTCAGTTCAGGGTAAATTGGAGTAGAATTCTCGAACAACTCCCATAACAGCATTCGCAGTGAAATAACAAAATCTTTCCCAATTTTGCTCTGCAATTAACTGTTCTATAGTTCCGCCAGGACTATCAAAAGCTCGATCCTGGATACACTTCTCGTTGTGAAGGATAGAGTTATAACGAAATTGGGCTTTGACGTTGATGAATCTCTCCTCATCAAAATCCAATTTCCTCTTTCCTCTTGGAGCAATGTGAATTTCTAAAATTTGCAAAAATATTCCAATAAATCCAAAATTCACAATGTATCTACTCCAAACATTATTCTAAACAAGTAAGAGCAAATTTCATCATGGAAATCTCAACATTTCTTTAAATCTCCAAAAATTCCACCATAAGCAATGTGAGAAATTTCCATGGTGAAAATCCAAAAATTTTAACTTAAAGTGAAGCTCTTACCAAAAAGAAGTGCAAATTCGGTGTCGAATAGCCTTGAAATCTCCTTAAATCCAAGATCTAGCGCCCTAGACCTTCAAAGTCTCGAAAATGGAGGTAGAAGACGAAGGAAATGGAAAAATTTGCGGGTCCCATGGCAAAAATCGCGAAATCGAGGGTTTAAAGCCACTTTCTGGGTTCAGGCGCCGGCAACGCTCTATTTAAATAAATTAGTTAAACTCTCTGGATTTGGGCACCGGCGGCGCCAGTCCAAAATATTTTCTTGGTCCGAAAATTTTTTCGTAATTTCGATCGTTTCGACGTCCACAATGATGTTTATCACTTCAATAGGCTTTTACATCATCCCATAAGCAATAATTAACACATTTCCATACACAAACAACACACAACAATCTTATATATATAAAATCCAAGTTACATCAAACACACTAAATAAGTTCATTCAAACCAACAATTCTGAGATATTTAGTGCAGCAAGTACTCTACGATAGGCAAGCACTAATATCTAAGCACACACTAAAAGTAAACACATCCCAATCTAAGTTCAAATTGTAAAGCAAGTACTACTTAAACCAAACATAACTAAGCATATCAAATCAAACACACAACATAATAGTAGAATCCATCCAAATTACTCCAGATCAGTATTAGAACTCTCCTCTCCTCTAATATCTCCAATCGATTGCCGATGCACAAACAAGTTATAAAATGGACGAATTGGAAATAAGTCAGATGATTCTTCAGCAATGACCGCATTCTTCTTCATCAAATTGACCAAGCCCATTTCCATTCGACCAGTATGATCGAATTGCTCTTTCATCCTCCAATCTAGATGATCGAACAAATCAGAAATGTTGTTGATCGCATTTACAATATTTCGTACATCTTTCTCCAATCGCTTGATCCTCTGCAATATAATTCTGGAACATTTAGGAAACTGGGGTTGAATCGGCTGAGAAGTCCCATTTGGTTGATCATATCATCCTCATCTCCAACTGTCTGGTAGTCGTATAGATTGGTTGGATCAATAGGTCTCCATGGAAGAATAAACTTTTCCTAACTTTCATATGGTACCTGTGACTGACTACATAACAGGAATATGGTGGACGGGTGTCCAAGCCCATATTTTGATACATGCACAATTAATCTAAGTACAGATTTCATGATAAGAATGTTAATGTCAACCGGCCTTCCAGTTTGAATGCAAAAATTCAAAATGACGCTTTCCATGGTCACCTTACTTATCTTCAATGTAGGAAGCAATTTTGCCGAAATGAAGTAGTGCCACTGCTTCGATACTGGGTTCAAGAATGAAGATGGGAAACTAATGTATCTATTCTGCCTGATTTCCCATTCTTCACTCTCATCCATCAGATACCGATACACGTCATTCATATTATCTCGAGTGGCATTGAAATTTGAATAGTGGAAAATAGGAACATTTTCAATCATGAAGAGATCATTGATTCGTGCAGGAGTGAATTGCTTGAATCTACCATGCACGAATACGAACCCTTGATTGATCCCGAGAAGATTCGCAAAGAATTCTTTCACGACGGGAATAACAACGTCGGCGGTAGTGAAACGTCTCTCCTTAATAATTTCTTCAGTTCTAGTTGAAGGATTTTCCATACTTCGATTAATGAAGCCCGGTTCCTTGATAACTCGACTTTTCACCATCACTTTGTTGAACAAACGCTGGGCTTCAAAACTGATGAACTTCCTTCTATTGCAAAAGCGAGATCGAGAGGTTTCAATGGCATAAGCGTATTGGTGGTTTTCGTTTTTCTGAAGTTTAGAAGTCAAAAATGGAGTTTAGGAAGTTTTAAGGATGAAAATCCCGCCAAAAACCGCCAAATCTCGTATTTTGAAACTTAAAAATCGTCAAGCAGATTTTGGGTGCCGGTGGCACTCAAACAGTCAAGTTCAATTGGGTATAAACGATAGGGCGCCGGCGGCGCCAGTGGTCAAAAACTACATAGAACTTCGTTTGATCCAAAATGTTCCAATATTTCGATTCAACCCATCATTTATCAATTTTTTAAGTATTTAGGAGTAATTAGGATTAGGAAATAACTATCTAAAAAGCACAACTACAACAAACAAGCAAACACACCATAAAGATACATATGAGTTGCCTCCCATAAAGTGCTTGATTTAACGTCGTCAGCCCGACAAACCATTTAGTTAATCGAGATGACTTAGAATTAAAACGTCTTTAAAATCAGGTTGAAACCCGTCAAAGTAAGACTTTAATCAATGCCCATTAACCTTGAAAATCTTTCCAGTATTAGGATCTTTAATATCAACAGCTCCAAAAGAATGAACTTTTACAACTCTAAAAGGTCCTAATCATTTAGACTTGAGCTTTCCAGGAAATAACTTCAATCTTGTGTTGTATAATAAAACTTTTTGTCCAATTTCCAAGTTCTTTTTCAATATCTTCTGATCATGCCATAACCTCCTTTTCTCTTTATAAATCATATCATTGTGATAAGATGCATTTCTAATCTCTTCTAATTCATTCAATTGCATAAATCTTTTCTCTCCAGCATTTTTCAAATTAAAATTTAACTCTTTTATTGCTCAATATGCATTATGCTCCCATTCAACTAGTAAATGGCAAGTCTTACCAAACACTAGTCTGTAAGGAGACATTCCTATAGGGGTTTTAAAAGCAGTTCTATAAGCCCATAAAGCAGTATCTAATTGAGCAGACCAATCTAATTTATGAGTATCCACAGTTTTCTCCAAGATTCTTTTAATTTCACGATTAGATACTTCTACTAAACCATTAGTCTGGGGATGATAAGTAGTAGAGATTCTATGCATAATATTATTTTCTCAATAAATATCTTAATTTGATTATTCCTGAAATGGGATCCACCATCAGTTATGATCACTCTCGGCATTCCATATCTTGTAAATATACTTTTCTTTGAAAATTTTGAAACAATTTGAGCATCACATCTTGCTAAAGCAACAGCTTCAATCCATTTCGAGACATAATCAACAACAACCAATATATATATATTTCCAAATGAAGGAGTAAATGGTCTCATAAAATCTAATCCCCATACATCAAAAATTTCAACTTCCAAATTATAATTTAGAGGCATTTCATTTCTTCTAGATGTATTACCTTCTCTCTGGCATCGATCACATGATTTAATATATCTATAAACATCTTTAAATAGAGTAGGCCAATAAAATCCAGACTAAAAAATCTTAAAAGCAGTTTTATCAACACCAAAATGACCTTCAAATTCAAAATCATGACATTATTGAATAATCAAATTTGTTTCTTCTCGTGGCACACATTTCCTAATAACCAGACTCTTACACTATTTATATAGATAGGGCTCATCCTAAAAATAGAATTTTGCATCATATTTAAACTTTTTGAGTTGTTGCCTTGTTAAATCAGGTGGTACAATATCACTTACAATATAATTCACAATATCAGCATACCAAGGCAAGTTTCTTTCCATAATAATATAAAGTTGCTCTTCAGGGAAAGTTTCTATAACTTCTTTTTCAAATTCAGATAATTTATCATTTTCTATTCTGGACAAATGATCAGCTATTTGGTTATCAGTTCCTTTTTTATCAACTATCATAAAATCAAATTCTTGTAGAAGAAGTATTCATCTAATGAGTCTAAGTTTTGCATCCTTCTTTTGCATTAAATATTTGATAGCTGAATGGTCTGTATGCTGTCGACATATTTTTTAGGTTATGTGTTTAATTTTAAAAATAAAGGGGTCGCTTATAGAAATTGTCGGCGAATTTTAAATTTTAAATTTAGTTTAAATATGTATAATTTAGAAAGTAGCATTTGATTTTGAAAATAATTTTTTGAGTTTGAAAATTTTAAGATGTAAGATCAAACTGATCTCACATCCCAAATAGTTATATAAACATGCACCGCACCACAAACTCTGTATCTATGCCGAGGAATAGTCACACTACTTGACGATGAGGCTCGATTAAATAAACGAAAAGATTTGTGACATCTGTTTGGTCTGCAAAACCATTTTATTTGCCGATAAGTTCCCCTACTTAATATAAATGAATTAAGCAGGGTTTATATTACCTGGGTCTTAAAGTTCCCTATAAGGGCAAGCCCCTATAGTTAATTACATCCTAAATGTCCGAAGACACTTAAGAAAACTCTCGATAATGATCAGTGGTTTTGCTCTCAAGAATTTCAAAGTTTAAGGTTTCAAACAAATTGGATTTTGGAAATTTCAATAGGGAATAGCTCAAATTTGAATAGTTTATTTTGAGAGTCCAAAGGAAGAGAAGTAGGAGAAGCTGGAGATCCAAGAAGAATCTTGGCAACTTCCCAAACTATCCTATTGTTTGGCTTCAATTTGGGAGTTTACTTAATGTTTCATTCTACCTATTTTAATTAATTAGGACTTATATTTGTATGACACAATCATATAAACAGCCTTGAAGATGTGAGGGCTTATGTCGTACCAAACGACTACCTCGGAGTCCTAAGACCGGTGAAGTTTTAATTTGCATAAAACAATTATGCAAATGCCTAACAAAAAAAGTTGAGGATTTATGTTGCACTAGGCAAACCACCTCGAAGTCCTATGGCTTTGTTATTTAATGCTAAGAACGGTTTAGCTGAAGAAGATGGTCGTGCTGCCCACTATACTCCAAGCTCCTTTGTCATTGCAGAGGTTCAGTTTTAGAAGGTAAAAATCAGGAGATGAGAGAAGTGTTTTGGTTTAGAAAAGTCTTAGCATCCAAATATTTTAGTGTTTTAATTAGAATAAATCCTAAAGTTGATTAAACAGGACCGATTAAGATCCCACGGTTCCGTCATCCCGACACCATTATTTTCATCGGATTCACTTAGTCCAGATGAATTTGCTAAACTCAATTGAATGAGTTCCACACTTTCATTTAGACCGTGGAAAATCCCGTTAGCAACACATGGGTTACATCATCCAAGGTATTCCTGATCATCCAACGAGACATTTTAATTTAGTTACAGTTGTAGTTTTGTAGTTATGTTTGTGATTAAATTTTGAGTTATTTTATATTTTGAATGTTGTGGCAGTGAATTTTATCTTGTTGTAACTTTTAATTTAGTTTTGGGATTCAGTTTTGTGGCTATCCTAAAGGTTTCAATTTTCACGCAGGGTGACATTCTTGTTTAACATGTAAGAAAAGTAAAGTACAGTACAGGTAGGTAAATTGCATTAAAATAAAAGCGTACCTGGAGGGTCTTCTCGTCATTCCAAGCTGAAACTTTAGTATTGCATTGTATGTATGTGTTTATAATTTGCAAAAATTAAAGCATGCTAGAAAACAGGAAGAAGCAGGACTAACAAGCAGTAACTACTCAATCATATGATTTCTATGTAAATGTCCTGGTTTTCTACCAAGTCCTATGATGTTTTTCTTTTTGGTGAAGTTTGTCAATTTAATTGAGGATGGTTTCGTTAAGCAGACATATTAAGTTTAATAGACCTCTGAGGTATCCAAAAGGTCAGAGAAGGATGCAAGTCCATGCTTCCCTCTCACAGCCTGGTGAAAAGTCTCGGGCTCATTTAGACTTATTATGTTGCTTAACAACTCATCCTACCTATACCCTTATGCTTAATGAACACAGTTGTTCGGGGCAAGTTGAAACAAATGGGTTTAGGCAATTGGTAGTCTGATTTGGACTTATGAGAGTGCTATGAAAAGTTTGTGGTTTTTAATTGAGTTTAATTTTAGTTTGGGGATTGGAGGATTTGAATTTGGTTTGTGTTTGTATTTGGTTTGGGTTTGAACTAGGTTTGGTTTGGGTTTTGGTTTTAGTTTTATTTTTGGTTTTGGTTTGAATTTGGTTTTGTTTTTGGTTTGTTTATAGAGCTAGGAACTTTGAGTTTGGAATGTGAATTGGGAAGATTGTGTGGACATCGGGTAAAATTTGGGTTACTCCATGCATTCACTAAGCATAAGGGTATTCTTATTATTATTTTCTACACCAAGTTGTGATTTCCTAGTGGTCTTAATAAATGGAAAAATAAACCATGCCTCAGGAGGCCTATCCTAGGTTTGATTGCTATCGTGTTGGTATTGTATTGTGTTCGGGATTGTTGTTGTATGTTGTGATTGTTATGTTGTGTGTAATTGTTATGTTATTTATATGTTTTTATTGTTATATATTATTTTATTATTGTTTATTTTGCTATGTGTTATCATTTTATGTTATTATTGTTATTTATTATTTATGTGTTATTTAAAATTATTATCTTTTATTTGTAATTAAAATTGTTATTATCTTTAATATTTATTTAATTTATTATCTTTTTAAATTTATTGTGATTTATTTACTTTATTATCATTTATTTATATTATTATTTAATTTAATTTCATTAATTTAATTTAATTTAATTTATTATTATTTACAATTATTTAATTTAATTTAATTTAATTATTTAATTTATTTTATTTTATTTTATCATTCATTTATATTATTATTTAATTTAATTTTAATTTAATTTATTTAATTTATTTTATTTAATTTAATTTATTATTTATTTACATTATTTATTAAATTTATTTAATTTGTTTATTTAATTTATTTAATTTAATATTTATTTATACTATCATTTAATTTAATTTAATTTAATACAATTTGATTTATTTAATTAATTTAATTTAATTTAATTTATTATTTATTTACATTATCATTTAATTTTAATTTAATATTCGGTTTTCATTAATTTATTTAACTTAATTTAATTTATTTAATTTATTTAAATTAATTTAAATTACTTATTTATTTACATTATCATTTAATTTAATATAATTTTGATTTATTTAATTTATTTAATTTATTTAATTTATTGAATTTAATTTAAACTATTATTTGTTTTCGGTTTAATTAATTAATTATTATTTAATTTAATTTAAATATTATTTATTTAATTTAATTATTATTCGATTTTAACTATTAATTTCAATTTAATTCATTATTCATTTATATTGTTTAAATTATTTTTCAATTTATGTATATATGTATTATTTACTTTTATTATCCCTTATAAGTTATTTTATTTTAATTAATTATATGTACATTTTTATTACTCAAATATTATTGATTTATTATTATTAATTTATATTATTACTTTACATTATTTATTATTATCATTTTTATTATTATTTATTTATTTATGAGTCTTTTCATTTTCGCTCTCTTCAATTATTCTTTTCTTTATTATCATTTATATTAAGTTATTATTTATTAAAATTATTATTTACATATATATATTTACATTTTAAAACGGCATTTTTATTTATTTATTTTTATTATTTATTTAGGTTTATAGTTATTTATTTCATTATTTATTTTTATCATACTATTTTTTATTATTTACATTAATTTACATAAATATATATTATTATTCATTTATTTAATTTCTTATCAATTCTATGATTTATTTTACTTATTCATTTAGTATTTTTAGTGAGTTATTTTATTTAAAATTTAGTATAGTTGTTTTATTAGAAAAGTTATTATTTAGTTTATTATTATATCACTTATTTTTCTTCATTTTTATATTTCATTTTTTTGCTTTTGTTTTACTTTTATTTCTTTTATGTTATGTTTATTTTTTTACTTTTCATTTCCTTTATGATATATTTATTTCTTTCAAATTTTAAAACTTATTTTTTTAAGTTAGTGAAACTAGGTGGTAGATTTGTAAATATTTAACATTAGCCATATAACTTTGCATAAAAAGAATTCCTAAACCTATGCATGGATAAAATTTAAATAGCATGAAGAAGGAATAACCTACACATAATTTTTGAAAACATACATGGAGAGATTTTTTAAAAATAAAATCTAAATTGGTTTGCATGAAAGATAGCCTAAAGGCTAATCATGAAAAAAAATCAAAAAAGCATGCATAGAGATTAAATGATTTGCAAATAAGTTTGAAAACCTTTGTAAAGGAAGAAGAACACTAAAATTATGCATGTATGTATGGATCTTAGGATAAGCATGAGAAGGGAGAGGAAATTTTAAAAGCTTAAGTGTTCACAAAATAAAACGGAGGGGGAAGAAACTTACCTTGATTTTGGGGAGTTGATGGAAGGAACTTGAAGAGAGGGATGCCTTGTTGAAGCTCACGGCTAGGAAGGGGTTTGGGTGGATGTGGCTTTGCTTGGAAGAAGGAGAGGAGGAGGAGGAGAGGCTCACGGCTAGGAGGGAATTTTTGAGGGGTGGAATGGTTAAATGTAAGAGTGTGTGTAAGTGAGTGTGTAAGGGTGTGTGAAGTGGGATTATGGGGGGAGGGGGGGTGGGTTTAATGGGGAGGCTCACGGCTAAGAGTTAAGGAGGGAGTGAGGATGAGGTGAGGGAGAAATATGGTGGAGGTAAGGTGATAGGGTGAGGTGGCGGGTAGGGTGAGGGAGAGGTAAGGGAAAGGCGATGGAGAGGTAAGGTGAAAGGCATGGAAGTGAGGTGAAGACTTTTAAAGAGGAAAGAAATTTTTTTTTTTTTTTTTTTTTTTTGTTTTCTTTTGCCGTGAGATGTAAGAGGGGGAGAATGTGGGTGTGTGTGTGTGAGTGTATTTTAGTTTGGTGAGTTTTGGATTTTGGGTCCATTTTAAGAACATTGGGCTAATTTGAGTTTAGATTGGGCTAGAGCTTGATTGAAGCCCAAGTGCCTTGATCAATATTGTCCACATGATTGTAATGAAGATCTTTCATGAAGACATAAAATGATTTTGAGCTCATTTGGAAGTTCAATTTTGGCATGGATTGGACTTTTTATTATTTTGGACCATATTGGGTTCGGGTCACGTTATCTTGAGTTTGAGTGGGAATGGGGTCCAGAGGTCTTCAACAATATTGTAGATATTATTGTCTAGAAGACCTTTCATGAAGACATAAAATGGTTTTGCCTAGGTTTAGAGGGTCAATTTGGTGGATTTAAAACATGTCTTCAGCTTGGGTCAAAATTGAGGTTTTTTTGTTCAAAATGGATTTGGGTAAAACCTGAGCTCAAATTGTGGAAAATTGATGATTCAATTAATTTTAAGGAGGTGTTATAAAGAGTTTTGAATTGCAATTTGTGAGGAATTGACTGACATTGGCTTTATTTAGGGGATTTGGGTTATTTAGGCAAAATTGGGGATTTTGGATTTCAAGTGGAATTGGATTAAAATGTGGGTCAAATTGGGCTTGAATTTGGTCTAGATTGATATTGGAGATGTTAAATTCTGGTTTGGAATTGAATTTGATCAAAATTGGGGTCAATTGGGTCAAGATTGGGTTTGATTTGGGCACATATGGGTTAAAAAAGGGTCAAATTGGGGATTTTAGTAAAAGTGGGTTAAATTGACCAAATTGGCCCATGGTGTAGTTGAAAAAAATGAAATCAGGGATTTTTAGGATTATTTGAAATTTTTTGGGAATTTGTTGGAATTTTTGGATTTTTTTGGCTAAAAGGGTATTTTGGGTATTTTGAGGGTTTTAGGGAGTATTTTTGGAAATTTTGAAATTTTTGGTCATGAATGGTCAATTTGAGTGGTAAGGAACATATTGGAATTATTTTTGGGGAATTTTGGTGAATTTGAAGAATTTTGGGTTATTTAGGGAATTTTGGGAGGTCGGGGGCCAAAAATTGAAACTTTGGAGATTTGAAGGTGGCTTCAAAGTGAGCATGATGTAATGGTTTAAATTGAGTTATAGATCGAGAGTCACCCTCATTTGGTCCTCTATGTGTTGGTCCCCACCACTTAGTCATAGACTTAGGGATGGGCTATCCACATGAGTTTCCAAAGAGTTCAGGGTTGAAATTAGGATGTGCAGTATATGTTGTGAATGTGAAGTGTATGAGTGGTGATCTCCAGACCTCCCTCAAGGAAAATCCTAAGGTCTGACCACCTATTGGAGACTTCCCCTAGGATTCCTTATGCTTGCCTTTTTCCTACCAAAAGGTGGAGGTTAGGCTTTAAGCATATGAAAACCCTTAGTGAAGCAAGAAGAGTTTTGAATTTCTTTGGGGAGGGTTCCATGACTAGTCTTCTAAGAAAGTTACCAGGAGAGTCCTACGGCTAAACCCTAGGCTATTCTAAAGAGAGACTAGACCTCAACCAAAAGTGAGGTCAACAAATGGACCCCCAATAGGTGTGGTGTGCTAACCAAGCACACCGCACGTATTGGTGTTGACCGACGAGATCAACAAGACCAACACAACTGTCTGAGTGAAAACTCAAGATAGAACGAAGAGTTTAGCAAGTGAGTTTCCACTGGGGATTGTTTGGTTGACAACCTTCAAACCCAGGGACTCTCGCCAGGGAAAGAAGGATGGAATACCTTTCAGCGCGAGTTGTGAATTTCAAGCTCCCAAACTCTGAAGGAATCTGAACCGGTTTGATTTGAACAAATGAGAATTTTGAATTTGATTTCAAGTTTCATGTTTGAATTTTAGTTTGAAACTTTGTTTTGAAGTTGAAGTTTGGAATTTTGTTTTTTGAATTTAATTTTAGGATTTGAATGTGGGAATTTGAAATTTTAAGCGAAATCAGAATTTCGGTATCGCTCGTAGGAAGAGAATCAGAATTTAGGTACTGACTCGGAAATTCAAGGAAAAAATTTCTTCTTTTGGGAAATCAAACGACTAAGCTCCGACCCCAGAATATCATGGAAGGCAGAAAAATATCTCGAAAGGAAGATGGAAATTTAGGTAATTTTTGGGAAATCGGACGACTAAGCTCCGACCCCAGAATATCATGGAAGGTGGAAAAATATCTGAGAAGAAAGATGGAAATTTAGGGAATTTTTTAGAAATCGAAAGACTAAGCTCCGACCTCAGAATATCATGGAAGGCGGAAAAATATCTCGGAAGGAAGACGGAAATTTAGGTAATTTTTAGGAAATCGGACGACTAAGCTCCGACCCCAGAATATCATGGAAGGCAGAAAAATATCTCGGAAGGAAGATGAAAATTTAGGGAATTTTTGGGAAATCGGACGACTAAGATCCGACCCCATAATATCATGGAAGGCGGAAAAATATCTCGGAAGGAAGATGGAAATTTAGGGATTTTTTGAGAAATCGAACGACTAAGCTCCGACCCCAGAATATCATGGAAGGCGGAAAAATATCTCGGAAGGAAGATGGAAATTTAAGAAATTTTTGGGAAATCGAACGACTAAGCTCCGACCCCAGAATGTCATGGAAGGCGGAAAAATATCTCGGATGGAAGATGGAAATTTAGGGAATGTTTGGGAAATCGGACGACTAAGCTCCGACCCCAGAATATCATGGAAGGCAGAAAAATATCTCGAAAGGAAGATGGAAATTTAGGTAATTTTTTGTTTCTTGGGAAAGAGAGGATATTATTAACTTGTCTGTTTATGATTTCAATCATTTCATTTTGTTTAATTTTGATTTTGCTTCATTTGAGTTCATTTCTTTTCATTTTAACTTGATTTGATTTCACTCGATTTAAATTTTTTTTTAATTTTCATTTTGTCTTAATTTCATTTGATTTGTTACAGATTCTGTAAAAGTTGTTGAAGTTATCTTCGAGAAGTTGCTCTGATGTTCTTCGAATTGTCATTGAAGTTGTAATTGCTAGACACTGAAGGATAAGACTTCGGGGTTGAATTTCCATTAATTGCTAACAACGTGGCCATTTCTTTAATTCTTTCTTCTCAGGCCTAAGCAGAATTCAAAATTTATGTTCATGTGACTAAAATATTTTTCACTGTCCAAAGATATTTCTGAGCCAATTAATGACCGACCAAAAGGCATAGAATCACTTGAATCTTTTCAAAGCATAATATCGGAGAAAACTTCTTAAGGTTTTCTTTCAAGTTTTATTAATCAGGGAAGGGTTAAGACACCAATTTTTTATTATAAGATTGCCTCAAGCTTCTTCTCAGGGAATCTTTTTCTTTTATTTCCTATTTTTCTTTTTCCTTTTTTTTATCCATTTTTTTTCATTAAGGATTACTATATCTGGTGGAGCACGTGTTAAAGATTTTGAATGCCTGAATTGGGGCACCAATTTTTGATTTTGTGCTCACCTCAAGCTTCTCCTCAGGAACTCTTTTTTTTCTCCTTTTTTTCTGAGAATTACTGTATCTGGCAGTGCATATTTTTGTTAAAGATTTTGAATGTCGAAACTCCCCTAATTAATAATTCTGAAATGTTCCTTAACGTGAATCCCGGAATATTATAACTTTTTCGAAAGTTCGGACCCGACCACATGGCGGGAAATTAAAAGGCTCGTGATATCCCGAATCAATTACTCGTATTTCACCACTATTTCATTTTGAAATCAACTTAGGACCTAGTCCAAATTCCTTAAAGTGAAGGACCCAGTCATTATGGCATTAATTTCATTTTTTCCTGAAGTCGAAGTCTTAGCAAAATATCCAATTTTGAGCTTTCCAAATATTGAGCAATTCTGGACAAAAAACAAACTCCTTTCATTCATTGTGATAGAAGAGATGGTGCAACTTAATACTGATCATGTTGAGCAATAAAAGTAGTACAATAGTAATCAAAAAGTGTCTCGTCCATTGTCAGCTGCGTAGGAATCAATTGAAGCAAACAAATCACCGAAATCATATTGATAGAACCACTTTAAGTTTTTTTTCAAATATTCATCGGGGATTGTTACGCTTCCATTATTAAAGTTCTTCTCCAACCATTCTTTGAAACTGATACAGCCTTCAATGGTGTGCCCAAGCATTCTGTGATATGGGCAAAAGTTGGGATGATTCTTCTTGTTAACCTCCACCGGCTTCTTTGCCTCAAGCAATCTGAACTCGGGCTTCTTAATCAAATTTTGGAACATCTGTGCTACTGCTTCATCATTGAAGGGATATACTTTGTTTAACAAATCGGTCATAGACCGACCTTGCCTTCCATCCGTTCGGAGTGGCCTCTGCTAGGATGACTGTTGACTGTGTTGCTGATTGTACCGCTGACCGTACTGTTGGACATGCTGAATACACTGCAGTGGTTGTCGAACATACTGCTCTGGTGGCTGAACATACTGCTGTGGGTGTGGAACATACCACTGAGGCGGCTGACTGAACTGAGGAAGTGGTCGACGAACCGAGGAAATGGCTGACCGTATCGATGTGGTTGTTCTGCCGTCGTCGTCGACTATATCGAGATGTCTACTCGACCTGTTTCTCTATCGTCTGCTTTCCCTTGTCGATTGTTGCCACTACTCTAGATCTTTTCTCAAAAGCTTTCACTGGTTTGGGCTCTTCAATCTTTTCTTGCAGCTCTGCATGCTTAATCTCTTCTTGCAGACTGCTGACTTTGTTTAATAGTTTCTCAAACGATTTAATGGTGAATCCTTTAAGCATGAAAGATATCGATCCATGGATGCTCTTGAGTAAGACCTCAATAGCATGTTGCTCCTGTAATTGGGGCTCGCACTTCATGCTCAAGTTTCTCCACCGTAGAATATACTCCACCAAAGTCTCTGTGGGTTTCTGACGCTCCATTATAAGATCTCCAATAGTAATGTGGTGATGTACCCCGACAAACCTCTTCACAAACAAATTTTCCAATTATGTAAACATCCTAATTGACTCGTTTGGTAGTTTTGCGTACCAATCAAATGCAATACCTGAAAGACTACTTACAAATTGGCGGAGGGTAGTGCCTCGCTACCCCCCGCGTTGCAACAGCTCACTCGGAAGTGTGCAACGTGCTGACGGGGATTTCCCGTTCCATCGAAAGTCTTAAAGGTCGGTGGTACAAAACCCTTAGGATATGGGACAGCATCAAACTCCTCCGGGTAAGGTCTACCCTTTGAAACTGATGCGCCCCCTTTCGATTGGGCTAAGGCTTCCTTTACTTGCTGTTCGACCAGCTGCTTAATGTCTTTTTCTGGCACCATATGCTGAGTTGAATCTTTCTTTGGCGGCTCTTCTCGACTTGCAGAAGCAACCTCCCTTCTTTCATCGGTAATATGGACAATCTCCAACTGGTTCATCTCCGGGGATGCCACCTGCTGTGAGTGTGACTATCCTTGCATTGCAGCCATAACAGTCGTCATTCTTTGTTTTTCTTCTCAAGACTGCTGATATGTTCATCTCTTTGTTGGACGGCCCTCTACCACTCATCCACGGTGTTCTCCTCACAAAGGGGAGTGTCGCTCATAGCTAACATGGCTCGTGTCTCGATGACGTTGATTTCTGCGAAATCATCTTCCATGTACTCTGCTAGGTTGTAATCTTCATCTTCAAAGTCTTCTTTCTGATCTTTAGACAGTTGTGCAACATTCGCTCGAAGCTTTTCCAAAGCAGACTCAATTGACTTTCCTTTGATAACTTTAAGATCGGCTGAAGGTTTTCGAGAAACATCACTTATTCCCTCGAGCAGCGGCGTCGTCATGTAGAAGTCAGTTGAATCATCCAAAATCGTATTTATAGAACCTTTTTTAAATTCTTTTAAGTACTCATTCGGGATTATCACATTTCCATTTATGAAATTCTTCTCGAGCCAATCCTTGAAGCTGAAGCAGTTTTCTATGGTATGACCGAGCAACCGGTGGTATGGACAGCACTGGGGATGATCTTTCTTGCCGACCTCCTCTGGCTTCTTTGGCTCCGGTAGTCTGAATTCTGGCCTCTTTATCAAGTAACAGAATATCTGTGACACTGACTCCTCTTTGAACGGGTATACCTTGCTTAACCGTTGATTCATTGTTGGACCATGTCTCTCATCTATCTGGTATGGTCTCAACTGGAACAACTGTTCTTCAGACCGATGCGGTTGTTGTCGCGGCTGCTTGATTTTCAGAATTCCCTGATTGCGCTTCCATTCCTGTTCCTTTGCCATTTGTATGGACTTCGAGTCAGACTTAATCTTGAATTTAGAAGATGGCAAAACACAAGCATCGACTGACTCTTCCTCATATAGAATATCATTTCCTTTAGTTAGCGGAGCGACTGGTACAACTGTAGTCAATCTGGCGGTAAGAGCAGAAACAGTCTCAGGAGCAGTCCCGATGGCCTCTGAGTTCTTTTCAATGTCCCTCTTTGGCATGGGAAGTTCCTCAACAGACTTCATGTTCAACGTTACAATAGGCTTAACAGACTTGCTCATTTCAGACTTTGACACTGTAACGACCACATCCCCGAACTTGGCTTCAACATCATCGAACCCTTGTCCGAATTTGATGACCGCCAGCTCAGGCAGCTCGTCCCTATTGACGGCGAACTCTACTCCGGAGGTGAAAGAGAAGATCAACTTTGGCGAAGACATCATTCCTGGCATTTAAAGAAATTCTGGAAGTCAGTAACGTCCGTGCCTTGTAGTTTCAATGGAAGTACTCAAGCCACCGCACTTGTATTGCAAACTGGGCAATTCTCTTATTCTGTTTGGTGTTTTCACTTTATTTAATTTTTATTTCCATATTTTAAATTTATTATCATTATTCATTTAATTTCAAAATTTAAATGGAAGGTACAAGAGTGGAGATTTGGTTCAATTTGCCGATAGCAAATCAAACCCGGGAAAGACGAAGCAAAAGTGAAATTCGGGACCCAGCTCTGGGCTGAATTCACAACGCACCTCGCGTACTAACACACCTATTGGGGGATCGACCCCACAAAATTAAAAGAAAACCCTAAGGATTCTCGAACCATTCTGTTTGGAGATGATCAAACAGATGGTTCTGAAATCAAGAGAGTTGACCGTGCTTGCCCAAGAAAGAAATGAGCAAAGCATGCCAATGGAAGAAGAATGACAATCTGGACCACGAGGGACGTGGACACATTGCCGATGTATGAAGATAGAAACACTTGATCATAATGGAGAGTAGAGCTAGTCCCCAGCGGAGTCGCCAGAAGCTTATCGACATATTTTTTAAGTTATGTGTTTAATTTTAAAAAAAAGGGTCGCCTACAGAAATTGTCGGTGAATTTTAAATTTTAAATTTAATTTAAATATGTATAATTTAGAAAGTAGCGTTTGATTTTGAAAATAATTTTTTGAGTTTGAAACTTTTAAGATGTAAGATCTGATCCGTCAGTATTATATAACAAGCCGCTGGAATATGTCAGCATATCGCTTCGACGATGGGGCTCGATTAAATAAACTAAAAGATTTGTGACATATGTTTGGTTTGCGAAACCATTTTATTTGCCGACAAGTTCCCCTACTTACTATAAAGGAATTAAGCAGGGTTTATATTACCTAGGTTCTTAAAGTTCCCTATAAGGGCAAGCCCCTATAGTTAATTACATCCTAAATGTCCGAAGACACTTAAGAAAACTATCGATAATGATCAGTGGTTTTGCTCTCAAGAATTTCAAAGTTTAAGGTTTCAAACAAATTGGATTTTGGAAATTTCAATAGGGAATAGCTTAAATTTGGAACAATTTATTTTGAGAGTCCAAAGGAAGAGAAGTAGGAGAAGCTGGAGATCCAAGAAGAATCTTGGCAACTTCCAAAACTATCCTATTGTTTGGCTTCAATTTGGGAGTTTACTTAATGTTTCATCCTGCCTGTTTTAATTAATTAGGACTTATATTCGTATGAAACAATCATACAAACAGCCTTGAAGATGTGAGGGCTTATGTCGTGCCAAACGACTACCTCGAAGTCCTAAGACCGTTTAGGGTTTAATTTACATAAGACAATTATGCAAATGCCTAACAAAAAAATTTGAGGATTTTTGTTGCACTAGGCAAACCACCTCGAAGTCCTATGGCTTTGTTATTTAATGCTAAGAACGATTTAACTGAAGAAGATGGTCGTGCTGCCCACTATACTCCAAGCTCCTTTGTCGTTGCAGAGGTTCAGTTTTAGAAGGTAAAAATCAGGACATGAGAGAAGTGTTTTGGTTTAGAAAAATCTTAGCATCCAAATATTTTAGTGTTTTAATTAGAACAAATCTTAAAGTTGATCAAACAGGAAAGATTAAGATCCCACGGTTCCGTCATCCCGGCACCATTATTTTCATCGGATTCACTTAGTCCAGATGAATTTGCTAAACTCAACTGAATCAGTTCTACACTTTCATTTAGACTGTAGGAAATCCCGTTAGCAACACGTGGGTTACATCATCCGAGATATTCCCGATCATCCAACGAGGCATATTAATTTAGTTGCAGTTGTAGTTTTGTTGTTCTGTTTATGATTAAATTTTGAGTTATTTTATATTTTAAATGTTGTGGCAGTGAATTTTATCTTGTTGTAACTTTTAATTTAGTTTTGGGATTCAGTTTTGTGGCTATCCTAAAGGTTTCAATTTTCATGCAGGGTGATATTCTTGTTTAACATGCAATAAAAGTAAAGTACAGTACACGTAAGTAAATTACATTAAAATAAAAGCATACCTGAAGGGTCTTCTCGTCATTCCAAGCTCAAACTTTAGTATTGTATTGCATGTATGTGTTTATAATTTTTGCAAAAATTAAAGCATGCCAGAAAACAGGAAGAAGCAGGACTAACAAGCAGTAACTACTCAATCCTATGATGTCTATGTAAATGTCCTGGTTTTCTACCAAGTCCTATGATGTTTTTCTTTTTGGTGAACTTTGTCAATTTAATTGAGGATGGTTTCGTTAAGCAGACATATTAAGTTTAATAGACCTCTGAGGTATCCAAAAGGTCAGAGAAGGATGCAGGTCCATGCTTCCCTCTCATAGCCTGGTGAAAAGTCTCGGGCTCATTTAGACTTATTATGTTGCTTAACAACTCATCCTACCTATACCCTTATGCTTAATGAACACAGTTGTTCGGGGTAGGTTGGAACAAATGGGTTTAGGCCATTAGTAGTTTGATTTGGACTTATGGGAGTGCTACGAAAAGTTTGTGGTTTTTAATTGAGTTTGATTTTAGTTTGGGGATTGGAGGATTTGAATTTGGTTTGTGTTTGTATTTGGTTTGGGTTTAAACTAGGTTTGGTTTTGGTTTTGGTTTTGGTTTGGGTTTTAGTTTTGGTTTTGGTTTGGGTTTTGGTTTTGGTTTTAGTTTTGGTTTTGGTTTGAATTTGGTTTTGTTTTTGGTTTATTTTTAGAGCTAGGAACTTTGAGTTTGGAATGTGAATTGGGAAGATTGTGTGGACATCGGCTAAAATTTGGGTTACTCCATGCATTCACTAAGCATAAGGGTATTCTTATTTTTATTTTCTACACCAAGTTGTGATTTCCTAGTGGTCTTTATAAAGGGAAAAATAAACCATGTCTCAGGAGGCCTATCCTAGGTTTGATTGTTATCGTGTTGGTATTGTATTGTGGTCGGGATTGTTGTTTTATGTTGTGATTGTTGTGTTGTGTGTAATTGTTATGTTATTTATATGTTTTTATTGTTATTTATTATTTTATTATTGTTTATTTTGCTATGTGTTATCATTTTATGTTATTATTGTTATTTATTATTTATGTGTTATTTAAAATTATTATCTTTTATTTGTAATTAAAATTGTTATTATCTTTATTATTTATTTAATTTATTATCATATTTAATTTATTGTGATTTATTTTCTTTATTATCATTTATTTATATTATTATTTATTTTAATTTTATTAATTTAATTTAATTTAATTTATTATTATTTTCAATTATTTGATTTAATTTAATTTATTTTATTTTATTTTATCATTTATTTATATTATTATTTAATTTAATTTTAGTTTAATTTATTTAATTTAATTTAATTTATTATTTATTTACATTATTTCTTTAATTTATTTAATTTATTTAATTTATTTAATTTGTTTATTTAATTTATTTAATTTAATATTTATTTATACTATCATTTAATTTAATTTAATTTTATTTATATATTTGATTTATTTATTTTATTTAATTTAATTTAATTTATTATTTATTTACATTATCATTTAATTTTAATTTAATATTCGGTTTTTATTAATTTATTTAACTTAATTTAATTTAATTAATTAATTTAACTTAATTTAAATTACTTATTTATTTACATTATCATTTAATTTAATATAATTTTGATTTATTTAATTTATTTAATTTATTTAATTTATTTAATTTATTTAATTTAATTTAAACTATTATTTGTTTTCAGTTTAATTAATTAATTATTATTTATTTAATTTAATTATTATTTGATTTTAACTATTAATTTTAATTTAATTCATTATTCAATTATATTATTTAAATTATTTTTCAATTTATGTATATATGTATTATTTATTTTTATTATCCCTTATAAGTTATTTTATTTTAATTAATTAGATGTACATTTTTATTACTCAAATATTATTGATTTATTATTATTAATTTATATTATTACTTTACATTATTTATTATTATTTATTTTATTTTATTTAGACTTCTCATTTTCGCTCTCTTCAATTATTCTTTTCTTTATTATCATTTATATTAAGTTATTATTTATTAAAATTATTATTTACATATATATATTTACATTTTAAAAGGGCCTTTTTATTTATTTATTTTCATTATTTATTTAGGTTTATAGTTATTTATTTTATTATTTATTTTTATCATACTATTTTTTATTACTTATTTACATATATATATATATATATATATATATATATATATATATATATATATCATATATATATATATATGTATATATATATATATACATTAGTTTTATCAATTCTATGATTTATTTTACTTATTCATTTAGTATTTTTAGTGAGTTATTTTATTTAAAATTTAGTATAGTTGTTTTATTAGAAAAGTTATTATTTAGTTTATTATTATATCACTTATTATTCTTCATTTTTATATTTCATTTTTTGCTTTTGTTTTACTTTTATTTCTTTTATGTTATGTTTATTTTTTTTACTTTTCATTTCCTTTATGATATATTTATTTCTTTCAAATTTTAAAACTTATTTTTTTTAAGTTAGTGAAACTAGGTGGTAGATTTGTAAATATTTAACATTAGCCATATAACTTTGCATAAAAAGAATTCCTAAACCTATGCATGGATAAAATTTAAATAGCATGAAGAAGGAACAACCTACACATAATTTTTGAAAACATACATGGAGAGATTTAAAAAAAAAACTAAATTGGTTTGCATGAAAGAAAGCCTTAAGGCTAAACATGAAAAAAAATCAAAAAAGCATGCATGGAGATTAAATGATTTGCAAATAAGTTTGAAAACCTTTGTAAAGGAAGAAGAACACTAAAATTATGCATGTATGAATGGATCTTAGGCTAAGCATGAGAAGGGTAAGGAAATTTTTAAAGCTTAAGTGTTCACAAAATAAAAGGGAGGGGGAAGAAACTTACCTTGATTTTGGGGGGTTGATGGAAGGAACTTGAAGAGAGGGATGCCTTGTTGAAGCTCATGGCTAGGAAGGCGTTTAGGTGGATGTGGCTTTGCTTGGAAGAAGGAGAGGAGGAGGAGGAGAGGCTCACGGCTAGGAGGGAATTTTTGGGGGGGTGGAATGGTTAAATGTAAGAGTGTGTAAGGGTGTGTGAAGTGGGATTATGGGGGGGGGGGGTGTGGTTTAATGGGGAGGCTCACGGCTAAGAGTTAAGGAGGGAGTGAGGATGAGGTGTGAGAGAAATATGGTGGAGATATGGTGGAGGTACGGTGATAGGGTGAGGTGGCGGGTAGGGTGAGGGAGAGGTATGGGAAAGGCATGGAAGTAAGGTGAAGGTAAGGAGGGAAGACTTTTTAAAAAAAAAATTTTGTCTTTTTTTTTTTTTTTTTTTTTGTCGTGATGTAAGAGGGGGAGAATGTGGGTGTGTGTGTGAGTGTATTTTAGTTTGGTGAGTTTTGGATTTTGGGTCCATTTTTGAGAACATTGGGCAAATTTGAGTTTAGATTGGGCTAGAGCTTGAATGAAGCCCAAGTGCCTTGATCAATATTGTCCACAAGATTGTAATGAAGATCTTTCATGAAGACATAAAATGATTTTGAGTTCATTTGGAAGTTCAATTTTGGCATGGATTGGATTTTTGATTATTTTGGACCATATTGAGTTCGGATCAAGTTATCTTAAGTTTGAGTGGGAATGGAGTCCAGAAGTCATTAAAAATATTTTAGATATGATTTTCTAGAAGACTTTTCATGAAGACATAAAATGGTTTTGACAAGGTTTAGAGGGTCAATTTGGTGGATTTAAAACATATGTTCAGCTTGGGTCAAAATTGGGGTTTTTTTGTTCAAAATGGATTTGGGTAAAACCTGAGCTCAAATTTTGGACAATTGATGATTCAATTAATTTTAAGGAGGTGTTATAAAGAGTTTGGAATTGAAATTTGAGAGGAATTGATCGACATTGTCTTTATTTAGGGGATTTGGGTTATTTATGCAAAATTGGGGATTTTGGATTTCAAGTGGAATTGGATTCAAATGTGGGTCAAATTGGGCTTGAATTTGGTCTAGATTGATATTGGAGATGTTAAATTTTGGTTTGGAATTGAATTTGATCAAAATTGGGGTCAATTGGGTCACGATTGGGTTTGATCTCGGCACATATGGGTTAAAAAAGGGTCAAATTGGGGATTTTGGTAAACATGGGCTAAATTGACAAAATTGGCCCATGGTGTAGTTGAACAAAATGAAATAGGGGATTTTTAAGATTTTCTGGAAATTTTTGGGAATTGTTTGGAATTTTTGGATTTTTTGGCTAAAAGAGTATTTTGGGTATTTTGAGGGTATTGGGGGATATATTTTGAAATTTTGGAATTTTTGGTCTTGAATGGTCAATTTGAGTGGTAAGGAACAACTTGGAATTATTTTTGGGGAATTTTGGTGAATTTGAAGAATTTTGGGTTATTTAGGGAATTTTGGGAGGCGGGGGCCAAAAATTGAAACTTTGGAGATTTGAAGGTGGCTTCAAAGTGAGCATGATGTAATGGTTAAAATTGAGTTATAGATCGAGGGTCACCCTCATTTGGTCCTCTATGTGTTGGTCCCCACCACTTATTCATAGACTTAGGGCTGGGCTATCCACATGAGTTTCCAAAGAGTTCAGGGTTGAAATTAGGATGTGCAGTATATGTTGTGAATGTGAAGTGTATGAGTGGTGATCTCCAGACCTCCCTCAAGGAAAATCCTAAGGTCTGACCACCTATAGGAGACTTCCCCTAGGATTCCTTATGCTTGCCTTTTTTTTACCAAAAGGTGGAGGTTAGGCTATAAGCATATGAAAACCTTTAGTGAAACAAGAAGAGTTTTGAATTTCTATGGGGAGGGTTCCATGACTAGTCTTCTAAGAAAGTCACCAGGAGAGTCCTATAGCTAGACCCTAGGCTATTCTAAAGAGAGAATAGACCTCAACCAAAAGTGAGGTCAACATATGCACAATACTTTTAGTTCCAATTAAATAAGGTCTAAATTTTTCAAAAGCAAATACTATAGCTAATAATTCTCTTTCTATTGTGGTATAATTAATTTGAGCCTCATTAAGAGTTTTACTAGCATAGTAAATAACTTTGAAAACTTTATCATACCTTTGCCCCAACACTACTCCAATTGCATAATCACTAGCATCACACATCAGTTCAAATGGTTTCTCCCAGTTGGGTGAAACAATTATAGGTGCAGTGATTATTTTTTCTTTTAATAGTTCAAAAGCTCTTAAGCATTCATCATTAAAGTCAAACTTTCTATCATTTTCTAAAAGTTGGCATAAAGGTTTAGTAATTTTAGAGAAATCTTTAATATATCGCCTGTAAAATCCAGCGTGTGCTAAGAAACTCCTCACCTCCCTCACAGTAGTGGGTGGCAGCAATCTCTCAATCACTCTAATTTTAGCAGGATCGACTTCCATACCATGTTCTGATATTTTATGCCCAAGCACAATTCTTCCTACAACCATAAATTGACATTTCTCTCAATTCAGAACTAGATTTGTTTTCTCACAAAGCTCCAAAACTTTCACTAAGTTTTCTAGGAAAATTTCAAATGAAGTCCCAAATACAGAGAAATCATCCATAAAAACTTATATTCAATTATCTATCATACTACTGAAGATAGACATCATACATCTTTGAGCATTACAAAGTCCAAAAGGCATTCTTTTAAAAGCAAAGGTTCCATAGGGGCTAGTAAATGTTGTCTTTTCTTGATCCTCAGGAGCAATAGGTATTTGATGGTAACCAGTATATCCATCCAGAAAACAGTAGTACTTGTGTCCCACAAGTCTATCTAGCATTTGATCGAGAAAAGGAAGAGGAAAATGATCTTTCCTGGTGGCGGCGTTTAATTTCCTATAGTCAATACAAATTCATCATCCATTAACTTGTCTTGTGGTTATAATTTCATTATTTTCATTCACTTCAACAGGCACTCCTCCCTTTTTGGTACACAATGTATTGGACTTATCCAAGCACTATCCAAAATAGGATAAATAATTCCAGCATCCAACCATTTTAAAATCTCTTTCTTAACTACTTCTTTAATTATAGGGTTCAGTCTCCTTTGCAGATCAACTCTCGGTTTATGTTCATCATCTAATAAAATTCTGTGCATACAAATCGAAGGACTAATTCCCGTAATATCTGCCAAAGTCCATCCAAAAGCTTTCTTGTATGTTTTTAAAATTTTCAATAATTTTTGTTCTTGATATTCATTTAGTTCCGAAGATACTATAACTGGAAAAATAGAAGATTCTCCTAAAAACATATACTTTAAATGATTAGGGAGAATTTTCATCTCAAGTTCAGGAGGTTTTATGATAGATGGAATTAAGCTTTTATCTCCACCTTCCATAGTGTCTATTATTTTGAATCTCTCCTGAACATACTCCAATTCTTCATTCCTTTCATTATCTGAATTTTGTTCATCTTCACTTTCCTCTTCAAACATATTTTTATATTCTTCTTCTTTTTCAAATATGTTCTTAAAATGATCGTTTCTCAGATAATCACAGACCTCCATCCTAAAACATTCATTATCTTTTTCCATTGAGGGATACTTCATAGATTTTAAAATATTAAAGGTCACCTCTTGATCATTAACTCTCATAGTTAATTCTCCTTTTTGAACATCAATTATCGCTCTTCCACTAGCAAGGAATGGTCTTCCCAAAATGATTGGAATTTCTTTATCTTCCTCCATATCTAGTACAATAAAGTCCACAGGAAAGATAAATTTATCCACTTTTACTAACACATCTTCCACCACTTCTTTAGGATAAGTAATGGAACGATCGACCAACTGAAGAGAAGGAGAGATTTCTCCTATTCCCATCATTTTAAAAGTTGATAAAGGCATCAGATTAATACTCACTCCAATATCACATAAAGCCTTTCCGAAAAAAATTTCACCTATAGCACACGGAATAGTTAAACTACCAGGATCTTTAAGTTTTTCAGGAAGCTTCTTTTGAATTATTGCACTACACTCTCCTCTAAGTGCAACTGTTTCATGATATGTAAACTTTCTTTTCTTTCTCAGAATATCCTTTATAAACTTAGCATAGTCAGGCATATGTTCTAATGCTTCAACAAAAGGAATATTTATCGTTAATTTCTTAAGGATCTCCAAAAATTTTCCAAATATGTTATCTCTATTTTGTTTCTTTAATCTTTGAGGAAATGGAGGTGGTGGTTTTTCAACAGTTATCTTCATTGGTTCAAGAGGATAATCCAAGTCTGGATAAATCTTATTTGAACCTTTTTCAATTTCCACCTTCTCCTTTTCTACTTCAACTTCTTTTTGCACTCTAGTTTCCAATTCTTTTCTACTCCTTAATTTAATAGCCTTAAGTTGTTCCTTGTTTTGATCTTTTGGATTGATCTCCACATGCTTGGAAGTGTTCCAGAAGATCTATTATTAAGTGTAGTGAAAATATGTCCTAATTGATTTTCAATATTTTTTATAGCAACACCTTGAGCTTGTAATTGATTTCCCATATTCATAATCATTTCTTCAGTAGACAACTTCTTATCCTTAAATAGTGGGTTACTATTGAATCCAGGGGGATAAGATGGTCTTAAATTAGGATTTCCTTGATTGTTCAAAGTTCCAATTGGATTCATAGAATTGTTAGCCCAATGTGGCTTAACATTAGCATTGTTATTATTCCAGTTGAAGTTTGGGTGATTCTTCCAACCAGGATTAAAATAATTCGAATAAGGATTGTTAGGTATATTAATAGCATTTAAAGTCTCATAAGGTGTTTGAGATTCTGTTATCTGTCCAAATGAATTTTCCTCTAACACTGGGGGTGGTTGAGAATAATTCATTCCATATTGATCTATTTTTTTATAAAGAGCTGCAATTTGAGAAACTACCATAGTCATCATATCTGAATCATGAACACTAGCTACTCTCTTAGGATTTACCCGTTCAGAGGGCCATTGAAAATTATTAGTAGTCATTTCTTTAATTAATGTGTATGCTTCATCAAAAGGTTTTGACATTAATGATCCACCAACAGCAGCATCTGTAATAGATCTTAATGATCCCACTAATCCATTATAAAATGTTTGAATTATTAACCAATCTGGTAAAGCATGATGTGGGAACTTCCTAAGAAGATTTTTAAATCTCTCCCAAGCTTCATATATTGGCTCTCCTTCAAACTGACAAAAAGATGTAATATCATTTCTTAACTTAACAGTCTTTGATGAAGAGAAATATTTTGATATAAACATTTGAGATAATTCTCTCCAAGTTCTAATAGATCTAGGTGCTAATGAATTTAACCACGCCTTAGCTTTAACCCTTAATGAGAATGGAAAAAGTCTAAGTCTGACAGCATCACTAGACACTCCATCGTATTTAAAAGTAGCACACAGTTCTAAAAAACTAGCGAGATGTAAATTTAGATCCTCATTAGGTGTTCCAGCAAATTGATTATTTTGTACCATTTGGATAATTACAGGTTTAAGTTCAAATGAATTAGCAGCAACATCAGGATTTTGAATAGTTATATGAATTTCATTTGTTTTTTAGTTAGCATAATCTCTTAAAGGTCTTGGCAAATTTCCAATATCATTTCTAAGATTATCTTGAATATTCCCTATTTCACTATAATTTTTTATTTGTTTTTATTGTTTACAAATTTTTCTGACAGTACGCTCTAACTCTGAATCGTAAGGCACTAAACCTATAGATCCACTACTACGCATATACAATCACACAAACACTTTTTTCTTACTTTGACTTCGTTATCTCTCCGGCAAAGGCGCCAAAAACTTGATGGGGCTTGGGTTGAATTCACGAATTCGGCACCACTACTAGGAGATATAATTCCTCAACAATAATGCCAAAAACTTAATACAACCAGACTTTACTTCTATATTTTTAAATGCAAGGTTTTATTAACTTCAAATTTATATATTTACAATGATTTTGTAAAGTCCAAGCATTCAACGCAAGTATACGTATCGTATCAAGTAATACAACGCTCTAGTAGAGTCTTGGTTATAGATCCCACAGGGAGGTTTTAAGTTGAGGCAAAGTAAAAGTTTTAACAAGTTAGAATAAAGCACTAGAACTTTCTTCTAACACTACTACTACTATGCAGAAAACAGTAACAACCAACTAAACTACAATTACTTCTAATGATTTTGAAAACAAAATTAACTAACAGACACACTAAACTAAATATTTGAAAGGTTTTTGATATATGAGAAAAGTATATTTCTTCTTGCAATGAGAATATAATCTGTGGATTGATATGGATTGAGTATCTAATTTATTGTGCCAAATAGGAGCATAGATGATTCATTACCTTTAGAAGAGTACCCCCTCCTCTAAATAATAAAAGAACATTGACACATTCTAAGTTTAGTTACAAATTCTAGGGCTAGGCTGGGAGGATATTGGCTCTCACTTTGGAGCTCCAACTCACTCTTCACCCAAAAGCTAACCTTTGATATTAGTTACTAATCTTAGAACCAATCTGGGGAATTCAGCCTGTCACCCTGAAATCTCCACATTTAAGTCCTTCAAAACACATTTCCCTATTTATTTGCATGCAATTCCCCTGAACTATACAATTCATCCATGAAAATTGAATGGATCTTTCATTATTGTTGCAGGACATTAAATACTTTCAAACTTAATGTTCAACAACATATTTAACATTTCAATTGGCCAGATCGAAAGTAAATTAAGTTCTAAATGAAAAAACATCACAATTTCTTCATCACATTAAAAGCACATCAAATCGACTTCAAACCATCATAACATCTCTAAGTAAGAAGAAAGACAAAGAAGACTACTCAGAATTCATGGAGAAGATACAATAAAACATGGATTTTAAATATAAAAGAAAAGTCATACAAACCACAAAAGAAAATACAACTTATCTCTTTTTCTTCCCTAATGCAAACTCCTTGAAGTTCCTTTCAATCCTCTTCTCTTATTTACAACACTTGACTCTCTCTTTAGAATGGAAAGGAAGAAGCAATCTCTTACTTTACTCCTTCTCCTTCACTCCTTAGAGAAGAATCCCTCTCTTCTATACTAAACCCTAACACTAAAACAAAGAGAAAGTAATGGAAAGCAAGAAAGCTCACTCTAAAACTCTCTAAAACTCTTCTTCTTCTCATTTTTCCTCATCCAAATTTAGTTATTTAAGAGTTAGGGATGAAATCCTAAGAGTTTCCATAGGCATCCCTTCAAAATTTTGCCAAAACTCTCAAAATTTGAATTCCACCGACTTTGGGCGTCGGCGGTGCCAGATAGGGCGCAGGCGGTGCTCTATCATGCAATTAATTCTGGACTCTCTGGATTTGGGCGTCGGCGGCGCCAGAATACCTTTTCCACCATTTTGCTCCTTTTCACTTCGAATTCGTTCCTTTTTTATTCTTTTCACTCCAATCACCTAAAATCATTATACCTGCAAAAATCATGAAAAATACCTTTCTTTAAAGTACAATATCACCAAAAATAAGTAAAATTAGATAACATAAAAAATATATATTTTTGGTGCATCAATGAACAACTTGATACTATTATGGGAAGAAATTTGCCTTGATATGCTGATATTGTGAATTATATTGTAAGTGATATTGTACCACCTGATTTAACAAGACAACAACAAAAGAAGTTTAAATAAGATGCACGATTTTATTTTTGGGATGAGCCCTATCTATATAAATAGTGTAAGGATCTGATTATTAGGAGATGTGTACCACAAGAAGAAACAAATTTAATTATTCAACGATGTCATGATTCTGAATTTAGAGGTCATCTTGGTGTTGATAAAACTGCTTTTAAGATTTACAATCTAGAATTTATTGACCTACTCTTTTTAAGGATGTTTACAAATATATAGATCATGTGATTGATGTTAGAGAGTAGGTAATATCTATAGAAGAAATGAAATGCCTCTAAATTATAATTTGGAAGTTGAAATTTTTGATGTATGGGGATTAGATTTTATGGGACCATTTACCCCATCATTTGGGAATTTATATATACTGGTTGGAGTTGATTATGTCTCGAAATGGCTTGAAGCTATTTCTTTACCTAAATGTGATGCTCGTAGTGTTTTAAAATTTATAAAGAAAAATATATTTACGAGATATGGAATGCCGAGAGTGATTATAACTGATGGTGGATCCCATTTCAGAAATAATCAAATTAAGAGATTAATTAAGAAATATAATATTATTCATAGAATCTCTACTGCTTATCATCCTCAGACTAGTGGTTTAGCAGAAGTGTCTAATCATGAAATTAAAAGAATTTTGGAGAAAACTGTGGATAATCATAAATTAGATTGGTCTACTCGATTAGATACTGCATTATGGGCTTATAGGACTGCTTTTAAAACCCCTATTGGAATGTCTCCTTATAGACTAGTATTTGGTAAGACTTGCCATTTACCGGTTAAGTTGGAGCATAAAGTATATTGGGTAATAAAAGAGTTGAATTTTAATTTGAAAAATGTTGGAGAGAAGAGATTTATGCAATTGAATGAATTGGAATAGATTAGAAATGCATCTTATCACAATGACAGGATCTATAAAGAGAAAATGAAATTGTGGCATGATCGGAAGATATTGAAAAAAAATTGGAATTTGGACAAAAAGTTTTGTTATACAACACAAGATTGAAGTTATTTCCTGGAAAGCTCAAGTCTAGATGGTTGGGACCTTTTACAGTTGTAAAAGTTCATTCTTTTGGAGCTGTTGATATTAAAGATCCTGATACTGGAAACATTTTCAAGGTTAATGGGCATTGATTAAAGCCTTACTTTGACCGGTTTCAACCTGACTTCAAAGAGGTTTTATTACCGAGTCATCTCGATTAACCGAATGGTTTGTCGGGCGTACAACGTTAAACCAAGCGCTTTATGGGCGGCAACCCATATGTACTTTGTGGTGATTTTGCTTATTTGTTGTAGTTGTGCTTTTTAGATAGTTGTTTGTGAATTTTAATCGCTCTTAAATACTTTTAAAATTGATAAATATTGGATCGAATTGAGATATTGGAATATTTTGGGCCAAACAATGTTCGGTGAAATTTTTTACCACTGGCGCCGCCAGCGCCCAATTACAGAGAAGAATTGCTAAATTTTGGGTTTGATCGCCGTCGGTGCCTGTTGACCTCACTTTTGGTTGAGGTCTAGTCTCTCTTTAGAATAGCCTATGGTCTAGCAGTAGGACTCTCCTGCTGACTTTCTTAGAAGACTAGTTATGGAACCCTCCCCATAGAAATTCAAACCTTTTTTAGCTTCACTAGGAGTTTTCATATGCTTGAGGCCTAACCTCCACCTTTTGGTAGGAATAAGGCAAGCATAAGGAAGCCTAGGGGAAGTCTCCTATAGGTGGTATAACCTTAGGATTTACCCTGAGTGAGGTATGGGGAGCCTGTATCACACACTTACACTTCACACTCCCAACATACACACACTGCATATCTCTCTTTACCCCTAAACTCACCCAAAATACCCCTAAAATACCCTAAATACCCAAAATTCTAAAAAAAATTTCAAAAATTCTCAAAAAATTCCAAGAAATCCTAAAAATTCTTAATTTCATTTTTTCAACTATACCATAAGCCAATTTTGCCAATTTAACCCAATTTAATCAAAAAAAATCCCAATTTGGCCCATGTAGCCCAAAAGTGCCCAAATCAAACCCAATCTTGACCCAATTGACCCCAATCTTGCCCAATTTCAATTCCAAACTTCACTTCAACATCCCCAATATCAATCTAAACCAAATTCAAGCCCAATGTGACCCACATTTGAATCTAATTCCACTTGAAATCCAAAATCCCGAATTTAGCCTAAATAATCCAAAATCCCTAAATAAACCCAATGTCAATCAATTCCTCCCAAATTTCAATCCCAAGCTCTTTATAACACCTCCTTAAATTGAATTGAATCATCAATTGTCCACAATTTGAGTTCAAGTCTTACCAAAATCCATTTTGGACCAAAACCCCCAATTTTGACCCAAATTGAACACATGTCATAAATCCACCAAATTGACCATCCAAACTTTGTCAAAACCATTTTATATCTTCATGAAAAATCTTTAAGACAACCATATCTACACTATTGTTGACGACCTCTGGACTTCATTCCCACTCAAACTCAAGATAACATGACCCAAATCCAATATGTTCCAAAATAATCAAAAATCCTATCCATACCAAAATTGAACTTCCAAATGAGCTCAAAACCACTTTATGTCTTCATGAAAGATCTTCATCACAATTATGTGGACAATATTGATCAAGGCACTTGGGCTTCATTCAAGCTCTAACCCAAGTTAAGCCAACCCAAACCCAAATGAACCTAATTGAACTAATGATTCAAATCAAACCAAATTAAACCAAAATTAACCAAATTAACCTCATGGCATCCCTAATATATATATATATATATATATATATATATATATATATATATATATATAAAATAAAAATAATAAAAATAATAAATAAATAAATAAAATATATATCTCTCCCTCATCTCTCCCTCACCTCTCCCTCACTTCTCCCCTCACCTCCTCCTTACCTTCACCATATCTCCACCTCACCTTCTCCTTACCTTCGCCATATCTCCACCTCACCTCCTCCTTATCTCCCCCACTTCACAAAACCGTGAGCCTCCCCCATAAAAAATCCTCTCATAATCTCATGTTACACTCTCTTACACACTTACACACTCACTTCACTCACTTCACCATCCCTCTCCTCATTCCCCCCCAAATCCCTCTCCTAGCCGTGAGCCTCCCTCCTCTCCTTCTTCTTCTTCTAAGCAAGCCACACCCTACCCAAATCCTCCTAGCCGTGAGCTCCATCAAGGGCTTCTCCAAGGTTTCTTCCATCACTCCCTCCAAGGCAAGGTAATCTCCTCCCCCTCTCTTTACTTTTGCTTTTGTTTCAAAAATTATTTAAAAAAAAAAACAACAAAAATGGCATCATCATGTTTAGCTTAAAGATCTAAATCACACATACATGTATTTTCTTTAAACTTCTTCTCCCTCTACATAGGTTTTCAAAAAAATTTATGTGTTAATTATCATTTCTTTTACAAATCTTCATGCTATTTAAATATTTCCATGCTTAGGCTTAGAAATTCCTTTTTATGCAAAGTTATTTAGCTATTTACTTTTTAAATCTTTCCATGTTTAGCCTTAGGATTACTTTTTCATGCAAATTATCTAATTATTTAGGTTAATTAGTTTAAATATTTACAAATCTACCACCTAATTTTTACTAGCTTGAAAAATGAATTTTAAAATAAAAAAAGGAATAATACAACATAAAAAGAAAAAGAAATAATAATAAAACAAAAGAAAATGAAAGGAAAATCTAAAATAATATATAACATTGTAAAAAAAATAATAAATAACCAATGGTGTATAATAATATAATAATTGTAAATTTAAATAAACAAAATAATAACTTTACTAAATTTTAAATAAATCAACTATACTAAATTTAAAATAACTATATTAAAATTAACTACTAAAATAACTATACTAAATGTGAATAAAATTTAACCATACTAAATTTAAAAATAAAAAAATAAAAATAACTTTACTAAATTTTAAATAAACTAACTATACTAAATTTTAAATACCTAAAAACATTAAACTTAAAATATAACTATACTAAATAAATGAATCATAATATATATGTAAATTAATAATAATTTATAAATAATAAAAATAAGAAAAAAAAGAGAAAATCGAAAATATAAGAAAAATAATAATAATAATAATAATAATAATAATTGAAAAAAGTTATAAATTCAAAATAAATAATAAAAATAAACAAATAAAAATGTCATGCCTCTTTAAAATAATGTAAATGTAAATATATTTTGTAAATAAAAAATTTAATAGATTATAACTTAATAAAAACAATAATAACTTCAAAATAAATAAAAGAATAATCAAGGCGAGAGAAAATGAAAAGCTTTATAATTAAATAAATAATAATATAAATGATAAATAAATGATATAAATAATAAACTTAAATATACATCTAAATAATAACAATAATAAATTAAACTAAAAATAACTTATAATTTATATATATATAATGATAAGAATATAAGGAATAGTAAAATAAATAACATATATATATATATATATATATATATATATATATATATATATATATATATATAAACTCGAAAATAATGTAAATAATATAAATAAATAATAAATTAAATTGAAATTAAATAGTTAAAATTAAATAAAACCAAAAAATAAATAATAATTAAATAAAACAAACTAAATTAAATAATAATTAATTAAATAAACAAAAAATAATAATTATATAAACAAATATTAAATTAAATTAAATTAAATAATAAATAATAAATTAAATCAAATTAAATTAAATTAAATAATAAATGTAAATAAATATTAAATTAAATAAATTAGGTTAAATTAAATTAAACAATAATGTAAATAAATAGTAATTTAAATTAAATTAAATTAATTAAATTAAAATTCATAAATAATAAATTACAATTAAATTAAATTAATTAAATTGAATTAAATAGTAATATAAATAAATTAATTAATTAAATTAAATAATAATTCAAATAAATAAATATTAAGCAATCTTAAAGAAATAACAATAAATAAATAACAACTAATTTAGTAAAGTAAATGATGATCAATCAATTAAATAAAAAGAAATAAATAACAATCAAGTAAAAGTAAATAAATCACAATGAATTAAATAAGATAATAAATTAAATAAATAATTTCAATTACAAATAAAAGATAATGACTTAAATAACACATAATGAAACTAACGACACATAAATAATAATTAACGATAATAACATAAAATGATAACACATAACAAAAGAAACAATAATAAAATGATAAATAACAATAATAACATAATAATCACATACAATCACATACAATCATACACATTACACACATACAATCACAACAATCACAACATACAACAACAATCTCGACCACAATACAATACCAACACGATAACAATCAAACCTAGGATAGGCCTCCTGAGGCATGGTTTATTTTTCCCTTTATAAAGACCCCTATAAAATCACAACTTGGTGTAAATAAAAAATAAAAAATAAAAAAATAAAAAAAATAATAATAAGAATACCCTTATGCTTAGTGAATGCATGGAGTAACCCAAATTTTACCCGATGTCCACATAACCTTCCCAATTCACATTCCAAACTCAAAATCCCAAGTTTCAAAACCTAACACAAACCAAATCCAAAAAACAAACCAAAAACAAAACCAAACCAAAACCAAAAACAAACCAAAAACAAAATCAAACCCAAACAAAATTTAAACATAAACAAAATTTAAACATAAACAAAATTCAAAGCCCAAAAATCCCCAAACTAAAATCAAACTCAATTAAAAACCACAAACTCTTCATAACATTCCCATAAGTCCAAATCAAACTACCAATTGCCACCAATCCAAATCCAAACCACACCTAAACCCATATGCCCCAACCTACCCTAAACATCAGTGCTCATTAAGCATAAGGGTATAGGTAGGATGAGTTGTTAAGCAACATAATAAGTCTAAATGAGCTCGAGACTTTTCACCAGGCTGTGAGAGGGAAGCATGGACCTGCATCCTTCTCTGACATTTTGGATACCTCAGAGGTATATTAAACTTAATATGTCTGCTTAACGAAACCATCCTAAATTAAATTAACAAAGTTCATTGAAACACAACATAGAAATTTGCATAGACATCATAGGAATTGGTAGAAAACCAGAACATTTACATAGACATCATAGGATTGAGTAGTTACTGCTTGTTAGTCCTACTTCTTCCTGTTTTCTGGCATGCTTTAATTTCTGCAAAATTATAAACACATACATGCAATGTAATACTAAAGTTTCTGGTGGTGGAATGACGAGAAAACCCTACCAGGTACACTTTTATTTTATTGCAATTTATTTTCCCTGCACTATACTTTATTTTTCTTGCATGTTAAACAAGAATGTCACTCTGTATGAAAACTGAAAACCTTTAGGATAGTCACAAAACGGAAACCCAAAACTAAATTAAAATCAACACAAGATAAAATTCACCACCACAACATTCAAAAGATAAAAAAACTCAAAACTTAATCACAAACAGAAGAACAAAACTACAACTGCAACTAAATTAAAACGTATCGCTGGATGATCGGGAATACTTCGGATGATGTAACCTACATGTTGCTAACGGGATTTCCCACAGTCTTAATGAAAGCGTGGAACTCATTCAGTTGAGTTTAGAAAATTCATTTGGACTAAGTGAATCCGATGAAAATAACGATGCCGGGATGACGGAACCGTGGGATCTTAATCTGTTATGTTTAATCAACTTTAAGATTTATTTTAATTAAAATACTAAAATATTTGGATTCTAAGACTTCTCTAAACCAAAACACTTCTCTCATCTCCTAATTTTCACCTTCTAAAACTGAACCTTTGCAACAACAAGGAGCTCGAGGCAATACACCGAGGGCAGCATGTCAAGGATGTGGAAGGACATGTTCGAGAGAGCAAACAGCGGATCTTCAAGAGCAACTCTCTTTTCTTATAAATAAACAACTAGCCATATGACTTCGAGGTAGTTCACTTAGTGCGACATAAATCCTCACCTGTTCTTTTAGGCCTTTGCATAGCCCTGTTGTGCAATATAAGCACTAACTCGCTTAGGATTTCGAGGTCGGCGTCGGATACAGCGTAAACCCTCCTATCTTTCAGGTTATTTGCATAATCAGGCGATTATGTGGATATAATTCCTATAATTAATTGGCAGGATTCGAACTTAAATAAATTCATCTTCAAAACTTAAAAGCCCAATCATAGGATAGTCTGGGAAGTCATCGAGTTTCTTCTCGAGATCTGTGACATCCCCTACTCTCTTTTCTTTGACTCTGGAAATAACTGTTCCACATTGCGCCTTTCACCTATTGGATTTTCTATTACCACACTTTGTTGAAAACTTTATCTTTTTATTTCATGAAGATAGAAACCCCTGATCTAAATCGAGAGTTCTCTCAGGTGACTTCAGTCATCTGAGGGGTAATTGACTATAGGGGCTTGCCTCTATAGGGAGCTTTATGAACCCAGGTATTATAAACCCTATTTCTTTTGTATTAAATAGGGGAATTTGTCGATCCACATAAAGGTTTGCAGACCAGAATGGATGTAATGAATTCTTTAGTTTATTTGATTGAGCGATATCGTCAAGTAGGGTGTCTATTCTTCGGAATAGATGCGCTACTTGTGATATGATGCTTGTTCATTCAAACTGTTAAATGAATGAGATCCGTCCATTCTCATTCACATATTTTCAAATATTAAAAAGAATTTTTATTTCCAAAACTAATAAATATATGCATTAAATTAAAATCTTAAACATTCAGTGGACAACAGCGCCTAAAACCTGTTGACGGTTTCTGGAGTTTCAAAATGCGAGTTTTGGTGGTATTGAGCGGGATCTTTGTCTTTATAACTCCCTAAACTCCATTTTAGACTTCCAAACTCCAGAAAAATGAAAACTACCATTCCCAATTCGCATCCCATGGATTCCTACTGCATAGAAACCTCTCGATCTCGTATTTTCAACCGAAGGAAGGTTATAAGTTTCGAGGCGCAGTGATTTTTCAACAAAGTGATGATGAGGAGTAGGATTATTAAGGAAAGAGGCTTTATAAATTGAGGTATGGATAATCCTACTACAAGAATTGAAGAGATAATTAAGGAAAGACGTTGGGAAGTGTTATGTTACACTACCGCTGCCGTAGTCTTTCCGGTTATGAAGGAATTCTATCCAAATATGCATGGGGTCAACCAAGGATTAGTATTTGTGCTAGGTAGGTTTGTACAATTCACTCCTGCGAGAATTAATGATCTCTTTATGATTGAGAATGTATCTATTCGCCACTATGTTAATTTCAATGCCACAAGTGATAATATGAATGATGTGTATCGTTATTTGACGGATGAGAATGAAGATTGGGAAGTTAGAAAAAATGGATATATTAGTTTCCCTTCTGCATCTTTAAATCTAGTGTTAAAGCAGTGGCATTACTTTATTTCAGCAAAATTATTTCCAACTTTGAAGATTAGTAAGGTAACCAAGGAAAGTGCCATTTTGATTTTTTGTATTCAAACTGGGAGGCCGATTGATATTGGTAATATAATTGTGAAATCAGTTTTGGGATTAATTTTTCATGGATTTAAACATGGGCTTGGACACCCGTCCACCATATTTTTGTTATGTAGTCAATCACAAGTTTCATATGAGATTTGGGAAAGTGTTCTTCTTCCCTGGAGGCCTATTGATCCAACTAATCTTTATGACTACCAAACAGTAGGAGATGAAGATGATATGAATATGCTTGCTGATCAACCAACTCAGAATTCACAACCAATTCAGCCTTATTTCCTGAAAGTTCCAGAATGATACTGAAGAGGATCAATAAGTTAGAGAAAGAGGTACATAATGTTATGAATGCAATCAATAATATTTCTGATTTATTTGATCATATAGATTAGAGGATGAAGGAACAATTTGACCATACTGGTCGGATTGAGATGGATTTAATTAATTTGATGAAGAAGAACGCGGTGATTGCTAAGGATTCATCTGATGAATTCCCATTCCGTCCCTTCTACAATTTGTTCATGCATCAGCAATCTATTGGAGATATTAGAGAGGAAGAAAGTTCTGAGACCGATGTGGAGTGATTATTGGATTTTTCTTATGTGTGGCGTGTGTTTAGTTTACATTGCTTAATTTTGTTTAGTGTGTTTAGTATTTACCTTGCTTTGCTTTATAATTTGAATTTGCATTTGTTATGCTTAATTTCATTGTGTGTTCTTAGATTTTAGTGTTTGCTTATTTAGCGTACTTGCAACACTAAAAATCTAAAGAGTTGTTTGTTTAATTTGATGAACATATTTAATATTTATGATGTAACGTGGATTTTATATATAGAAGTATGTTTTGTATTGTTTGTGTATGAATTGTGTTAGTTATTGCTTGTGTGATGAAATAGATGCTTAATAAAGTGTTAAATGTCATTGTGGAGGTCGAAATGATTGAAATTACGAAAAATTTTCGGACCCAGAAAAATTTTCGGACTAGCATCGTCGGCGCCCAAATCCAGAGAGTTTTAGCATTTTAAATAAATAGAGCGCAGTCAGCGCCCGAATACAGCAAAAGGCCGAAAACCCTTTATTTTGAGATTTTCACCCTGGGACCCACATTTCTTTTTATTGTTATCATCTTCCTCCTTCATTTTTGCGATTTTGACGACCTAGGGCTTACTAGATTTCAGATTTGAAGTGATTTTAAATCTTTTAGAGACCGGATCTACACTTATCTTGGTAAGAGCTTCACTTTAAGTTAAAAATTTTTTATTTTCGCCATGGAAATCTCTCACGTTGCTTAGATTAGAATTTTTGGGTTTTTGAAGAAATTTTGAGATTTCTTATGATGAAATTTGCTCTTGCTTATTTTGTTACATTGTGGATTTGAAATTTATTGGAATTTTTTTGCAATTTTTAGAAATTCATATGGCTCCAAGGATGAGTAAAGGGAAGAGAAATTTTGATTTTGATGAAGAAAAGCTTGTTAATGTTAAAGCGCAATTTCACTTTAACTCTTACCTTTACAATAAAAAGTGTATTCAGGATCAGGCTTTTGATAATCATGATGGATCTGTAAAACAGTTAATTGCCGAATGGAACTGGGAACGATTTTGTTATTTTACCGCAAATGCTGTTATGGGAGTTGTTAGAGAGTTCTATTCAATTCTGCCCTGGACTGAAACTGAGTATGTGTTAGTTAGAGGAAAAATGGTTGAATTTACTCCTCAGTGTATCAATGCTTTTTATCAGACTTGGGAACCATTTGTTTGTGAATATGAAAACTTTGATACTCGCGAGGCAAGTATGAAGGAAGTGATTGCTTTTCTGACGGATGAAAAAGAGGAATGGAAAATAAGTCAAAAATAGATAATGAATTTTCTATTTCCAAGTTAAATCTTGCATCAAAAGTTTGGCACTATTTCATCTTTGTAAGACTGTTACCTTCTTATCACCACAGTGAAGTTACAAGGGATAGAGCAATTCTGAACTATTGTATTCGGAAGATGAAGAAGATTGATATTTGAGCTATTGTCTTTAAAAACATTCAGACTATTGCTAGAGGCGAGACCACTAGAGGATTAGGACATCCTGCCCTATTTCATGCCTTGTGTGTTCAATCCGGAGTAGAGTTCAGCAGTTTTGAAGAGATAGCTATTCCGCTGAGATTGAATACAAATACTATTATTCGTACGTATGTGTCTCAGGTAGGAGCCCGAGATGAGAGTAGGAGTACTGTTATTCCTACTACGAGTTATGATGTTCCATCTACATCTGAGCCCCCTACATTATCTGATATTATGGAGCGACTGAGATTACAGAGTGCTAATGTGGATAGACTCCATGGTAGGATGGATGTGTTTGAGGCGAGAAGAGATGCAAATGAAAATTATATGAGAAGAAGAGTTGAGTTCAATATTGTCTATCATGATGCTCAAGTTAGATTCATGAGGGGGAGACTAATGTGATATTTCCTACCTGCCCCAGCTATACACCATATAGACCTAATCATGCTGATCCTGCTGATGAACCTGGTGATGAAGAATGGTATTTTGTTTGTTTTAGTTTTTCTTGTTGTGTGGTGTGTTGTATTGTTGTGATGTAGTAGTTATTTGCTTTCATGTGATGTGTAAACCTGTTGATATACTGTTATGTTAAAATTGTTAAATGAATAGTGTAGTGATTTGAGAGTTGTTTAGTATTGTTGTGTTTTGTTGGATGTTTAGATGTCTAAAGTTAATTTCTCTTTACCCATGCAAATGTTTAAAATATTTATATATCACTATTACTAACTGTTTCATGCCTGCTAGTTGTAAATTTTGACTAATACCAGATAGCTGCTGATGATTTCAAGATCCCAGTATAAAAATGTTAGTTTCTTTTACTCTCTATTGTTTCAAATTTATTGAAAATTTTAAGTTTGGGGGAGGGTAGAAAAATATTAACTCTTATTTGTTCTCAATTATTATATTTTCAAAATTTATTAGCAAAACTTCTGGCAGTTAAACCTCGCTGTAGGTAACTAAAACTTTTTATTTTAGTTGAATATTATGGAAGGATTGGATGAAAGTTTTTAATAATAAAGGTTAATTTTATAGAGGTAAGATATGTGGTATGAAAGGATTTGATTATAGTTAAATATTTAACGTAAAGAAAACTGTATTTTTGAAATGTTAAGAGACTTAAAGTAATGTGTGTTAAGAGGAGATTGTGACTTTATGATGAATAATAAAGCTCATACCTAACTACAAAGTATGGAGGTATTTTAAGTTTAAACTTTAGAAAGAGGACCGTGAAGTTCAAAATCATTACAGGCTATCCAGATATAGTAATCCTCATTAAAATGAAAAAAGAAGAAAAGAAAAGAAGAATTGAAAAACAATCACAAAAAAAAAGAAAAGAAAAGAAAAAGAAAGAAAAATATTTATGAGGAGAAGCTTGAGAAGATGCTTAATCAAAAATTAGCTTCACTTGAGTCACCCTAAAGGGAGAACTTGATTTCATTCTTGAATTTATATTTAAAGTATTGGCCTACATTCTGATGAAGTTTGCAAGAACTCCTTTTTCACATAATCTTCTAAGGCACTCTTAAAGTGACAAATTGTAGTTTATCTTGAAATAAATAGAAGAATAGAACCCTTAGACTTGATTGCTGAATATTCTTATACATGTAGTGTTGACCTAAGTTACTAAATTTATTTCTGAAAGTCTAACCAATATATTCTTTTGAATGAAAAATTTTAGTATCTTACAGGTGAATAGTGCATTGTCTAGAGTTATATTATTATGTAGTAAAAGGATTAATTGAGGACAAGTAATAGTTAAGTTTGAGGAATTTTGATGCACTAAAAATATATATTGTTCTTACTATATAGTGTTACTCATTTTTGGTGATATTGCACTTTAAAGAAAGGTATTTTTCATGATTTGTTGCAGGTATGATGATTTTAGGTGATTAGAGAGAAAAAAGTGAAAAGGAACGAATTCGGAGCAAAAAGGTCCAAAAAGGATGAAAACAGATTCTGGCACCGTCGGCGCCAGAATGGGCACCGTCGGCGCCAGAATGGGCACCGTCGGCGCCATTTTCCTAAAGCTCTGCAATTATTTGGATGGTAAAGCGCCGCCGGCACCCTATCGGGTGCCACCGACACCCAAAGTCGGTGGAATTCAAATTTGAAACGTTTTGGCGACTTTTTGAAGGGAAGCCTATGGAAACTCTTGGGATTTTGTTTCTAACTTCTAAGTAACTGCTTTTGGACGAAAAATAGTGTGTGTCCTGTGTATTTTAGAGAGTCTAGTGTGTTTTGAGTGTTAAGGCTTAGGAGAGAGGAGTGTAGAAGTGAAATTTGAGAGGGATTCTTCTGTAAGGAGTGAAGGAGAAGGAGTAAAGTGAGAGATTACTTCTTCCTTTCCATTCTAAAGAGAGAATTGGGTGTTGCAAAGAAGAGAGAAAAGGACTCAAAGGAACTTCAAGGGACTTTCATTAGGGAAGAGAAAGAGATAAGTTGTATTTTCTTTTATGGTTTGTTTGACTTTTCTTTTATATATAAAATCCATGTTTTATTATGTCTTCTCTATGACTTCTGAGTAATCCCCTTTGTCTTTCTTTTTTCATAGAGATGTGATGATGTGGATTTGAAGTGTTTTTAAAGTATTGAAGAAATTGTGATGGTTTTTCATTTTGAACTTAATTTACTTTTCATTCTAGCCAATTGAATTGTTAAAATATGTTGTTGGACATTAACTCTAAAAGGATTTAGTGTCTTACAACAAAAATGAAAACCCAATCAATTTCCATGGATGAATTGCGTAGTTCATGGAACTGAGTGCAAATAAATAATGAAATGTGTTTTGATGGACGTTAAATTGGAGGTTTCAGAGTGACATGCTAAGATCCCTAATTTGGTCCTAAGATTAGTAACTAAACTCGAAGGTTAGCCTTCAGGTAAAGGGTGAGTGGGAGCTCCGTAGTGACAGCCGGTATCCTCCCAGCCTAGCCTTAGATTTAGTAACTAAACTTAGGATATGTCAATGTTCTTTTCATGCTTGGAAGAAGGGGTACTTTTTTAAGGGTAAAGAAACAATTATGCTCCTATTTGGCACAATACCATAGATAATCATTCTATATCATCCACACATCATATTCTCGTTGTAAGAGGAAAGATACTTTTTTATATATCAAAACCTTTCAAATATATAGCTTATTGTGTGTCTGTTAGTTAATTCTATTTTAAAGATATTAGAAGTAATTGTAGTTTGCTTAATTGTTACTGTTTTCTGCACCTTAGTAGTAGAAGTAAATATCAAAATTTAATTGCAATTTGAGTATTGTGATTCAATATTATATTATCTATAGTGAGATTCACTCCTTCCCTGTGGGATCGATAACCAGGACTCCATTAGAGCCCTGTACTACTTGATACGATACATATACTTGCGTTGAATGCGTGGACTTTACAAAATCATTATAAATATATATAAATTAAGTTCATAAGTTCTTGCAATATTAAAGTCTGGCCCACATCAGAGTCTTCTTCTATCCATCCCATCTTTCTCATTAAGCGTATAAAACTTCCTTCGATATGTCCAGAGTGATCGAAGTGATCTTTCATCCTCTAATCAATGTGATCAAAAAAATCAGAGATATTGTTAATTGCATTCATTACATTTTGTACCTCTTTTCCAGTTTCTTACTTCTGTGTAAGATCACCAGCGTCTTGTCCGAAAATAGAGGTTGAACTGGTATTGAGTTCTGTGATGATTGATCCATAATAATGCCAATATCATTCTTCTCTTCATTTGTTGGGAACATTTTGGTTAGGTCTAAAGGCTTCCAAGGTAGGACTACTGATGCATTGAAAATATATATGGTTTTTGCTATCTAATTTTACCCATTTTTTGTGATATCGCACTTTAAAGGAAGTTATTTTTCATGATTTACTGCAGGTATGATGATTTTAGGTGATTGGAGTGAAAAGAAGCAAAAAGGAACGAATCCAGTGCAAAAAGGAGCAAAATGATTAAAAAGTGTTTTAGAGCCGTCGGTGCCAGAATGGGCACTGCCAGTGCCCAAATCCAAAGAGCTCAACAATTAAATGGCACGATAGAGCGCCGCCGGCGTCCAAAGTCGGTGGATTTTAAATTTGAATAATTTTTGGCGACTTTTTGAAGGGATGCCTATGGAAACTCTTGGGATTTCGTCCCTATCTTATAAGTAACTGATTTTGGACGAAAATGGTGTCTCTTGTGTGTGTCTTGTGTCTTCTAGAGTAGTTTTAGTGAGTGTTAAGTGTTAGGGTTTAGGAGTAGAGAGTGTAGAGTGTAGATTTAAGAGGGATTCTTCTTTAAGGAGGGGAGGAGAAAAGGTAAAGTGAGAGATTGCTTCTTCCTTTCCATTCTAAAGAGAGAATCAAGTGTTGTAAAGAAGAGAGAAGAGGATTCAAAGAAACTTCATGGGAATTGCATTGGGGAAGAGAAAGAGATAAGTTGTATTTTCTTTTGTGGTTTGTATGAATTTTCTTTTATATATAAAATCCATGTTTTATTGTATCTTCTCCATGAATTCTGAGTAGTCTCCCGTGTCTTTCTTCTTGCATAGAGATGTGATGATGGATTGATGTGGATTTGATGTGCTTTTAATGTAATGAAGAAATTGTGACGGTTTTTCATTTAGAACATAATTTACTTTCAAATTGGCCAATTGAAATGTTAAAATATGTTGTTGAACATTAAGTTTGAAAAGATTTAATGTCCTACAATAATAATGAAAGATCCATTCAATTTCTATGGATGAATTACGTAGTTCATGGGAATTAAGTGCAAATAAATAGGGAAATATGTTTTGATAGATTTCAATGTGGAGATTTCAGGGTGACAGGCTGAAATCCCTGTCGGCATATTTTTAGGTTATGTGTTTTATTTTAAAAAGGGGTCGCCTAACAGAAATTTTCGGCAAATTCTAGATTTTAAATTTAATTTAAATATGTATATATGGTTTAGAAAGTAGTATTTAACTTTTTGAAAATAATTTTAAGATATGAAATTAAACCGATCTCACATCCCAGATAGTTTATATAAACGAGCACCGCATCACAAACCGTGCATCTATCCCGAAGAATAGACACACTGCTTGATGATGGGGCTCGGTTAAATAAACTAAAAGATTTGTGACATCCGTTTGGTCTGCGAACCAATTTTATAAGCCGACAAATTCCCCTACTTAATATGAATGAATTACGCAGGGTTTATATTACCTGGGTTCTTAAAGTTCCCAATAAGGGCAAGCCCCTATAGTTAATTACATCTTAAATGATGGGAATCACTTAAGAAAACTCTCGATAATGATCAGTGGTTTTTCTCTCAAGAATTTCAAAGTTTAAGGTTTTCAAAAAATCAGATTTTTGGAAATTTCAATAGGGATCAGCTCAAATTTGGAACAAGTTATTTTTGAGGATCCAAAGGAAGAGAAGTAGGAGAAGCTGAGGATCCAAGAAGAATCTTGGCAACTTCCCAAACTATCCTATTGTTTGGCTTCGAGTTTAAGAAAATCCTAATATTATCTGATATTTCAATCTTGCCAATTTTAATTATTTAGGACTTATATTCATATGACATAATCATACAAATAGCCTTGAAGATGTGAGGGTTTATGTCATACCGAACGACTACCTCGGCATCCTAAGACAGGTTAGGGCTTAATTTGCATAACATGATTATACAAATGCCTAACGAAGAGTTGAGGATTGATATTGCACTAAGAAAACTACCTCGAAATCCTAAGTCTTTGTTGTTTAAAACTAGGAAAAGTTTTGCTGAAGTAGACCGGAGTTTTGTTGATGACGATGGTTGTGCTGCCCACCATGCTCCGAGCTCCTTGTTGTTGCAGAGGTTTAGTTTTAGAAGTCATAAATTAGGAGATGAGAGAAGTGTTTTGGTTTAGAGAAAATCTTAAAATTCAAGTGTTTTTTAATATTTTAATTAAAACAAATCTTAAAGTTGGTTAAACAGAACCGATTAAGATCTCACGGTTCCGTCATCCCGGCACCAGTTATTTTCATTGAATTCACTTAGTCCGGATGAATTTGCTAAACTCAACTGAATGAGTTCCACACTTTCATTTAGGCTTGTGGGAAATCCCGTTAGCAACACGTGGGTTACATCATCCGAGGTATTCCCGATCATTCAACGAGACGTTTTAATTTAGTTGCAATTGTAGTTTTGTTGTTCTGTTTGTGATTAAATTTTGAGTTGTTTTATATTTTGAAATGTTGTGGCGGTGAATTTTATCTTGCAGTGACTTTTTTTTAATTTAGTTTTTGTTTCAGTTTTAGGGACTACCCTAAAAGTTTTGGTTCTCATGCAACAGTTGTTTATCATGCAAGAAAAGTAAAGTGCATTTGCAATAAAGTAAATTGTAATAAAATAAAAGCGTACCTGGAGGGTCTTCCCATCATCCCAAGTTGCACTTAAAACACATGTTAAGGCATTTAAATATTTCAACAAGTACCTAGGTAAAGCTAAGGGAAAGGTTTTGATTGTCTATCAAAGTCCTAATCCTATAGCTAGTCATCTCCTATGACGTCTAAGTTCTTGTATTTTGGTTTAAGGAAGATTTTCTTCATCAAAGAACAATTAAGTTCAATTGTTCTTATAAACCTCCTATCATATTGAGGAAGTGCTTAAGACGAGTCTTTAACATCTTTTCAATACTTCTAGGATTGTTTCAAGTCCAAGAGAATTTAATTAATCAGGTGAAGTAATCACCCGAGGTTTAATTAAGTTTTGTTCTTTTGCTCAGTGAACTAGGACGTTTGAATATCCTATGAATGAAGTGACACTTCACCTAATGCTCCATCTAGGAGTTATGATAACAAGAGCTTTTAAGGGCAAATTAATGTTTTAGTGATTTGTGTTTTAATTTAATTTTAATTAATGAGTTTAAGTTTGGAATAGTGTTCAAGTTGTTTTAAATTTATTTTTGAATTCTTTATGTCTTAAGTGATGTTATGTTTAATTCAATTTTATTTAATTAAATTTTATTTTATTTAATTTAATTTGATTTAATTCTAATTTTAATTTTAATTTTGATTTAGTTTTAATTTTTATTTTTAATTTAATTTTTATTATATTTTTTTATTAAATTTAATTTAATTTAATATGATTTAAATTTAATTTAAATTAATTTGATTTAATTTTAATTTAATATTTTAATTTTTTATGTTTTAAAGATGATTTAATTTAATTATTAAAATATTAGTTTAATTGAAATGTTGATTTAATTTAGTTTGAATATTTTAATTTTTAATTTAATTTAATGACTAAGTCTTTTAGTATTTTAAATCTTGAATTTGGATTAACATTTTAATTGGGAATTAAATATTATTGAAGTGATTAATTTAGGGATTTTTAAATTAAAGAATAAATATCTTCTTAAATAATGTTCCTATTTTAATAATTTCAATTTTTATCAATCTTCGAAATTCAATTAATTGATTGATTAAGGTTTATTCTTAAAATTGATTGATGGGTTTCTATCCTTTAATTATTTAAATTTCAATCATCCAAATTTGATTAGGATCAACTATTTTACTCTTTCATTTTATTAAGCCTAAAATTTTAATTAGAGGTTGAAAGTTTTAATTACCATTTTGCCCTTCAAGCTTAATAATTCCATAACTCACTAAATTGAGCTTAAATAAATTTGAAATTTTTATATGGCTTCACTCACATGTCAATTAAGACATTAGAAGAGAAAATGTGATTTTTTTGTATTTAATTTATTTATATAATTATTTTTTGTAGAAAATAGGGTTTCCAAGGAAAATTCAATAAGATGGACAAGGGAATTTTTCTGTTCTTAAGAAAATTATGGGGCACTCCTAATGACTAGAGGACCAATTGGAAAAATTTTGGTGATTTTTTTTTTAAATTTTATTTTATTTATTATAATTATTTTGAGTTTTGGAGTATTAAATAATTTAAAAATAAAATAAAGGTTGACAAATGAATTTTATATTTTTCAAAAATCTTTCTGATATCAGAGAAATCAGAAACCATTTTTTATAATTTTCTTATTTTTCTTTGATTTATTAGAATTATTTTAGTGAAAAGGTTAAAATAAAATATATTTTTAATAATAAAAATTACCTTAAACCTTTAAAATTCAATATCTTATCCTAGGGACTTAAGAAAAATATTTAGTTTGTTCCTAAGTGTTTAGAATTCAAAATATGAAATTTTGGTGATTTTTAATATTTTTGTGATTTTTATTATTTTTTAATTATTGAAATTATTAAAATATTGATAAAAATCAACTTTTTTAGAAAATTATAATTTTAATTTTCCTAAGTTCCTCTTATATCAGAGAAGCTCCAAAACCAATTTTGTAAATTTTTGAAAAGTATTTTGTGAGTTATAAATTTTTAAAGTTTGATTTCATTTATGGGGCTTAATTAACCCATTTGGTGGGGCTAACCAAGTCCAATTGATCTCAAATTTTTATGTGGTGTTCTCCTATCCCTAGAGGACAGTGGAGAATTATTTTTAAGTTAATTTGATGAATGGTTAACCCTAATTAATTAAAGTTCACTTTTGGGTATTTAGGCTAATTAGGGTTGTTCAAAGTGAATTGGCCCAAAAATTATTTTTTCTAGGTCCCTCTGGTCATAAGAAACATCAACAAATTTTTCTAGAATTTATTTCTCAACATGCTAATTATTGGAATTAAAATACTCAAAACAGTAATATGAACTTGAAAAATCAATAACTTCTCATAGGGATGGCCTCGACCTTGGAAAATTCAGGGAATGTTCCCAAGTTCAGAGGCTTCAAAAGCCCTATGGTCTCATGCCATGGTGAATTTCCTATATGCATGGAGAATTGAAATAGTGCAGAGAATAAATAAATCATTAAAAATAAAATACTTAATTAAAATACTTGATTTCTTTTCCACATTATTCTCCTCTGCTCACTAAGCAAGAGGGTATTTTTATTTTATTTTTAGGATTTTTTTACACAAAGTTATGAATTTTTGAAGTTCTGGGTATTTAATAAATAAGAAAAATCCCTATTTTCCTACTTATCCACGCGGCGCCACGCCATCCTCGGTAGCTCCGAAAGGCCATGTGTCGTCTCCTGATTCGGCGCCGCCATCTGACTCACCGCTCCAGGGGCCAGCGATTCATGTCCCATTGCTCCGTACGGCGCGATCCTGGCCGTCCACTATATACACGCGTGATCCAACGGTTCCCAGTCATCGTGTACGACTGGTGTGAACCCGTGACCGTCAACCTTGTAACCCTAATTTCTCACTCGATTCTCAATGGATTTTCGAGTTCTTATGCTCTATGGATTCGTCTTGAAGAGACGAACACATCCATATGGTAAACATGTATTGAAATTAACCCAAACTAAATTGAGAATCTCTGGAAGCTCGGGAGGAAGAGTGAGTCCATACCTTCGCTCAGAGAAGTGAAGCTTCGATCTGAGAGTTGTGTCACATTCGATTGGGTCCAAGCAAGCTCCAGATGAAGTCCCTTGGCCTGGTGAATTGTCTAGGTATGATTTCGACCAAGCCTGATCACAAAGCTTGGAGGCTGGAAGCAATGGCTGGCCTGGAGAGGGGACTTTGAGGGGGAAACCTCCTCTCTTGGTCTAGTGAAGGTGTAGGACCAATCAATTTGGGGATTGGCTCACTGTGAAGAAGTGTCCTAGTTTTTATGCTAATATTTGAACTCAAAATTGAGCTCAAGTGGAGGGAATTAGGGCTGGAATCCAGTGGGAATCAAATGCTCTATGTGTGGAGAGTGGTCTGGAATGATTTTGGCAGAGTTTCCTTAAGGTTTGTTTCAGCACCTCTCATGGCCGAGAGGAGTTGGTGTTTAAATAGGAGAGGCTGGAGGGCCTCCGTGGGGAGTTAGGGCTTGGGATCGGCTGCTCATGCAAGAGAAGAACGACCATGGTGGCCACTAGACTTGGGGCGACTCGGCAAGGGGAATTTCAATGTTGGCTCACATGTGAGCTCTCGGGTGTGGTGTTTTACGGCGATCCACGTGGGTGGCGAGCGGGCATGGGTCACCCTCGGGTTCGGGTGGGTCAGGGCTTGATGTTTGTGAAGTCAATTGGTGGCTGCCATGTGTAAAGGGTTTGAATCAAAGTGGAATGGGGTAAGGGTGTCTCTTGGTTAAGTTTGGTCAAATGCATGGATTGGGCTAGGTGCACCTCCCCATGGCTAGTTTGGGCTGAAGAGAAAGTGGTTTAGGTCAGCTTGATTAGTGGGGAAAGGTCACCATCCAAGTACAATTAAGTTTAAGCAAGGTTTAGGGGAGACATGGGAGTGGTTAATCACTCTTAAGAGGATCATTAAAGGGTACCCTCTTCTTGCCATTTTGGGTATGGTGAGGTTTCCAAGGCTCTCATGGCTTCCATGTGGCTCATGCATGGCTTCATGGCTCATCTTTGGCTTGGGAAAAGTTAAGTCAACTTCATGAAAAAGGGTTTTGTGAATTTTGGCATTTTGATGGGAATTGTTATGAGGCTTGATTTGGAATTTTTTAATTGATAAATTAGGACTTTAGGAATGATTTTAAATTGAATGTGTGATGAGGGAAAGTGTCATGTGGGCATTAGATTGATTTGGGCTTTTGAATTTGGTGGAAGTGGGCTTTTAGGAAGGCTTAAGGGGATGAGCCCTTTAGGTTTAAGAATGAATTCATGGATGGGAATTTTGTAGAAGTTTGGGCCAAATAATTGTTGGGTTTGGTTTAGGGGTGTGACATGAGTGATTTGAAATGAATTTGAGGTGGTTTGGGTTTGAATTGGGTTGAATTTGGGTTGATTTGGTAAATGGGCCAATGTAGGTCAAATTGTGCTAATTTGGGCCAATGTTGGGCTAGGGTTGAAATTGATGTAAAATTAATGTTAAGAAATGTTTATGGGAGTGTTTCAAAGAGGTTTCAACTTTGGTTGGGTTTTGGTTTTGGCATTTGGGCTTATTTGGGTTAGGTTTGGATTTAGGTCAAAATTGGGCTTTTTGGTTTTGGGTTGAAATTGGGTGAGGTTTAAGTCCAATTTTTGGGTAAATTATGTTAGTGTTTTGTTTTTGGGGATGTTAGGGAAGGTTTAGAAAAGATTTGGGATCAATTGGAATTAAATTGGGTTAGTTTGGGCTACGTTTGGGTCATGGGTCCAAATTGGGCTTTAAGGTCAAAAGTGAAATTGGATTCAAATGTCAATCAAATTGGACTTGGATTTGGTCTAGATTGATATTGTGGATATTGAATTGAAGTTTATAATTGAATTGAACCAAAATTGGGGTCAATTGGGTAGGTTTGGTTTGACATTGGGTTCACTTAGGTTAAAAATGGGCTAAATTGGGGGTTTTGGTAAAAGTGGGGTAAATTAACAAAATTGGCCCATTGTGTAGTTGGACAAAATGAAATTAGAAATATTTGGGATTTTCTGGAATTTTCTGGGAATTCTCTGAATTTTTGGATTTTTGGGTCAAGAGGGGTATTTTGGGTATTTGGAGGCTATTGGGGGGTATTTTTGGAATTTTTGGTATTTTTGGCTATGGATGATCAATTTGAGTGGGGGGAAAATGTTTAGTATTGATTCTGTGGACTTTTGGATGATTTGGAGATTTTGGAGGATTTGGGCAATTTCAAGGGCTTTTGGTAGGTTTGATAGATGTAGGGTCCCCGGGGTCAAAAATTGAAATTTTTAAAAAAAAAGAAGATTGATCAAATATGAGTGAAATGGAAGCACTTTGGTTGATCCATGAAGTCATATTAAGCCTATATGAGCCATGAGAGGACTCATTTGAGGCATTCACTATGTTGTTCCTAACCCTCTTAGTCAGGGGCTTAGGGGTTAAGGTCCATCCATGTGAATTACCTACATGAGTCAAGGGGTCAAGTTGGGTATGGGTGTGGTTTTAGGATTTGGATTGTGTGTGTGAGAGTGTAGAGTGTGAGTGTAGTGAGTGTGCAAGTCAACCTTCACCAGACCAAGCCACCCAGGGTGGTCCTAAGGCCAAAGAGTCCTATAAGGAACTCATCCTTTAAACCTTCACATTTGATTTCAACCCTCTAGGTGATTAGGGGTCTACAATCAAGCTTGTGGGGTTTGCAGGGAGGCAAGAAGTGGTTCAAATTTCTAAAGGGGTGGGTCCCAATTCTAGTCCTCTAAGATAGTCAAAGGAAAAGCCTAAGGCTAGATCCTAAGTGCTAAAGAGAGAAGAGAAGACCTCATAAAAAATGAGGTCAACAAATGGACCCCCAATAGGTGTGGTGTACTAACCAAGCACACCGCTCATATTGGCGTTGATCGAAGAGATCAAAAAAACCAAAACAGATGTCCAAGTGACAAACTTAGGACGAAGTGTAAGAAATTTCCACTGGGGAGTATCAGGTAAATCTCCAAGACTGAATATTCCAGAATTCTCGCTGGGGAAAAAGGAGGTGAATTTCATATCACAAGATTTCAAGAGATTGGATCTTAGATTCGTTTCATTTTTATTTCAAGTTTTAATTTTGAGTTTGAATTTCGATTTGAGTTTCAATTTTGGTTTTATGCGGAGAAAGAGTAGGGCTAAGGCCCACTCGAATGCATTTGTATGCTGAGAAGGAAGCAGGACTGAACCTATTCCATATGCTGAGGAAGAATAGGACAAGGCCTATCTGAAATGCAGAGTGCCTTAATTTCAATTTCTTGCTGAGAGGGTCAAATTTTGAGATTGCTGAGAAAGGAGTAGGACTAAACCTATTCCGAGTGCTGAGAATTGCTAAGAAGGGAGTAGGAAGGAGGCCTATCCCGAGTGCTGAGATTTGCTGAGATAGGAGTAGGGTGGAAGCCTATCCCTAATGCTGAGATTGCTGAGATGGGAGTAGGGCGGAGGGCTATCCTGAATGCTGAGATTTGCTGAGATGGAGTAGGGCGGAAGCCTATCCTGAATGCTGAGATTGCTGAGATGGGAGTAGGGCGGAAGCCTATCCCGAATGCTGAGATTGCTGGGATACTGAGATTGCTTAGATGGGAGTAGGGCGGAAGCCTATCCCGAATGCTGAGATTGCTGAGATGGGAGTAGGGCGGAAGCCTATCCTGAGTGCTGAGATTTGCTGAGATGGGAGTAGGGTGGAAGCCTATCCCGAGTGCTGAGATTGCTGAGATGGGAGTAGGGTGGAAGCCTATCCCGAATGCTGAGATTTGCTGAGATGGGAGTAGGGCGGAAGCCTATCCCGAATGCTGAGATTACTGAGAGATTTTACTGATATTTGGGAATGCAGAGTTTTATGACTGTAGGGACTGAACATATTTTTGAGATTTATGAATGCAGAGACTGTGAAAACATATTGTAAAGTGCAGAGAATGATTGTAGAAGTTCATGTGGATTTGAAATTCTTTTTAATGTTCGGATTCTTATGAAAGAGAGTCTCTTATTTATTTTCCTTTTCTTTTCTGTTCTTTTTCCGAAGTTCATTTAACTTTAATAGCGTTTCCCAATCAATTTCCACAAAAAGAGGTGAAGGCAAAATGTGACATGGTCACTTTCATTCCAATCTTGTTGAAGATACATCATATAACTCGATCTGAAATATTTCTCATACAATCCATGACTCAAAACGGACTATGTATGATTCTTGTTGATCCATCCAAAAAGTATCTGTTAAATCCATGTCTGAATAATGAGATACATGGTCAATAACATCACCTTCCAAGCCATCCTTAGCAGGAATGTTGCATGGGTGTGCATTGGAGGTGTGCTATTTCCCGTGTAACTCACAGCTCATAGGGCCGGAGACTCTCCAATTCTGGATCTGGCTGGAAATGGTATGGTGCCTTTCTGTCATCCATCCTTCTAAAAGTGACGGAGATCCGCTCCACTGGTACTCCCGGTATGCAATGCTTTGCGACGTCTGCTCCATTTCCTTGTAATATCATGACGGAACCTACCGGCAGTGTTATCTCCACCGGCCCTTGGAACTTACCCGGGCCTGCTATCCGGAGGTCAGACTCGAACATGATATTGCATTGGTTGATGAACGAAACTGTACAGAAAGGTCTGACAAAGTCGTGGTGGTCTATGTATGGAGGTATGCAGTCGCCCTTCTGTTAAATGTTGATGATGCAACTGTTGGGTATACAGTCTGCTGGCAGTACCCTCCACGTTATCATTCTTTTCTCCATTCTTTTAATTATTCTCAACATTGGATCCACCTCACCTTGACGGAGTATCCCTGGTGGATTTCCTTTTCTGTCTTCTGTGAAGTTATAGCAACATCCGCATTGTATTGTGACTCTTCCTTTCCCTAGCATCCATTTCCGAGGTTCTGAATAAGTCTTTTCTCTCAGACGGCCTGCTCGACCCATCTTCTGAAGTTCTAGAATGCAATCTACAATCTGCTGTTGCTCGTATTCTGAGAATACACCTGTGTGTAACTCGAGGCCTTCCAAAATGTTGATTCTTCTGCCTCCAATCCTTTCAAAGTATTCAAAGGTCTTCTTTTCAACTAGTTGCATTTTCTCCGGCTCATATTACGGAATTATCCGAAGTCCTCGGTGTACGGTAACGTCTTGTGGGATGTATGGCTCAACCCCAAGCACGTTCTCCTACATGTCTCGGCTCCTCGGGGATAGTCTCCGTAGGGACATCCTCCGGGGTTGCTTTCGCAACAAGACTCTTCGAGTACGGTATATCTGCTCGGCGTTGAGGCACCGACTCTATTTCTGCTCTCCCTGGTATTTCTTTCATCTGTTCCAACCTTTTTGGAGTTGGCTTTCTTCTTTCTGGTTCCTGACGAACCAGTCTCTTTAGGGCATTTGCACTAATAGTACCCACTGTCTGTCCATGTTGATCTTCTGCTAACTTGGTCTGGGTAGCAGTGAGAGTAGCTCTTCTTACTCCTTGAATTTCTGCGGGCGCGGCACTGACAAGCCTACCTTCTGTTGTAGCAACCACGGACATAATTTTCTTATCTTCTGCGGCGTTTGTTTTTCTTTTCTTGTTGTTGGATTGGTGGCTCGGGCCACCCACTTTCATCATTGTTTGGCTGTGAAGTTCTTCTCGATCAGTCGGGATCCAATCATTTTCTTAGTATTGTAAGCCAGCTGGTGTGAAGTCCGAGTCAATCTCTATCACTGCTCTATCCTTCACCCTCTTTTCATCAAGTGCGAGACTCATGCCATTTCTAAAGTTTAGGACCAACTGCCCTTTCGATATTTCCCTGCACAAAAGACAAGGAAAGGATCAAGGGCTGTACTAAGAACAAGAACATTAAGAAAGTATTTATCACTGAAGATTCTTATTCACTTACTCCAATTTTAATTTCTAAGGAAAGTAGGAAAAGATGAAGAAAGATCAGGAACAAGATTTAATTTGAAAAGAAGGGTAAAACTTTATTATTATGATTTTCACATATTTTATTTTTAGCGCCTATATTTTTTATCCATTTTTTATGTTTTTGGGTTCGGACCCTGTCACAAAGTGATTACTTTACTTATGTTTCTAGGGATAAGTCTCTATTTTAGAGGCCACCCTTCGAAACATCAGGTTGCGTAATACATCTTCAAATATCGTCCGTTGATTGGAAGCATTTGTCGTTCTCCTTAGCAATTCACAAGTTGGTAGGAGCCTCCTGAGTAGACTGCCTCAACTACAAATGGCCCTTCCCAAGTTGGTTCAAATTTGCCTCCTATCTTGCGATGTGTAAGAATAGGTCTTCTGAGAACAAGAACTAAGTCACCAACTTTGAAAGCTCTTGGGCGGACCCGGTTTATCATGGGCTCGGATCATCTTAGCTTGGTACGAGTTCCAAATTTTGTTGTGCTTGCAAGTCTTTTTCCTTCCAAGTTTTCCAGTTCTTCCGGTCGTAATCGGCATTTTCTTCTGCGGTAATTTTATTTGCAACTACGATCCCGAGTGATGGAAGTTGAACCTCTAAAGGTAAAGCGCACTCGGACCCGTACACCAAAGTGTAAGGTGTGGGCGAGTAGGAGTCCTGAAAGTCGTCCTGTAGGCCCATAAGGCTTCTAACAACTTCTCGTGCCAATTTCTCTTGTTGTCATCCAAAGTTTTCTTTAAAATCTGAACGAGAGTTTTATTAAAAGCCTCGGCCAAGCCATTTGCTCTTGGGTAGTAGATTGTTGAATATCGCCAATCGATTCCATGTCTTCTGACAAAATTATTGATTTTTGTGCTTTTGAATGCAGACCCATTATCTGAAATGATTCTGCGCGGTACTCCGAAACGGTATACAACTTGATTTTTAAAAAATTGTAGAACGTGGTGTGCCTTTACTTCTCTGAGTGGAACTACTTCTGCCCATTTAGAAAAGTAGTCTGTAGCTGTAAGGATGAAGCGATGTCCTCTTGAAGAAGGTGGTTCTATCGGACCCACTATATCTGTGCCCCAACACTCAAATGGCCACGACGCAATTGTCGGATGTAGCACGTTTGGAGTTTGGTGTAGAACCACTCCGTGCACTTGACACTGGTGACAACTTTTGGCAATCTTCATGCAATCGGTCATCATCGAGGGCCAATAATACCCTAGTCTTTTAATTTTCATTTTCATTTTCGGACTGATCGATGAGCGCCACAAAGTCCCGAATGCACTTCTTTGACAATTTCACGAGCCTCGGACCCGCTCAGGCATCTTAACCACATCTGATCAAAAGACCTTCTGTATCATGTATTGTTTATTAATGCGTAAGACAGAGTTCTTTTCATGATTTGATGGGCTAATGACTTATCGTATAGTAATTTACTTGTTTGCGGGTAGTACGTTAGCGGTTGACACCAATCTTCTGTGTTTTCCATCAACTGCTTGCAGCTGATTTCTCTGCTTTTTCGATTTACGTATCATATCCATGTCGAGCTGTGATAGGACATGTCGTCCTTGAGCCGACACTTCAAGCGACTCATCTTGTAAGCGAGGCAAATTCTTTTGCAAGGCGAGCTAGCGCATCCGCGAGAGCATTTTCTCTTCGGGGATCTTGTAGATTGTTACATTCGGAATTTGTTCCAATAGTTTCATGGCATGCCGAAAGTATTGCTTGAGTCTTGGCTTTAAAATTCGTATTGTCCGGCGACTCTGTTGGATGATCAACTGAGAATCTCCGTAGATGTTGATGTCCGTTATTCCCATTTGAATGGTTAGTTCTAGTCCTGTTATGAGGGCTTCGTATTTTGCCTCATTGTTTGTGCACAACTCTGTTAAGTGGTAGGAGTATCTTAACATCCCCCGCTCCGGTGTTATAAAGATTAGTCCGATTTCTGCCTTACCGGGCACTATCGTTTACAATTCTTTGTCTTTCTGTGCTGAGGATGCTCCGTCGAAGTATAGTTCCCAACGTCGATCATCAGTGTCTTCTAGGTTCATTATCTGCTCATCTGGCAAGTCGTCATTGAGAGGCGATTCTGCCGGCAAAGGATGCGCTGCAAGGAAATCTGCTAGGATTTGTCCCTTTACGGCACTGAGAGGAATGAAAGTTATGTCGAATTGCAATAATATCATTGACCACCTGGAAAGTCTGCAGAAAGTGTTGGACGGGTCATCAAATATTGCAACGGATTAACTTTCGAGATAAGGTTGACCTTATGAGAGAGCATGTAATGCCTGAGCTTTTAGGCGGCGAAGATCGGGGCCAAGCACTTGCTTCTCGATTGGAGGATACTTTACTTCCATCGGAATCAAATGACGGCTTAAATAGTAGAGAGCATTTTCTTTCCCCTCATCATTGACACAGGCTAGCGGGGCTCCGAGGAGTCGTCTAGAGTCGTGGTATAAAGTATCAACGGTCTACCTGAGACTGGGGCTGCTAAGACAGGAGGTTTCATTAAGTATTATTTAATGTCCTCGAAGGCCCGTTGGCATTTTTCTTCCCAAACAAATTTGGCGTCCCTTTTCACTAATGCCGAGAAGGGCTGACACCTACCTGACAAGTTCGAAATAAAGCGTCGAAGATATGCCAGCATCCCTTGAAAGGATCGTAGCTGTTTTAAGGTTTTGGGAGGCGGCATTTCTAAGATAGCTTTAATCTTTTCCGGATCAATTTCGATCCCACGATGTCGGACATCAAATCCTAAGAATTTCCTGGAGGTGACGCCGAAGGCGCATTTTAAGGGATTCATCTTAAGGTTGTATTGCCTTAGTCGCTCAAAGACAATTCTCAAATCATACAGGTGATCTTCCTTCAGTTTTCTTTTGATGACCACATCATCCACATAGCACTCAACTTGGTTGTGAATGAGCTCATCAAAAATCTTTTTCATTGCTCTTTGGTATGTTGCTCCTGTGTTCTTTAGTCCGAATGGCATTCTTCGTGTAGCAATACACTCCGATTGGTGTTCGAATGCTTGTGAGCTTTTCGTCTTCCGGTGCCATCTTTATCCGGTTGTATCCCGAAGATCCATCCACGAATGAAAATATTTCATGTGTTGAAGCAATGTCGATCATCAATTCTGGGATTGGTAGTGGAAATTCATCCTTCGGACATGCTTTGTTTAAGTCTCTGAAATCCACGCAGATTCTGATCTGACCATTCTTCTTCCCGACTGGTACCACATTGGCTAGCCAAGTAGGGTATTGTTCTTCACGGACAAATTTAGCGTCGATTAGCTTCTTAACTTCAGCTATTACTTGTTGTTCAATTTCTAGACGCATTCTTACGGAAGCTTGTCTGATTGGAACGGAAGTAGGATCCACTCTAGCACTGTGAACTGCGACTTCTGGAGCTAATCCTGGCATTTCGTCGTAACTCCAAGCAAAACAGTCCTTGAATTCCATTAATAGCTTGATCATTTCCTCGGAATCCTCTTTATTGAGTAAGGAGCTAACAAAGGTTGGTCTAGGCTTTTCGTTAGTACCTAAGTTAACTTCCATTAAATCATCTATTGTAGATTTGATTTCTTCTTCGAATTCTGGAGGAGTGTCTCCAATTTGTAGATCTTCAAGATCTTCTGTAGTTTCCAAACAATCTTCATTAGATTCACAAGTGACAACCAAGCAAAATTCCGTATCGTCAACTGAACCTACTGTGCCGAATCCGAGACCATGTTTTGAATTGGGAGGCTGACTGGCATTGTTCCATAATTTTGCGAAGTGTTGTGATCGACCTTTTGTCCATTGTTGAGGTAAGACACCACGCTGAATTAAATTTTGAACTTAGAGAGAGTACCACTCAAAAGATAATTCCATTAATTCGGAAGAAGTGACATCTTCAAATTGTACATCATTTTCAGTATTGGAAGAAGAAGTGCCACGGTAAAATTTGATTGGCTTTGCACCGTTGCTATGTACTTCTTTGACCACCATACCCTCAATCTTATTAGACTGGATCGGGGTCAGGGTCATAGTGTGTACATAGTGGTTAATCTTCTCGTACATTGATCTGTATTCTTCGTTCTTTTCATCTTTGAGAGAAATCTTAAATTGTGGTTTCTTTCGGTTTATTGTAGCTGCTTCTTTCTTGACTTCCTCTTCTTCCTCAGAGCTGTTTTCCCAATCAACGTTGATCATCGGCTTTTTCTGTCCAACTGTTCCAGTGTCTCTTCCACGACCTCGTCCCCGGCCTCGACCTCGGGTGCGAGTTGTGAAGAAACCTTCACCATCTCGCCGCAAGGGAGTGGTGAGTGACTGTTGGACTAGAACTTTAGGTTCTTCGTCGTCTCGAACTTCTTTTGCTTCATTTAGCACGGTGTTTCTGGAGAAGATTGTTTTCTTCGGAGGTGCGTAATAAGCTGCATCTTCATGGATTCCAATTTCATGTAACGAGAAAGGTTGCAAATCACCTTTAATGCACTGTTCTTCTCCTTCGTAGTATTTTATGCACTGATGCAGAGATGATGGTACCATCCGGTTTTCATGGATCCACGAGCGGCCCAGAGTAGAGCGTTGAACGATGTCTCGGAGTCAATTATGTGGAATTTTGTGCTTGTCTTTGCTAAGTCACCGGTCTTCATCAACAGTGTTATTGATCCAAGGGCTCTTTCTCCTTTCTGGTTGAATCCTCTTAGTAACATTTTATCTGCTTCAAACTCGCCAGCATCAATTTCCAGGTATGCTAGCGTCCGAAGATTCATTATGTTGATCGATGCTCCTGGATCTACCAATACCCTGGAGAGCGTAAATTTTCCGATTATAACTGAAATGTACAATGGTCGGTTGTGATCAGCTGTCCCAAGTACTAGATCACTGTCCGTGAAGGTAACACCTCGCTGTTCCTTTAACGAGCAAACCTTGTCTAAGGAATCTCCGGACATCTGAGCTAAACAAATCTTTGGATCAAGTAAGGCTTTGACCAGAGCTTCCCTCATCTCTTTTGATAAGATGAGAGCATCGTAGATGCTCAGTTTGGCTGGTAGTTTCCTAAGATGGGCTAGCACGTTATAGTCCACTTTGTTATAATGTGTCTCGGTTTCTTCTCGAATGGGCGATTCTTCTGTGGGGTTGATTCTTCCCGAACAACCACTCGCTTCCCTTTGTCTTTTGGACCCATTCTTGGAGGTAGAACCCTTCCGCTCCTTAAATTGACTTCGTGATTTCTTCGAATCCGGTACTCGAATTTACGGAGTGTCTCCTTTTGAATTGGCATGACGAGTTCTTCAGAGTTGCTTCGGAATCTGAAGGCTCTAACTCTATTGTGATTGGAGTTCCTTGGAATTCACAAATAGATTCATTGCTTGTTGAACTTTTGTAGCCTTATTGATGAATGTCTTCTTTGTCATCGTGATTGTCGAGGTTGTGTATGATTTGAGAATTGTTATTTGTATGGAAATCGGGATCCGGATTAGATTGGTTGTCGTTAGTTACGTAATCGTTAGAAACAGTCAAAACGTAGCCAACGCCATAACTCTTATCAATATAAGATCCCGCCGGAGCGAGCAAATAATCATACAGAGTCAAAGGTTCGAGGAATTTTTCCGCCGAATCGGAAACAACCATCCTAGGATAAGCAGCCCCTAGCCTAGCCTTGGGAGCCTCGGTCTTTTCTTCTTCTTCGATCTCCTTCTTTTCTGTGATCTTTTCATCCTGGGGCAGTTCTTTAATTGCAAGCGATAGCGCCGGCTTGACAGTTTTCAAACTTTGAATTGAAGCACGTGCCGAAGCGGCCTGGATGCGATCCAAAATTTTCTTCGATGACTTCGTCCAAGCGGTACTCCATCCATCATCAGTTGTGTAAGGGTCTATCGGAACAATGGGATCCGTTGAAATAACATTGATAGAACCTCCTTTCTGGGGTTCTTTCATGTATTCCTTCGGGATCGTTATGTTCCCCTTTCGGAGATTGTTGTCAAGCCAACTTTTGAAGGTGATGCAATCCTCTATCTTATGTCCAAGCATCTGGTGGTAAGGGCAGTAGTTGGGATGGTCCTTCTTATTAACTTCTTCTGGCTTCTTGGGTTCTGGCAGTCAAAAATCCGAAGTCTTCATCAAGTTGCGGAACATCTTTGGCACTACCTCATTCTTGAATGGATATTCTCTATTTATAAGCTCCTTTAACGTGCGCTGTGGGCGAGGCAGTTGTTCATATTGTTGAGTTAGCTGATAACCGGGTTGAGGTTGTTGGTATTTCTGCTGAGGTTGTTGATAGCTGGACTGCGGCTGCTCCGGCTTTATTTGCATTGGTTGTTTGCCCTTATCGACTGCCGCGACTATCCCGGATTTCTTTTCAAATGTCTTCATAGGCTTCTGTTTGTCTGTTTTGTCGACGAAACTAGTTGTTTTGCTTCCTCTTGCAAGCTTCCGGCCTTGTTTAACAACTTCTCGAAAGTCTTAATTGTAAATCCCTTAAGGAGAAGTGCTATCAGGCCGTGAATGCTTTTAAGCAAGATACCGATCGCATCTTTGCTCTTGTAGTCGTGGCTCATACTTCATGCTTAGATTTCTCCATCGAAGTATGTAGTCCACTAAAGTCTCGTTCGGTTTCTGTTTCTCCACCACTAAGTCACCGATGGTGATATAGTGCTGAGCTTCGACAAACCGTTTCACGAAATGGTTTTCTAATTCTGAAAATGTCTTTACCGAACTGTTCGGTAACTCTACATACCAATCGAAGGCGATCCCTGACAGGCTGCTGACGAATTGTCGGAAGAGTAAGGCGTCACTTCCACCAGCGTTGCAACAACTAGCGCGAAAATGTGCAACCTGCTGTCGAGGATTTCCAGTACCATCAAAATTCTTGAACAGAGGTGGTACGAAGCCTTTTGAGTATTGTACTGCATCAAATTCTTCAGGGTAAGGTCTACGGTTCGAATAGATGCTCCGCTCTTAGAGTGTGCTAAGGCTTCTCGCACCTGCTGTTCTACCATGTTCTTGATGTCCTTCTCTGGAATCATATTCTGAGTAGAATCTTTCTTTGGCTGATCGTCTCTGTTAATGGATGTAATCTCTTTTCCTCCGTCTATAATATGAATAACTTCTGGAGGCGTTTCTCTTGGGGGTTGAGCCTGACTCTGAAGAGTGGCTAGGGCTGCAGCCATCTCTTCCATCCTTTTTGTCATTTGAGAGATTGTATCATCTTTTTCTTGAATTTGTGCTCTTAATGCTTCCGGTTCATCTCTCTCCGCAGCTGTCGAGGCACCTTGCGAAGCTGACAATGCTCGTGTCTCAACCATATTGATCTCCACATATTCGTCATCCATGAATTCCGACGAGTCGACTTCATCTCCAAACTTTTCTTCTCTTTCTCTTGTTAATCGTTGAATGTCGGTTCTTAGCTTTTCCATAACGTCCTCCAATGGTGTTTTTCATGCGGTTTCGCAGTTATCATGCTATGGATGTTGGATTTCCTTCTTGGAAGTCCCCTTCATTGCGGTGGCGCTCTCTTCGGACTCGAGTCACCTGACGAGACTTTCCTTTTCAGGTCGTTGTTTCGGCCTTAATTGGCCAGTAGTAGGACGCCATACCATCCATCTAGCAACGAAGGCCTAGGACCGGATGGTCCGTCGACCGAATGCTTCGGAAGGTGGTATCCTCCCCGATCCGTAAACCCGAAACAACAACGAGTGGACTAGCTTTCATCTTCTTATTTGGCTTTTCTGTGGCGATAAAGGGTTCTACTCGCTGCCCAAGACGGGACTTGGCTGGCACCCACCCTATCCTTCTTAAAATTTCTGATACAGGTCATTTCTCTTTCTTTGCTAACTTCTCTATCACAGTCTGTAGTCGGGCAAATGGTGTAGTCCTAGCCCTTTTCTTTCGGCTGTCGCTATAGTATGCGGGTCGAGGTAATGCGGAAGCAATCTTGCGGACATTTTCCTCATCAGCTGCGGCGGAGAGGGGATGGAATCTACTTCCTTCCAAAAGCGGCGTATACTCAGGAAATGGTATGTACTCAGGTAATGGTGTGTACTCAGGGATTTCTTCCAAGAAAGCGACTTCAGCAGCTCTGGCCTTCCTGGCAATCTTCCTACCTCTGTTTCTTCTCTGAGTCCTTGTTAGGGGTGGAACTCTTGAGCTGGACCCAATTTTGAAAACAGAAGGTCTCGCACGGAGATCTGTACCCTCTACGGTAACATGCTCGTTACAAATTTGAATTTCCTTCCCTTTCAGTTTGGCGGAAGCCGGGGTAGGTGCAGAGACGACTAGACCGGTGGGGGTACGGATAACGGTTCTCCTATGGACGGTAGTATTCCTCTCGAGTGGAACCCTTTGCGGGGAGGGAACTCTTGAGTTGATTTGAGGTTGAACTCGATTAAAGGTCTTTCGGCTTCGGGTACTTTTTCCGTAAGTGTGAAAAGGGTAACGTCAGTGATCTTGACATTTGTATTCTCGAATCCTTGCCTGAAACGGATGATCCCATTGTCGGGCAGCTCATCCTAGTACACAGCAAAGTCCAGTCCATTGGTGAAGGAGAAAATCAGCTTTGGGGCAGATATTTTCTGAAAGGTAGATTCTGATTGTCAGTCCCAAGTTATGCTTCTCCTCATCAGGACGAAAAGAAATAAATCGAAAGGAGTCCGAACACATTTTTATTCATGTATTTATAAAAAGGAGTTATTTGTTTAAAAAGTCATTCATTAGAGGGTTTGTTTATTAGGAACAGAACGTTCAAAGGTGTAGAGAAGGTAAGGAATCCGATTCAGAATTGGAAAGAAAGGGAAAGTCTTATGCAAGAATTCTCGACTCGAAGGACCGCTCCTAAACTAACACCTATTGGGGGTCCACCCCACCTCAGAAAAGAGGTAAAAGGATCTCGGAACCTCTCCATTTAGGGGTGTCTAAACAGTGGCTCCTAAATCCGAGAGGAGTTGGCTATACTCGTTCGAGACGTAAATGAACGGGGTATTCCAACGGAAGAATGGTAGTTTGGTCCACTAGGGGCATGAGCTCACTACCGATTTATGAAAGCAAAGTCATCTGATCAAAATGGAGAGAGGAACTAGTCCCCAGCGGAGTCGCCAGAAGTTGTCGGCATATTTTAGGTTATGTGTTTTATTTTAAAAAGGGGTCACCTAACAGAAATTTTCGGCGAATTCTAGATTTTAAATTTAATTTAAATATGTATATATGGTTTAGAAAGTAGTATTTGATTTTTTGAAAATAATTTTAAGATATGAAATTAAACCGATCTCACATCCCAGATAGTTTATATAAACGAGCACCGCATCACAAACCGTGCATCTATCCTGAAGAATAGACACACTGCTTGATGATGGGGCTCGTTTAAATAAACTAAAAGATTTGTGACATCTGTTTGGTCTGCGAACCAATTTTATAAGCCGACAAATTCCCCTGCTTAAGATAAATGAATTACGCAGGGTTTATATTACCTAGGTTCTTAAAGTTCCCTATAAGGGCAAGCCCCTATAGTTAATTACATCTTAAATGACGGAAATCACTTAAGAAAACTCTCGATAATGATCAGTGGCTTTGCTCTTAAGAATTTCAAAGTTTAAGGTTTTCAAACAATTAGATTTTTGGAAATTTCAATAGGGATCAGCTAAAATTTGGAACAATTTATTTTTGAGGATCCAAAGGAAGAGAAGTAGGAGAAGCTGAGGATCCAAGAAGAATCTTGGAAACTTCCCAAACTATCCTATTGTTTGGCTTCGAGTTTAAGAAAATCCTAATATTATCTGACATTTCAATCTTGCTAATTTTAACCAATTAGGACTTATATTCATATGACATAATCATACAAATAGCCTTGAAGATGTGAGGGTTTATGTCGTACCGAACGACTACCTCGGCGTCTTAAGACTGGTTAGGGCTTAATCTGCATAACATGATTATACAAATGCCTAACGAAGAGTTGAGGATATATGTTGCACTAAGCAAACTACCTCGAAATCCTATGGATTTTTTGTTTAAAACTAGGAAAAGTTTTGCTGAAGTAGACCCGAGTTTTGTTGATGACGATGGTCGTACTGCCCACCATGCTCCGAGCTCCTTATTGTTGCAGAGATTTAGTTTTAGAAGTCATAAATCAGGACATGACAGAAGTGTTTTGGTTTAGAGAAAATCTTAAAATTCAAGTGTTTTTTAATATTTTAATTAAAACAAATCTTAAAGTTGGTTAAACAGAACCGATTAAGATCCCACGGTTCCGTCATCCCAGCACCATTATTTTCATTGAATTCACTTAGTCCAGATGAATTTGCTAAACTCAATTGAATGAGTTCCACATTTTCATTTAGACCGTGGGAAATCTCGCTAGCAATACGTGCGTTACATCATCGAGGTATTCCCGATCATTCAACGAGACGTTTTAATTTAGTTGCAATTGTAGATTTGTTGTTCTGTTTGTGATTAAATTTTGAGTTGTTTTATATTTTGAAATGTTGTGGCGGTGAATTTTATCTTGCAGTGATTTTTTTTTTAATTTAGTTTTGGTTTCAGTTTTAGGGACTACCCTAAAAGTTTTGGTTTTCATGCAACAGTTGTTTATCATGCAAGAAAAGTAAAGTGCATTTGCAATAAAGTAAATTGCAATAAAATAAAAGCGTACCTGGAGGGTCTTCCCATCATCCCAAGCTGCACTTAAAACACATGTTAAGACATTTAAATATTTCAACAAGTACCTAGGTAAAGCTAAGGGAAAGGTTTTGATTGTCTATCAAAGTCCTAATCCTATAGCTAGTCATCTCCTATGACGTCTAAGTTCTTGTATTTTGGTTTAAGGACGATTTTCTTCATCAAAGAACAATTAAGTTCAATTGTTCTTATAAACCTCCTATCATATCGAGGAAGTGCTTAAGACGAGTCTTAAACATCTTTTCAATACTTTTAGGATTGTTTCAAGTCCAAGAGAATTTAATTAATCAGGTGAAACAATCACCCGAGGTTTAATTAAGTTTTGTTCTTTTGCTCAGTGAACTAGGACGTTTGAATATCCTATGAATGAAGTGACACTTCACCTAATGCTCCATCTAGGAGTTATGATAACAAGAGCTTTTAAGGGCAAATTGATGTTTTAGTGATTTGTGTTTTAATTTAATTTTAATTAATGGGTTTAAGTTTGGAATAGTGTTCAAGTTGTTTTAAATTTATTTTTGAATTCTTTATGTCTTAAGTGATGTTATGTTTAATTCAATTTTATTTAATTCAATTTTATTTTATTTTATTTAATTTGATTTAATTCTAATTTTAATTTTAATTTTGATTTAGTTTTGATTTTTATTTTTAATTTAATTTTTATTATATTTTTTTATTTAATTTAATTTAATTAAATTTAATTTGATTTAATTTTAATTTAATATTTTATTTTTTATGTTTTAAAGATGATTTAATTTAATTATTAAAATATTAGTTTAATTGAAATATTGATTTAATTTAGTTTGAATATTTTAATTTTTAATTTAATTTAATGACTAAGTCTTTTAGTATTTTAAATCTTGAATTTGGATTAACATTTTAATTGGGAATTAAATATTATTGAAGTGATTAATTTAGGGATTTTTAAATTAAAGAATAAATATCTTATAAAATAATGTTCCTATTTTAATAATTTCAATTTTTATCAATCTTTGAAATTCAATTAATTGATTGATTAAGGTTTATTCTTAAAATTGATTGATGGGTTTCTATCCTTTAATTATTTAAATTTCAATCATCCAAATTTGATTAGGATCAACTATTTTACTCTTTCATTTTATTAAGCCTAAAATTTTAATTAGAGGTTGAAAGTTTTAATTACCATTTTGCCCTTCAAGCTTAATAATTCCATAACTCACTAAATTGAGCTTAAAAAAATTTGAAATTTTTATATGGCTTCACCCACATGTCAATTAAGACTTTAGAAGAGAAAATGTGATTTTTCTGTATTTAATTTATTTATATAATTATTTTTTGTAGAAAATAGGGATTTCCAAGGAAAATTCAATAAGATGGCCAAGGGAATTTTTCTGTTCTTAAGAAAATTATGGGGCACTCCTAATGACCAGAGGACCATTTGGACAAATTTTGGTAATTTTTTTTAATTTTATTTTATTTATTATAATTATTTTTAGTTTTGGAGTATTAATTAATTTAAAAATAAAATAAATGTTGAAAAATAAATTTTATATTTTTTAAAAATCTTTCTAATATCAGAGAAACCAGAAACCAATTTTTATAATTTTTTGATTTTTCTTTGATTTATTAGAATTATTTTAGTGAAAAGGTTAAAAAAATATATTTTTAATATTAAAAATTACATTAAACCTTCAAAATTTAATATCTTATCCTAGGGACTTATGAAAAATATTTAGTTTGTTCCTAAGTGTTTAGAATTCAAAATATGACATTTTGGTGATTTTTAATTTTTTTGTGATTTTTATTATTTTTTAATTATTGAAATTATTAAAATATTGATAAAAATAAAATTTTTTAGAAAATTATAATTTTAATTTTCCTAAGTTCCTCTTATATCAGAGAAGCTCCAAAACCAATTTTGTGAATTTTTGAAAAGTATTTTTTGAGTTATAAATTTTTAAAGTTTGATTTCATTTATGGGGCTTAATTAACCCATTTGGTGGGGCTAACCAAGTCCAATTGATCTCAAATTTTTATGTGGTGTTCTCCTATCCCTAGAGGACAGTGGAGAATTGTTTTTTAGTTAATTTGATGAATGGTTAACCCTAATTAATTAAAGTTTACTTTTGGGTATTTAGGCTAATTAGGGTCGTTCAAAGTGAATTGGCCCAAAAATTATTTTTCCTAGGTCCCTCTGGTCATAAGAAACATCACCAAATTTTCCAAGAATTTATTTCTCAACATGTTAATTATTGGAATTAAAATACTCAAAATAGTAATATGAACTTGAAAAATCAATAACTTCTCATAGGGATGGCCTCTGACCTTGGAAAATTCAGGGAATGTTTCCAAGTTCAGAGGATTCAAAAGCCCTATGGTCTCATGCCATGGTGAATTTCCTATATGCATGGAGAATTGAAATAGTGCAGAGAATAAATAAATCATTAAAAATAAAATACTTAATGAAATTACTTGATTTCTTTTCCACATTATTCTCCTCTGTTCACTGAGCAAGAGGGTATTTTTATTTTATTTTTAGGATTTTTTTACACAAAGTTATGAATTTTTGATGTTCTAGGTATTTAATAAATAAGAAAAATCCCTATTTTCCTACTTATCCACGCAGCGCCATGCCATCCTCGACATCTCTGAAAGGCCACGCGTCGTCTCCTGATTCAGCGCTGCCATCTGACTCAGCGCTCCAGGGGCCCGCGGTTCATGTCCCATTGCTCCGTCTGGCGCGATCCTGGTCGTCCACTCGATACACGTGCGATCCAACGGTTCCCAGTCATCGTCTACGACTGGTGTGAACCCGTGACCGTCAACCATCTAACCCTGATTTCTCACTCGATTCTCAACAGATTTTCGAGTTCTTATGCTCTATGGATTTGTCTTGAAGAGACGAACACATCCATAGGTAAACATTTATTGAAATTGACACAAACTAAATTGAGAATCTCTGGAAGCTCGGGAGGAAGAGTGAGTCCATACCTTTGCTCAGAGAAGTGAAGCTTTGATCTGAGAGTTGTGTCATGTTCGATTGGGTCTAAGAAAGCTCCAGATGAAGTCCCTTGGCCTAGTGAATTGTCTAGGTATGATTTCGACCAAGCCTGATCACAAAGCTTGGAGGCTGGAAGCAATGGCTGGCCTGGAGAGGGGACTTTTAGGGGGAAACCTCCTCTCTTGATCTGGTGAAGGTGTAGGACCAATCAATTTGGGGATTGGCTCACTGTGAAGAAGTGTCCTGGTTTTTATGCCGAAATTTGAACTCAAAATTGAGCTCAGTTGGAGGGAATTGGGGCCGGAATCCAGTGGGAATCAAATGCTCTATGTGTGGAGAGTGGTCTGGAATGATTTTGGCAGAGTTTCCTTAAGGTTTGTTTCAGCACCTCTCATGGCCGAGAGGAGGTGGTGTTTAAATAGGAGAGGTTGGAGGGCCTCCTGGGGGAGTTAGGGCTTGGGATCGAGCTGCTCTATGCAAGAGAAGAACGATCATGGTGGCCACTTGGACTTGGGGCAACTCGAGCAAGGGGAAATTTCAATGTTGGCTCACATGTGAGCTCTCGGATGTGGTATTTTCCGGCGATCCGAGTGGGCGGCCGGCAGGCATGGGTCACCCTCGGGTTCGAGTGGGTCGGGGCTTGATGTTTGTGAAGTCGATCGGTGGTCTGCCATGTGTAAAGGGTTTGAATCAAAGTGGAATGGGGTAAGGGTGTATTTTGGCTAAGTTTGGTCAAATGCATGGATTGGGCTAGGTGCACCTCCCCATGGCTAGTTTGGGCTGAAGAGAAAGTGGTTTAGGTCAGCTTGATTAGTGAGGAAAGGTCACCATCCAAGTACAATTAAGTTTAAGCAAGGTTTAGGGGAGACATGGGAGTGGTTAATCACTCTTAAGAGGGTCATTAAAGGGTCCCCTCTTCTTGCCATTTTGGGTATGGTGAGGTGTCCAAGGCTCTCATGGCTTCCATGTGGCTCATGCATGGCTTCATGGCTCATCTTTGGCTTAGGAAAAGTTAAGTCAACTTCATGAAAAAGGGTTTTGTGAATTTTGGCATTTTGATGGGAATTGTTATGAGGCTTGATTTGAAATTGTTTAATTGATAAATTAGAACTTTAGGAATGATTTTAAATTGAATGTGTGATGAGTGGAAGTGTCATGTGGGCATTAGATTGATTTGGGCTTTTGAATTTGGTGGAAGTGGGCTTTTAGGAAGGCTTAAGGGGATGAGCCCTTTAGGTTTAAGAATGAATTCATGGATGGGAATTTTGTAGAAGTTTGGGCCAGATAATTGTTGGGTTTGGTTTAGGGGTGTGTCATGAGTGATTTGAAATGAATTTGAGGTGGTTTGGGTTTGAATTGGGTTGAATTTGGGTTGATTTGGTAAATGGGCCAATGTAGGTCAAATTGGGTTAATCTGGGCCAATGTTGGGATAGGGTTTAAATTGATGTAAAATTAATGTTGGGAAATGTTTATGGGAGTGTTTCAAAGAGGTTTCAACTTTGGTTGAGTTTTGGTTTTGGGATTTGGGCTTATTTGGGTTAGGTTTGGATTTAGGTCAAAATTGGGCTTTTTGATTTTGGGTTGAATTTGAGTGAGGTTTGAGTCCAATTTTTGTGTAAATTATGTTAGTGTTTTGTTTGTGGGGATGTTAGGGAAGGTTTAGAAAAATTTTGGGGTCAATTGGAATTAATTTGGGTTAGTTTGGGCTAAGTTTGGGTCATGGGTCCAAATTGGGCTTTAAGGTCAAAAGTGAAATTGGATTCAAATGTCAATCAAATTGGACTTGGATTTGGTCTAGATTGATATTGTGGATATTTAATTGAAGTTTAGAATTGAATTGGACCAAAATTGGGGTCAATTGGGTAGGTTTGGTTTGACATTGGGTTTCACTTAGGTTAAGAATGGGCTAAATTGGGGGTTTTGGTAAAAGTGGGATAAATTAACAAAATTGGCCCATAGTGTAGTTGGACAAAATGACATTTAGAATATTTGGGATTTTCTAGAATTTTTTGGGAATTTTCTGAATTTTTGGATTTTTGGGTCAAGATGGGTATTTTGGGTATTTGGAGGGTATTGGGGGGTATTTTTGGAATTTTTGGTATTTTTGGCTATGGATGATCAATTTGAGTGGGGGGAAAATATTTAGGATTGATTCTGAGGACTTTTGGGTGATTTGGAGATTTTGGAGGATTTGGGCAATTTCAAGGGCTTTTGGTAGGTTTGATAGGTGTAGGGTCCCCGGGGTCAAAAATTGAATTTTTTAAAAAAAAGAAGATTGATCAAATATGAGTGAAATGGAAGCATTTTGGATGAGCCATGAAGTCATATTAAGCCTATATGAGCCATGAGAGGACTCATTTAAGGCATTCACTATGTTGTTCCTAACCCTCTTAGCTAGGGGCTTAGGCGTTAAGGTCCATCCATATGAATTACCTACATGAGTCAAGGGGTCAAGTTGGGTATGGGTGTGGCTTTATGATTTGGATTGTGTGTGTGAGAGTGTAGAGTGTGAGTGTAGTGAGTGTGCAAGTCAACCTTCACCAGACCAAGCCACCCAGGGTGGTCCTAAGGCCAAAGAGTCCTATAGGGAACTCATCCTTTAAACCTTCACATTTGATTTCAACCCTCTAGGTGATTAGGGGTCTACAATCAAGCTTGTGGGGTTTGTAGGGAGGCAAGAAGTGGTTCAAATTTCTAAAGGGGTGGGTCCCAATTCTAGTCCTCTAAGATAGTCAAAGGAAAAGCCTAAGGCTAGATCCTAAGTGCTAAAGAGAGAAGAGAAGACCTCTTCAAAAATGAGGTCAATAATCCCCAAATTGGTTCTAAGATTAGTAACTAATATCAAAAGGTTAGCCTTCGGGTGAAGGGTGAGTGGGAGCTCCAAAGTGAGAGTCGGTATCCTCCCAGCCTAGCCTTAGAGTTAGTGACTAAACTTAGAATATGTCAATGTTCTTTTCTTGCTTAGAAGAGTGGGTACTCTTTTAAGGGTAAAGAATCATCTATGCTTCCATTTGGCACAATAATATAGGTAATTATTCCCTATAAATCCACACATCATATTCTCATTTGCAAGGGGAAAGATACTTTTCTCATATATCAAAAACCTTTCAAATACTTAGTTTAGTGTGTTTGTTAGTTAATTCTGTTTTTAAAGTTATTAGAAGTAGTTGTAGTTAGTTAATTGTTACTGTTTCCTGCATAGTAGTAGTAAGTAGCAAACCCTTACTTTGGTGCTTAATACACATTGTGTAACGTTTTCTTAAAACTTCAATATTTCCCTATGGGATGATATCCAGGACTCCATTAGAGCCCTGTATTACTTGATACGATACGTATACTTGTGTTGAATGCTTAGACATAACAAAAGTATTATAAATCTATAAATCTGAGTTCATAAATTCTTGCAAATTATAAAGTTGAGCATCAAGTTTTTAGCGTCGTTGCCAGGGAAATATAATTAACGAAGTTAAGAAATATAATTAACGAAGTTAGGAAATATAATTAATGAAGTTAAGAAATATAATTAACAAAGTTAAGAAATATAATTAACGAAGTTAAGAAATATAATTAACGAAGTTAGGAAATATAATTGACGAAGTTAAGAAATATAATTGACAAAGTTAAGAAATATAATTAACGAAGTTAAATAAGTAACTGAGTTAAGAAAGCAAAAGTTAAGTAAAGAAGTACGTTTATTTTGTAGTGTGTAATTGTGTTTGTTTATCTTTATTATAGTATTTGTGTTTGTATATGCATAGTAGTGGATCTATAGGTTTAGTGCCTTATGATTCGGAGTTAGAGTATATTGTCAGAAAAATTAGAAAACAACAAAAACAAATTGAAAGTCCTTACAAAATGGCTAATATTCAAGATAATCAAAGAAATAGGATTGGAAATTTGTCAAGACCTTTAAGAGATTATGCAAACCCAACAGTAGATGAAATTCATATAACTATTCAAAATCCTGATGTTGCTGCTAATTCATTTGAACTTAAACCTGTTATTATCCAAATGGTACAAAACAATCAATTTGCAGGAACACCTAATGAGGATCCAAATTTACATCTCGCTAGTTTTTTAGAACTGTGTGCTACTTTTAAATATGATGGAGTGTCTAGTGATGCTATCAGACTTAGACTTTTTCCTTTTTCATTAAGAGATAAGGCTAAGACGTGGTTAAATTCATTAGCACCTAGATCTATTAGAACTTGGGGAGAATTATCTCAAAAGTTTCTATCAAAATATTTCCCTCAATCAAAGACTGCTAAACTAATAAATGATATTACATCTTTTTGTCAGTTTGAAGGAGAGTCAATATATGAAACTTGGGAGAGATTTAAAGATCTTCTTAGGAAGTGCCCACATCATGCTTTACCAGATTGGTTAATAATTCAAACATTTTATTATGGATTAGTGGGATCATTGAGATCTATTGTAGATGCTGCTGCTGGTGGATCATTAATTTCAAAACCTTTTGATGAAGCATATGCATTAATTGAATAAATGACTACTAATAATTTTCAATTGCCCTCTGAACGGGTAAATCCTAAGAGAGTAGCTAATGTTCATGATTCAAATATGATGACTATGGTAGTTTCTCGAAGTGCAGCCCTTTCAAAGAAAATATATCAATATGGAATGAATTTTGCTCAACCACCTCCAGTGTTAAAGGAAAATTCATTTGGACAGATAACAGAATCTCAAATACCTTACGAGACTTTAAATTCTATTAATAGACCTAACAATCATTATTCCAATTATTATAATCCTTATTGGAAGAATCACCCAAACTTCAATTGGAATAATAATATTGCTAAAGTTAACCCGCATTGGGCTAACAATTCTATGAATCCAATTGTAAATTCGAACAATCAAGGAAATGCTAATTTTAGACCATCTTATCCCCCTGGATTTAATAGTAACTCACAATTTAAGGATAAAAAGTTGTCTACTATAGAAGTAATTCTGAATATGGGAAATCAATTACAAGCTCAAGGTGTTGCTATAAAGAATATTGAAAATCAATTAGGACATATTTTCACTGCACTTAATAATAGACCTTTGGGAACACTTCCAAGTAATGTGGAGATCAATCCAAAAGATCAAAACAAGGAACAACTTAAGGCTATTAAATTAAGGAGTGGAAAAGAATTGGAAACTAGAGTGTAAAAAGAAGTTGAACTAGAAAAGGAGAAGGTGGAAATTGAAAAAGATTCAAATTTATCCAGACTTGGATTATCCTCTTGAACCAATGAAGATAACTGTTGAAAAACCACCACCTCCATTTCCTCAAAGATTAAAGAAACAAAACAAGGATAACATATTTGGAAATTTTTGGAGATCCTTAAGAAATTAACGATTAGCATTCCTTTTATTCAAGCATTAGAACAGATGCCTGACTATGCTAAGTTTATGAAGGATATTCTAAGAAAGAAAAGAAAGTTTACAGATCATGAAACTGTTGCACTTAGCGGAGAGTGTAGTGCAATTATTCAGAAGAAGCTTCCGGAAAAACCTAAATATCCTGGTAGTTTCACTATTCCGTGTGCTATAGGTGAAAATTTTTTCGGAAAAGCTTTATGTGATATCGGAGCAAGTAGTAATCTTATGCCTTTATCAACTTTCAAAAGGTTGGGAATAGGAGAAATTTTTCCTACATCTGTGACTCTTCAGTTGGCCGATCGTTCCATTACTTATCCTAAAGGAGTGGTGGAAGATGTGTTAGTGAAAGTGGATAAATTTATCTTTCCCGTGGATTTTATTGTACTTGATATGAAGGAAGATAAATAAATTCCAATCATTTTGGGAAGACCATTCCTTGCTACTGGAAGAGCAGTTATTGATGTTCAAAAAGGAGAATTAACTATGAGAGTTAATGATCAAGCGGTGACCTTTAATATTTTAAAATTTATGAAGTATCCCTCAATGGAAAAATATAATGAATGTTTTAGAATGGAGGTCTGTGATTACTTGAGAAATGATCATTTTGAAAATATATTTGAAAAAGAAGAAGAATATAAAAAATATGTTTGAAGAAGAAAGTGAAAATGAAGAAAATTCAGATAGTGAGAAGAAAAAAGATTTGGAGTATGTTCAGGAGAGATTCGAAATATTAGACACTATGGAAGGTGGAGATAAAAGCTTAATTCCATCTATCATAAAACCTCTTGAACTTGAAAGAAAAATTCTCCCTAATCATTTAAAGTATATGTTTTTAGGAGAATCATCTACTTTGTCTGTTATTGTATCTTCGGAGCTAAACGAATACCAAGAACAGAAGTTGTTGGAAACTTAAAAAAGATACAAGAAAGCTTTTGGATGGACTTTGGCAGATATTAAAGGAATTAGTCCTTCGATTTGTATGCACAGAATTTTATTAGATGAAGAACATAAACCAAGAGTTGATCTACAAAGGAGACTAAATCCTATAATGAAAGAAGTAGTTAAGAAAGAGATTTTAAAATGGCTGGATGCTGGAATTATTTATCCTATTCGGATAGTGCCTAGGTAAGTCCAATACATTGTGTACCGAAAAAGGGAGGAGTGACTGTTGAAGTGAATGAATGTAATAAAATTATACCAAAGTGACAAATTAATGGAAGGCAAATTTGTATTGACTATAGGAAATTAAATGCCGCAACCGGAAAACATCACTTTCCTCTTCCTTTTCTCGATCAAATGCTAGATAAACTATTTGGACACAAGTACTACTATTTTCTGGATGGATATACTGGTTACCATCAAATACCTATTGCTTCTGAGGATCAAGAAAAGACAACATTTATTAGCCCTTATGGAACCTTTGTTTTTCAAAGAATGCCTTTTGGACTGTGTAATGCACCTGCAACATTTTAAAGATGTATGATGTCTATCTTCAGTAGTATGATAGATAATGGAATAGAAGTTTTTATGGATGATTTCTCTGTATTCGGAACTTCATTTGAAATTTGCCTGGAAAACTTAGCAAAAGTTTTGGAGCTTTGTGAGAAAACAAATTTAGTTTTGAATTGGGAGAAATGACAATTTATGGTTGCAGGAGGAATTGTGCTTGGCCATAAAATTTCTGAACATGGTATGGAGGTCGACCCTGCTAAAATTAGAGTGATTGAGAGATTACCTCCACCCACTACAATGAGAGAGCTAAGGAATTTCTTAGGACACGCTAGATTTTATAGGCGACATATTAAAGTTTTTTCTAAAATTACCAAACCTTTGTACCAAATTTTTGAAAATGATAGAAAGTTTGATTTTAATGATGAATGTTTAAGAGCTTTCGAATTATTAAAAGAAAAATTAATCACTGCACATATAATTGTTTCACCCAATTTGGAGAAACCATTTGAACTCATGTGTGATGCTAGTGATTATGCAATCGGAGTAGCTTTGAGGCAAAGACATGATACAGTATTCAAAGTCATTTCTATTCTAGTAAAACTCTTAACGAGGCTCAAATTAATTATACCACAACTGAAAGAGAATTATTATCTATGTGTTTGCTTTGAAAAATTTAGACCTTATATAATGAAAGCTAAAAGTATTGTGCATACAAACCATTCGGCGATCAAATATCTAATGCAAAAGAAGGATGTGAAACCTAGACTCATTATATGGATACTTCTTCTACAAAAATTTGATTTTATGATAGTTGATAGGAAGGGAACTGATAATCAAATAGCTGATCATCTATCCATAATAGACTATGATAAATTATATGAATTTGAAGAAATTACTAAAATTTTCCCTGAAAAGCAACTCTATACTATTATGGGAAATAATTTTCCTTGGTATGCTGATATTGTGAATTATATCGTAAGTGATATTGTACCACCTGATTTAAAAAGGCAACAATAAAAGAAGTTTAAATATGATGCAAAATTGTATTTTTGGGATGAGCCATATCTATATAAACAGTGTAAGGATCTGATTATTAGGAAATGTGTGCCACAAGAAGAAACAAATCTGATTATTTAACAATGTCATGATTCTGAATTTGGAGGTCATTTTGGTGTTAATAAAATTTCTTTTAAGATTTTACAATCTGGATTTTATTGGCCTACTCTTTTTAGAGATGTTTATAGATATATTAAATCATGTAATCTATATCAGAGAGTAGGTAATATCTCTAGAAGAAATGAAATGCCTCTAAATTATAATTTGGAAGTTGAAATATTTGATGTATGGTTATTAGATTTTATGGGACCATTTACTTCTTCATTTGGAAATCTATATATTTTGGTTGGTGTTGATTTTGTCTCGAAATGGATTGAAGCTATTGCTTTACCCAGATGTGATGCTTGGAGTGTTTCAAATTTTTTAAAGAAAAACATATTTACAAGATATGGAATGCCGAGAGTGATCATAACTGATGGTGGATCCCATTTCAGGAATAATCAAATTAAGAGATTAATTGAGAAATATACTATCATTCATAGAATCTCTACCGCTTATCATCCCCAGACTAGTAGATTAGCAGAAGTGTCTAATCGTGAAATTAAAGGAATTTTGGAGAAAACTGTGGATAATCATAAACTAGATTGGTCTACTCGATTAGATACTGCTTTATGGGCTTATAGAACTGCTTTTAAAACCCCTATTAGAATGTATCCTTATAGATTAGTGTTTGGTAAGACTTGCCAATTACCAATTGAATTTGAGCATAAAGCATATTGGGCGATAAAAGAGTTAAATTTTAATTTGAAAAATGCTGGAGAGAAAAGATTTATGCAATTAAATGAATTGGAAGAGATTAGAAATGCATCTTTTTATAATGATAGGATCTATAAAGAGAAAAGGAAATTATGGCATGATCGGAAGATATTGAAAAGGAACTTGGAAAATGGACAAAATGTTTTATTATACAATATAAGATTGAAGTTATTTCCTTGAAAGCTCAAGTCTAGATGGTTAGGACCTTTTACAGTTGTAAAAGTTCATTCTTTTGGAGCTGTTGATATTAAAGATCCTGATACTCGAAACATTTTCAAAGTTAATGGGCATCGATTATAGCCTTATTTTCACGGGTTTCAACCTGACTTCAAAGAGGTTTTAATGGTGAGTCATCTCGATTAACTAAATGGTTTGTCGGGCTGACAACGTTAAACCAAGCGCTTTATGGGAGGCAACCCATATGTATCTTTGTGGTGTGTTTGCTTGTTTGTTGTAGTTGTGCTTTTTAGCGAGTTGTTTTTGAGTCCTAATTACTCATAAATACTTTAAAAATTGAAAAAAGATGGATCGAATCGAGATATTGGAATATTTTGGACCAAACGAAGTTCGGTGAGAATTTTTTACCACTGGCACCGCCGGCGCCAGAATGGGCACCGCCGACACCCTACTGTATTTTCTGCACTAAACTTGACTGTTTGAACGCTGACGGCACCCAAAATCTACTTGACGGTTTTAAAGTTTTAAAATATGAGTTTTAGCGGTTTTTTGCGAGATCTTCATCCTTATAACTCCCTAAACTCTATTTTTGACTTACTAACTCCAAAAAAACGAAAACCACCTATCCCAATTCGTATCCTATGGATTCCTTTCCCATTGAAACCCCTCGATTTCGCGTTTTCAACCAAAGGAAGTTCATAAGTTTTGAACCGCAGCGTTTGTTCAACAAAGTGATGATGGAAAGAAGGATTATCAAGGAAAGATTATTCATAAATCGAGGTACGGATAATCCTACTACTATAATTGAAAAAATTATTAAAGAGAGACGTTGGGAAGTGCTTCGCTACACTACCGCTACCGTTGTTATTCTCGTCATGAAAGAGTTTTCACGGGATCAACCAAGGGTTCGTATTTGTACGTGGTAGATTTTTTCAATTCACTCATGCACGAATCAACGATCTCTTTATGATCGAGAACGTACCTATTTGCCATTATTCTAATTTCAATGCCACGGTGGATAATATGAATGATATGTATCGATATCTGACAGATGAGAATGAAGAATGGGAAGTTAGAGAAAATGGATACATAAGTTTCCCATCTACATCTCTCAATTCAGTATCGAAGCAATGGCATTATTTTATTTCGACAAAGTTATTTCTGACATTGAAGATTAGCAAGGTAACTAAGGAAAGCGTCATTTTGAATTTTTGTATTCAAACTGGGAGGTCGGTTTACATTAGCAATATTATTGTGAAATCAGTACTTGGATTAATTGTGCATGGCTCTAAATATGGGCTTGGATATCCTTCCACAATATTTATGTTATGTAGTCAGTCACAGGTTCCATATGAAAGTTGGGAAAAGGTTCTTCTTCCATGGAGTCCTATTGATCCAACTAATCCCTACGACTACCAGACAGTTGGAGATGAAGATGACATGAATTTGCTTGCTGATCAACCAAATAGACTTCACAGCCGATTCAACCCTATTTTCCTGAAGGTTCAAGAATGATATTGAAGAGGATCAAAAAATTGGAGAAAGAGGTATGGAACGTTATTAATGCGATCAATAACATTTCTGATTTATTCGATCAAATAGATTGGAGAATGAAAGAGCAATTCGATCACACTGGTCGAATTGAGATGGGCTTGATCAATCTTATGAAGAAGAACGCGGTGATTGCTGAAGAATCATCTGACGAATTTTCATTTCGTCCATTCTATAACTTGTTTGTGCATCAGCAATCAATTTGAGACATTAGAGGAGAGGATAGTTCTGAAACTGATGTGGAGTAATTGATGGATTCTACTTATGTTTGTTGTGTGTTTAGTTTGTTTTGCTTAGTTATGTTTGGTTTGTGTAGCGTTTGCTTTGAGATTTGAACTTGGATTTGGATGTGTTTACTTTCATTATGTGCTTAGATCTTAGTGCTTGCCTATCGTAGAGTACTTGCTGCACTAAACATCTAAGAATAGTTGGTTTAAATGAATATATTTAGTGTCTATGATGAAACTTGGATTTTATATATATAAGATTGTTGTGTATTGTTTGTGTGAAAAATTGTGTTAATTATTGCTTATGGGATGATATAAATTCCTATTGAAGTGTTAAACATCATTGTGGACGTCGAAACGATCGAAATCACGAAAAAATTTTTGGACCCAGAAAATATTTTGGACTGGCGCTGCCGGCGCCCAATTCCAGAGAGTTGGCCAATTTATTTAAATAGAGCGCCACCGGCGCCCGAACCTAGAAAAAGGCCTAAAACCCTCGATTTCGCAATTTTTGCCCTAGGACCTGCAAATTTTTCCCATTGCCTTCATCTTCCTCCTCTATTTTCGTGTTTTTGAAAATCTAGGGCTTGCTAGATCTCAGATTTAAGGAGATTTCAAGGTTTTTTAACACCGGATTTGCACTTCTCTTGGTAAGAGCTTCACTTTAAGTTAAACTTTTTAGATTTTCACCATGGAAATCTTTCACATTGCTTATGGTGGAATTTTTAGAGTTTTAAAGAGATTTTGAGATTTCCATGATAAAAATTGCTCTTACTTGTTTAGAATAGTGTTTGGAGTTTGTTACATTGTGAATTTGAGGTTTATTAGAATTTTCATACAAATTTTAAAAATTCGCATGGCTCCAAGAGGGAAGAGGAAATTGGATGTTAATGAGGAGAGGTTTATTAACATCAAAGCCCAATTTCAATATAACTCTATCCTTCAGAACAAGAAATGTATCCAGGATTGAGCTTTTGATGGTCCTGGGGAATCTGTAGAACAATTAATTGTAGAGCGAAATTAGGAGCGATTTTGTTATTTCACTGCGAATTCCGTAATGGGAGTTGTTAGAGAATTATATTCTAACATACCCTGGACTGAGACTGAGTATGTGCTTTTTAGAGGGAAGAAGGTTGAGTTTACTCCTCAGCGTATCAATGCTTTCTATCAGACTCGGGAACCATTCGTGTGTGAATACAAAAACTTTGACACTGGGAGGGAGAATAAGAGAGAAGTTATTACTTTGACTGATGGGCGAGGAGAATGGAAAGTAAGTAAAAAATAGTTCATAAATCTGCCTCCACTTTGAATGTTGCTTCAAAATTTTGGCATTATTTCATTTCTGCAAGACTATTACCATCTTATCACCATAGCGAAGTTACTAGAGATAGAGTGATTCTGAACTACTGTATTCAGAAGATGAAAAAGATTGATATTTGAGCTATTATTTACAAGAATATTCAGATGATTGCTAGAGGCGAGACCACTGGAGGATTAGGACATCCTGCTTTAGTTCATGTCCTCTGTGTTCAGTCTAGACTGGACTTCAGTAGTTCTGAGGAAGTGGCTATACCATTGAGACCTATTACAAAGAATATTACCCGTACTTATGAGTCTCATGTGGGAGCCAGAGTTGAGCATAGGAGTACTGATATTCCTACTACTAGTTATGATGTTCCATGTACTTCTGAACCGCCTACCATATATGATATTATGGAGCAGCTGAGACTACAGAATGCTAGTATGGATAGACTCTATGGTCGGATGGATGCATTTGAGGCTAGGAGTGATGTGAATGAAGATTATCTGCAGAGGAGAGTTGAGTTCGATATGGCTTATTAGGATGCTCAGGTCAGATTTATGAAGAGGGAGTCCAATGTGATATTTCCTACTTGCCCCAGCTATACACCATATAGATTTGACCCTGCTTATGACACTGCTGAGGACCCTGCTGCTGATCCTGGTGATGGAGACTGGTAGATTGTTTGTTTTATTTCTATTGTTCTTAGTCTGTTGTGTTGTACTGATGTGATGTAGTGGTATTTACTTTTCATGTGATGTGTAACCCTGTGTTATACTGTTGTGATGTAGTGTTATTTACTTTTCATGTTGTACTGTATGTTGTACTGAAACATTAAAACTGTTAGTTGTACTGTTAGTAGTGTCATAGTTTGTTTCATGTTATAGTGTTTTGTTGGATGTTTAGATGTTTAATGTTAATTTCTCTTTACCCATGCAAATATTTAAAATTATTATATCACTACTACTAATTGTTTCACGCCTGCTAGTTGTAAATTTTGATTAATACCAGATAGCTGTTAAAGATTTCAAGATCTCAGCACAGAGCGGTTAGTTTTCTTCTACTCTGAACTGTTTCAAATTTACTGAAAAATTTAAGTTTGGGGGAGGGTAGAGAAATACTAACCTTTATTTGTTCTCAATTATTATATTTTCAAAAATTATTAGCATAACTTCTGGTAGTTGAACCTCATTATAAGATAACTAAAACTTTTCATTTCAATTGAATATTAAGGAAGGATAGGATGAAAATTTTTAGTGATAAAGGTTGATTTTATAGAAATAAGATATTTGGTATGAAAGGATTTGATTATTATCAACTGTTTAAAGTAAAGAAAACTGTATTTTTGAAATGTTAAGAGACTTAAAGTATTATGTGTTAAGAAGAGATTGTAATTTTATGATGAATAATGAAGCTTATACTTACTATAAAGTAAGGAGATATTTCAAGTTTGAACTTTAGAAAGAGGAGAGTGAAGTTCAAAATCATTAAAGGCTATCCAGATATAGTAATCCTCAACTAAAAAAAAAGAAAAGAAAAGAAGAATTGAAAAACAATCTCTAAAAGAAAAGAGAAAAAAAAAGATAAGAACAAAAAAGAAAAAGAAAGAAAAATGTTTATGAGGAGAAGCTTGAGGAGATGCCTAATCAAAAATTGGCTTCACTTGAATCATCTTAAAGGGAGAATTTGATTTCATTTCTGAATTTATGTTTTAAGTACTAGGCTACATTCTAATGAAGTTTACATGAACTCCTTTCTCACATAACCTTTTGAGGTACTCTTAATGTGACAAATTATAGTTCATCTTGAAATAAATAGAAGACTAGAACCCTTAGACTTGATTGTTGAATATTCATATACCTGTAGTGTTGACCTGAGTTACTAAAGTTCTTTCTGAAAATCTAACCAATATATTCTTTTGAATGAAAAATTTTAGTGTCTTATAGTTGAAAAGTACATTGCCTAGAGTTATATTTTATGTAGTAAAAAGATTACTTGAGGACAAGTAATAGTTAAAGTTTGGGGGATTCTGATGCACTTAAAATATATACGGTTTTTGCTATATAATTTTACCCATTTTTGGTGAAATTGTACTTTAAAGAGAGGTATTTTCATGATTTGCTGCAGGTATGATGATTTTAGGTGATTGGAGTGAAAAGAAGCAAAAAGGGACGAATCCGGAGCAAAAAAGAGCAAAAAGGAACACAATGGTGAAAAAGTGTTCTGGCGCCGCCGGCTCCCAAATCCAGAGAGCACAGCAATTAAATTTCACGATAGAGCGCCGTCGGCGCCCGAAGTCGTTGGTTTAAAGAGTTTTGGCGACTTTTTGAAGGGATGCCTATGGAAACTCTTGGGATTTCGTCCCTATCTTATAAGTAACTGATTTTGGACGAAAATTGTGTGTCTCTTGTGTGTGTCTTGTGTCTTCTAGAGTAGTTTTAGTGAGCGTTAAGTGTTAGGGTTTAGGAGTAGAGAGTGTAGAGTGTAGATTTAAGAGGGAGTCTTCTATAAGGAGGGGAGGAGAAGAGGTAAAGTGAGAGATTGCTTCTTCCTTTCCATTCTAAAGAGAGAATCAAGTGTTGTAAAGAAGAGAGAAGAGGATTCAAAGGAACTTCAAGGGAATTGCATTGGGGAAGAGAAAGAGATAAGTTGTATTTTCTTTTGTGGTTTGTATGACTTTTCTTTTATATTTAAAATCCTTGTTTTATTGTGTCATCTCCATGAATTCTGAGTAGTCTCCCTTGTCTTTCTTCTTGCATAGAGATGTGATGATGGATTGATGTGGATTTGATGTGCTTTTAATGTAATGAAGAAATTGTGACGCTTTTTCATTTAGAACTTAACTTACTTTCAATTTGGCCAATTGAAATGTTAAAATATGTTGTTGAACAAAAGTTTGAAAAGATTTAATGTCCTACAAAAATAATGAAAGATCCATTCAATTTCTATTGATGAATTACGTAGTCCATGGGAATTAAGTGCAAATAAATTGGGAAATATGTTTTGATGGACTTCAATGTGGAGATTTCAGGGTGACAGGCTGAAATCCCTAAATTGGTTCTAAGATTAGTAACTAATATCAAAGGTTAGCCTTCGGGTGAAGGGTGAGTGGGAGCTCCGAAGTGAGAGCCGGTATCCTCCCAGCCTAGCCTTAGAGTTAGTGACTAAACTTAGAATATGTCTATGTTCTTTTCTTGCATAGAAGAGGGAGTACTCTTTTAAGGGTAAAGAATAATCTATGCTCCTATTTAGCATAATAATGTAGGTAATTATTTCATATTAATCCACACATCATATTCTCATTTGCAAGAGGAAAGATGCTTTTCTCATATATCAAAAACCTTTCAAATACTTAGTTTAGTGTGTCTATTAGTTAATTCTATTTTTAAAGTTATTAGAAGTAGTTGTAGTTAGTTAATTGTTATTGTTTCGTTGTTCTTACTGTTTCCTGCATAGTAGTAGTAAGTAGTAAACCCTTACTTTGGTGCTTATTACACATTGTGTAACATTTTCTTAAAACTTCAATATTTCCCTGTGGGATCGATATCCAGGACTCCATTAGAGCCCTGTATTACTTGATATGATACATATACTTGCATTGAATTCTTGGACTTAACAAAATTATTATAAATCTATAAATCTGAGTTCATAAATTCTTGCAAAATATAAAGTCAAACATCAACTACCTTTTCCCAAATCTCATATGAAACTTGAAACAAGCTGCAAAGTGTGAAAATTGTAGAAGGATGTCCAAGCCCATGAGTTTATCCTTGAACGATCAGGCCCAAAACAGACTTCACAATTATCGATCCAATGTCAAGTGGCAGTCCCATTTGAATACAATAATTCAATATAGCACTTTCTTTAGTAACTTTACTGATCCTCATCGTCGGTAATAATTTTGCAGAAATGAATAAGTGCCAAAATTTTGATACGGGAATTAGAAGTGTAGCAGAAAAACTAACATACTTGTTTTCTCTAATTTCCCAGTCTTCAGTTTCGTCCGTTAAATATTGCTAGATCTCATTCATCAGATTTCTTATCGGGACGAAGTTGGAATAATGGCATACAGGAACATTCTCAATCATATATAATTCAATAATTCATGCAGGAGTAAAAGTTACCCACCTGTCTCACACATAGACGCTTCTTGGTTGATTCCATGCAAAATAGCGTAAAACTCCACCACATGAATGACTACTGCGGCAGTAGTGTAGCATAACACTTCTCATCATCGTTGCACGATCATCTCTTCAATCACTGTCGATGTATTGTTTAATCCTTGATTCAGAAAGCCTCTTTCTTTGATTAATCTCCTCTTTGTCAGCATTTTGTTGAAGATTCGTTGTGCCTCGGCACTAAAAAACTTTCTCCGGTTGAGCACTCAAAATCTAGGGTAATCAGTGGAACTAGAAGCCATTAGGGATGAATTTAGTGAAGTTTCCATTTGTTTTTGGGTAATGGGAAGTTTAGGAACCAACTTTGGAAGTTTAAAGGGGAAAATTCTGCCTAGAACCGTCAAAAACCGCCATTTCAAACTCTAGAAACTGTCCTGTTGACCTCATTTCTGGTGAGGTCTTTTCTTTTCTCTTAGTGCTTAGGATCTAGCCATAGGACTTCTCCTTGACTATCCTAGAGGACAAGAATTGGGACCCACCCTTTTAGCAATTCAGCCACTTCTTGACTCCTCTTGGGACCCCACTTAGATGGTTGCAAACCTCTAAATCACCTTAAATGGTTAAAACCACCATATGGGCAACAAATAGTGAGTCCCTATAGGATTGTTTGGACTTAGGGTAACCTTGGGTGACTTGAGCTTCTCTTGCATACACACACATCCATAAGCCACTTAACCCAAACCTTGAATCCTTGCATTTCTACCCTTTTTGAAACTCACATTATTGAATCCAAGCCACTAATCCTTGATTAAAATTGTTAGGGTCAATATGTGAAGGATCATAAAGTGGTTACCATTTGGCTAGACTTGGTCCCAAAGTGGTTGGACTTGGTTAAGTCCATGGCTCATGCTTCTAAACCATGATTCCATTTCAAATCAATTCTACTTAATTCTGACCCCACTAAAATGATCTCATTCTTCCTTATTTGAAACCCCATTCATCTTGCCAAAATTTCTGGTTTTGACATTGGGTCCCCTAAACTCACCAAAAATTACCCAAATTGCCCATACAACCATCAAATCATCCAAAAATTCCCAAAATTACTCAAATTTTCTAAAATTCTTAAAAAATTATTTTGAAGCAATTCCCACCTTTTAAATCTGCCAAAATACCCCAATACCCATCAAATAACCCCCAAATACCCTAATACCCCTTTTAACCCAAAATTTCAAAAATTCCAAAAATTCTCAAAAAATTTCAGAATATCCCAAATATTTCCAATTTAATTTTTTTCAACTATACCATAGCCCAATTTTGTTAAATTAACCCACTTTCAACCCAAAATCCCAACTTGGCTCATTTAACCCAAGTGGACACAATGTCAAACCAAATCAACCTAATAAACCTCAATTTTTCCCAAATTCAGTTCTAAAATTTAATTTAACATCCAAAATACCAATTTAAACTAAATCCAATCCCAATTTGATTAACATTTGAATTTAATTTCAACTTGAAACCTAAAGCCCCAATTTTGGCCTTATGACTCAAACTTACCCTAATCCAGCCCAATTCAAATCAATTTTTCCCCAAATTAACTCTGAACTCTTCCTAATACATCCCTACACCAAACACAACATCAATTGGCCCTCAATTTAAACTCAAACCCTACTCAAAATCCCTTTGAAAGCAAAATCCCCAAATTTGCCCTAAAGTTGTCACCTACGCCTAATTCCCCAAATTGAATCCCCTAAATCCAAAATTTCCACCCAATTTCTATCCTAAATCTTTCATAACAATCATTTGTAATATTTTGAACCATCGATTGGACTTGCAATAAACTCTAGCCAAACCTAAACCCAACCTAACCCATGGTGCCCAAAATTAAACAAAACTTCAAAATCCTCCAAATTGAAACTCTAAATGAACTCCAATCCACTTCATGTATTCATGAAAAATCTTCCTTACAATCATTTACACTATATTGATCAATCAATTTGATCCAATTCAAACTCAAACTCAAGTTAGCCCAACTCAAACCCAAGTGAAACCAATTGGATACATGAACCAAATTGAACTTAACTAAACCAAAATTGATCAAACCAACCCCTTGGCTACCAACCCTAGACCTCCTAGGGAGGGTTTAACATGACCCAACCCAAGCCCCATGAGCCATGGACCAATGTTCCACCACTTTTGACCAAGTGACCAAGCCACATGGATAAAGCCATGTCCCAACCCTAATCCCCCTTAAGCAACCTCCTCTGCCAAAATTAATTGAACTAAACCTCACCCCCACTCCACCTCAGCCTGCCCAGCCACCTGACCGTCCTTGCCAGCCACCGGAACAGGCAAGCCCAAGTACCCCCTTATTCTTGAAATCAAAAATTTGGGCTTGGCAGTGGGTAATCCCCTCACCAGCCACCTTGCCTGCACTGTCCTCGCCCTGAGCAGCTTAAGCCACTTATTGCCTGGCCCTAGCTCCCCTCTCCGGGCATGGCTCTAAAATCCCCTCCTTTCGGCCATGAATCGAGTGTTGAAACTCCCCCCATAGAACTCCTCCAAACTGCTCCTAGAGCTCCTCCTAGCCAAGAGAAGTTCATCCCCATTGTCCTCCGGCCCTGAAATCCTCTGGCTGAGCTCAATTTCTCAGTCGAAAATCAGGTCAGAAACAGGACATCCCCAGAACCTACATCAAAATCAAATTAAACTCATCCACACCTTCCAGCACCAAGAGAAGGAGTTCCCTAGTGAAAGCCCCCTCTCTAAACCACCCAATTGCTCTATCGGCCAGAGCACCAAATCGAGTCTGGTCACTTTCATACCTAGGCAATTAACCATGACCAGGGACTCAATCCATAGGCTTCTGGAACTCCAACGAACGTGTCGAGCATCTCTGATTAAGGCCGCACCTCTCAGAGCAAAGGTATTGAACTTTCCTTCCTCCCTAGCTTCCAGCAATTCTCCATTTTATTTGGCTTGATTTGAATACATGTTAGCCATATGGATAGCTTCATTTAGGCTAGACGAGCATGTAGAAACAAACCGTACTTGATTTGGTTGAGTATAGCTCTAGATTTTAAGGTTTTAGTATGGATGGCTCTTGGGTTGAACCAGACGGGGACGATGACCAGCCACCGTTGGATCGAGCGTGTATCGGATGGACATCAGAGATCGAGCCGGACAGAACTGCGGAACGAAAAGAGTACGCTGACTCAGATGGCGGCGCTGAATGGGAAGACGACGCGTGGAGCTTCAGATCTGCCTAGGTTGATGTGGTGTCGCATGGTTAAGTTGGAAATTAGTGTATTTTCTGATTTATTTAAATACCAGAACCTTTAAAAATGCATATCTTTGCATAGAAAAATCCTAAAAATAAACAAAAAATACTCTCTTGCTCAGTGAGCAGTGGAGATTAATGTGGAAAATAATTAAGTTATTTTGTTAAGTTTTTTATTTTTAATTAATTTAATACTATTCTGAGTATTTTAATTCTCCACTCACACACACAATTCACCATGGCATGAGACCATAGGGCTTTTGTAGCCTCTGATCTTGGGGACATTCCCTGAATTTTCCAAGGCCATAAGCTATCTCTGTGGCAAGTTATTTATTTTCCAAGTTTATGTGCTTGTTTTGGTAATCTAATTCCAAAAATTAGTACGTTGATAAATAAAATCTAGAAAAATTAGGGGAAGTATCTCTGGACCAGAGGACCCTAGAAAAATTGTAACTTGGCTTAACTCATTTAAATGAATCCTAATTTGGCCAAAACCCTAAAATTAAGATTAAATTAATTTGAAACAACCACTCATTAAAATAACACAAAATCAATTCTCCACTGAGCTTTAGGGTCACAGGAGTCTCACATAAAAATTTAAAATCAATTGAAAATGATTTAACCCACTAAATGATTTATTCAAATCACACGGCCACTTTAAAACTTTAAAACTTCATAAAGTATAAAATACATTTCAAAAATTCACCAAATTAGTTTTGAAGCCTCTCTGGGATTAGAGAAGCCTAAGAAAATTAAAATTGGAATTTTTCTAAAATTTTCATTTTTACCCAATTTTGAATATTTTAATAATTAAAAAATAATAAAAATCACAAAAATAATTAAATTCATAAAAATGTCATATTTGGTCTCCTAATCACTTAGGAACCAACCAAAAATTTTTCCTAAGTCCCTATGTAAAGATATTGAATTTTAAAAGCTTAATGCAATTTTTAATAATAAAAATGGATTTTTCAACCTTTCCCACTAAAATAATTCTAAAAATTCAAAAAAATCAGAAAAATATAAAATTTATTTCTTTGAGTTCCTTGAGTTTAGAGAGATTTAAGAAAAATGCAAAACCTAGTTTTCCATCTCAGTTTTATTTTATAATTAATTAATACCCTAAAACTTGAAATAATAACAATAAATAAAATTAAATTAAAAAATCACCAAAATTGGTCCAAGTGTTCCTCTGGTCATTAGGAATATCACATAATTTTCCTAAGGACATAAACTTTACCTTGGTCTTGTTGTTGAGTTTTCATTAAAAACCCTTATTTTTCATTAAACAAATTATATAAATTAAATTAAAAATTGAAAAATCACATTTTCTCCTCTAATATCATAATTGACTTGTGAGTGAGGTGACATAAAAATTTCAAGTTCATTTGAGCTTAATTTAGTGAATTATGGAGTGAATATGCTTAAGAGGGCATAAAGGTAATTAAGGGATTTTAATCTAAAATAATACTAATTTGCTGAAGAAAATCATGGCGTAAAACATTTTTAACTAATTTTTCCCCTGAAGGCTTCTACCTTCATAACCTTTAAATAAAGTATCAAATGAAATGTCACTTCACTCATCGGATAATCAAATGTCCAAGTTCACTAAGCAAGAAACAAAACTTAACTAAATTCTTGGATGATCAATTTATCTGTACAATGAAATTCATTTGGACTCGAAATAATCCCAAAAGCATTGAAAAATATGTTTAGGACTCGTCTTAAGCACTTTCTCACCCTAATGGGATGTTTTAGAAGAACAATTGTACTTAGTTGTTCTTTGATGAAGAAAATCATGCTTAACAAAACACAAAAACCTAGACGTCATAGGAATTGACTAGCAATAGGATTAGGATTTTGGGAGACAACCAGAAGCTTTCCTTAGCTTTACCTAGGTATTTCGTGCAAGTATTTAAATTCCCTGACATGTGTTTTGAGTGCAGCCAGGAATGATGATAAGACCCGTCAGGTATGCTTTTATTTTATTGCAATTTATTTACCAGCGCTGCACTTTTTTTCTGACAAAACTTGCATGATAAATAACAATGTCACCCTGCATGAAAACTAAAACTTTTAGGATAGCCACAAAACTAAAACCCAAAACTAAATTAAAAATCAACACAAGATAAAATTCAACTCCACAACATTCAAAATATAAAACAACTCAAAATTTAATCACAAACAGAACAACAAAACTACAATTACAACTAAATTAAAATGTTTCGTTGGATGATCGGGAATCCCTCGGATGATGTAACCCACGTGTTGCTAACGAGATTTCCCACGGTTTAAATGAAAGTGTGGAACTCATTCAGTTGAGTGTAGCAAATTCATTTAGACTAAGTGAATCCGATGAAAATAGTGGTGACGGGATGAAGGAACCGTGGGATCTTAATCGATTCTGCTTAATCAACTTTAAGATTTGTTTTAATTAAAACACTAAGCCATCTAAATTTTTAACCTCTTTAAACCCAAACACTTCTCTCATCTCTTGATTGTCACCTAACCTCAGCAACAACAAGGAGTTCGGAGCAAGCGCGATGGACAGCACGGTGGACTTCGTCAGCCTTCCTTCTTTAGAATTAAATAACCAAGCCATAAGAATTCTGAGGTCGTTTGCCTAGTGCAACATAAATCCTCATTTCTCTTTAGGCATTTGCATAAATATGTCCTACAACTTAAGCCCTAAACTCGTTTTAGGACTCCGAGGTAGTTGTTTGGAATGACATAAACCCTCACATCTTCGAGGCTATTTGTATGATTACATCATACGGATATAAGTCCTAATTAATTAAAATTGGCAGGATTGAAACATTAAATAAACTCTCAAATTGAAGCTGAACCATAGGATAGTTTGAAAAGTTGTCGAGATTCTTCTTGGATCCTTAACTTCTCCTACTTCTCTTCCGTTGGACTTCTAAAATAAAATGTTCAAAATTTGATCTATTCCCTATTGAAATTTCTAAAATCAAATCCTTTGAAAACCTTAAACTTTGAAATCCTTGAAAGCAAAACCACCGATCCTTATCAAGAGCTTTCCTAAGTAACTTCGGCTATTTAGGATGTAATTAACTATAAGGGTTTGCCTTTATAGGGAACTTTAAGAACCAAGTAATATAAACCCTGCTTAATCCCTTTATATTAAGCAGGGGAACTTGTTGTCTTATAAAATTGGTTCGTAGACCAAACAGATGTCACAAATCTTCTAGTTTATTTAATCGAGTCCCATAATCAAGTAGTGTGTTTATTCCTCGGGATAGATACACAGTTTGTGATGTGGTGCTCGTTTATGTAAACTATTTGGGATGTGAGATCGGTTCGATTTCATATCTTAAAATTTTCAAACTTGAGATTATTTTCAAAATCAAATGCTACTTTCTAAATTATATATATATTTAAACTAAATTTAAAATCTAAAATTCGCTGATAACTTCCGTAAGCGACCCCCTTTTTTAAAACACATAATGTAAAAATAAGCCGTACAAATTCTGTTGACTCCGCTGGGGACGGTTCTTCTCTCCATTTGGATCAGATGGTTTTGCTTTCATAAATCGGTAGTAAGTCCATGCTTTTAGTGGATCAAACTATCATTCTTCCACTGACGTACCTTATTCATTTCTGTCTTGGACAGGTATAGTCAACTCCTTTGGATTCTGGAGCCACTGTTTAGACACTTCTAAACAGAGAGGTTCTGGAATCCTCCTGTTCCCCCAATAGGCGTGGTTTAAGACCAATCTACCGAATCGAGATTCTTATGGGGATTACCTTTCCTAAGTTCAAGATAAGGGCCCTGCAGCTTTCTCTCTTTTGCTGCGATACCGCCCATCTTCGAGATAAGGTCCAGCTCAAGGATGGCACCCTTGACTAAGTCTCAGAGAAGAAATAAGAACAGAAGAGCGGCTAAAGCCAAAGCCACTGAGATTGCCATTCCTGAGGAAATTCCAGAGGAAGAAGAAGAACTGCCAGAACTTTCACCCCTATTGGAATGGAACAGATTTTACCCACTTTCTGCCGCTCCTGAGGAAGAAAGTGCTCAGAAGATCGCTGATGCATTACCCCGACCATCATATTACGATGAGCATAAAGGATGAAGAACAAGAAATACATCGCTCACTCAATTACGGACGATAATCGAGAAGTTGGCGAGAAAAGATAATTGTTCTGTGCCTGAGATCCTGAGAAGGATGGGGAGAATACCTGCCAAGGCACGTCTCAGACCGAGGGTACCTCCCCCTACCGTTCAAAAGGAACTTCCGCCAAAGAAGAGGAAGCTCAGTAGTACAAGGTAATCTGCTGTGATATATGGCCCGCATCTTAGTAGGCACACCACCTTCCAACCTACCCCTGATGAGCCATCCTACTCTAGGCACCCAATCTCAAAAAGGATGGTGTGGCGACCTAAAGTCGAGGAGCCAATACCGACAGAGCAGCCAGAAATGAGAAGTTCTGATGCCGAGTCCAGAGCTAAGAGGAGTACTGTTGTCTCAGAGATGACTCTAGAGAATGAAGTTCGCCAACTGCAGTCTACTAGTTGTAGGACCGTTAAAGGAAAGTCACTCGAGGTCACGCTGGAAATGTTAAGATTAGATATTCAACAGTTAGCCAAAGAACAGAAAGAAAGATTAGATAATGAAGAAGACTTGTAAGGATACATCCACGAGGATATTGCTGAGATCAACGTGGTCGAGACCCGAGCATCATCAGCCCTACTGGGAGCTCCAACAACTACAGAAGGAGACGACCCAGAAGTAATGAGGCTCCGTCACTGGGAAAAGGATGATATAATTCGTCGAATGGAAAAGAAGATGGAAGTGATGGCGACTTCTCTAGCCACGCTTTAGAGTCAGCCTCAGCCCCCAAAGGAAACACCCTCGGAGGTCATTCACATTGCGAATGGAGGAAAAGAAGTCACGTTCGTCAATGGAGATGAGCAACCAAAGAAGGATTCCACTCAAAGTTTAATACCGGAAAAAGAAATTAAGAATATGGTAGAACAGCAGGTGCGAGAAGCCTTAGCCCAATCCAAAGGCGGGACATTGATTCTGAAGGGTAAAACATACCCCTAAGAATTTGATGCTGTGCAATATCCTAAAGGCCTCATACCACCTCTATTCAAGACTTTTGATGGAACGGGAAACCCTCGACAGCATGTTGCACACTTCCGCGCAAGTTACTGCAACACGGGGGGTAGTGACGCTTTGTTGTTCCGCCAGTTTGTCAGCAGCCTTTCAGAAATTGCATTTGACAGGTATGCAGAGCTGCCCAACGGCTCGGTGAATACATTCATAGAATTGGAAAACCTATTCGTGAAACAATTCACTGGAGCTCAGCACCACATCACCATCGGTGATCTTGTGGTCGAGCAACAGAAACCAAACGAAACTTTGGTGGACTACATACTGCGATGGAAGAATTTAAACATGAAATGTGAGCCGCAGCTTCAGGAACAACATGCCATTGGAATTCTGCTAAAGAGTATTCACGGTCCGATAGCATTTCTCGTTAAAGAATTTACAATTAAGACAGTCGAGAAATTGCTCAGCAAGGCCTCGAGTCTACAGGAGGAAGCGAAACAACTCAGCTTCACCGATAAGAACAATAAGCAGAAGCCGGTCAGAGCTTTCGAGAAGAAGTCCGGGACCGTTGCAGCGGTAGACAAGGGAGGGCAAGCAACCGATGCAAATACGGACGGAATGACCTCAGCAGAACTATAAACAACCTCCGCCAAGTTATCAACCGCCTCAGCAGAAGTATCAATCGTCGCAACAGTATGGCTAGCAGTAATCTCAGCAATATAACCAGCAGGCAGTTCAGCAAAAGCGTAGCTTGATAGAACTCTTGAAAAAAGAATACCCCTTCAAGAATTTAGCAGTTGGCAAGATGTTCTGTAGTTTGATCAAGAAGGACAGATTCCAATTGCCAGAGCCCAAGAAACCAGAGGATGTGGACAAGAAAGATTATCTGATGTACTGCCCTTACCACCGGATGATCAGACACAAAATAAAGGACTGCTTCACTTTCAAGAACTGGCTCGAGAACAACCTTCGGCAGGGGAACATAACGATCCCGAAAGAATACATGAAGGAGCCCCAGAAAGGAGGTTCCATTAATGTTATTTCAGCAGATCCTATTATTCTGATAGACCCGTACACGACCAATGACGGATGGAGTTCAGTTTGGATGAAGTCTTCGAAGAAAATATTGGATCACATACAAACTGCTTCGGTGCGTTCTTCAATTCAAAGTTTGAAACCTGCCGAGCCAGCACTATCAATTGCAATCAAGGAACTACCCCAGAAGGAGGAGAAGATCACAGAAGAAAAGGAGACCGAGGCTCCGAAGGGTAGAGTAGGGGCCACTTTTCCTAGGATGGTTGTTTCTGATTCAGGGGAGAAATCCCTCGAACCTCTGACTCTGTATGATTATTTGCTCGCCCCGGCAGAATCTTACCATGATAAAAGTTATAGTGTTGGCTACATTTTAATCGCTTCTAACGATTACGTAACTGACGACAACCAACCTAATCCGAATATCGATTTCGAAACAAATAAAAATTCTCAAATCATACAAAACCTCGATGATAGCGTTCAAGAAGAGGATGTGAGCGGAAGCGATTGTGATGGTTTGGAAGATGATGAACTCATCTGTGAATTCCAAGGATCTCCTATCGCGATTGAGCTAGAATTCTCAGATCCCGAAATGACTCCAGAAGAATCTGCTGCTCCGATTCAGAAAGAAGAAGCACCAGCTAATTTAGAGCCAGACTTGGAAGAGATAACAGAAGTCAACCTCAAAAGCGGAAAAGTTTTACCCCCGAGAATGGGTTCGAAAGATAAAAGAAAGTAGGTGGTTGTTCAAGAAGAGCTAGCCCCAGCAGAAGAATTACCCATTCGGGAAGAAGTCGAAAGACCAAACAATAAAGTGGAGTATAATGTGCTAGCCCATCTTCGGAAGTTGCCCGCCAAACTGAGCATCTACGATGCTTTAATCCTTTCAAGGGAGATGAGAGAAGCTCTGATCAAGGCCTTACTTGATCCAGAGATTTTCTTAGCTCAAATAGCTGGCAACTCCTTAGACGAGGTTTGCTAGTTAAGAGAACAGTTTGGTGTTACTTTCACGGACAACGAATTGCTACTTGGGACAGCTGATCACAACCGACCCTTGTACATTTCAGTCGCCATCGAAAAGATTACGCTCTATAGGGTGTTAGTTGATACGGGAGCATCAATCAATATAATGAACCTTCGGACGTTAGCATACTTGGAAATTGATGCCTGCGATCTCCAAGCAGACAAAATGTTACTAAGAGGCTTCAACCAGAAAGGAGAAAGAGCTCTTGGATCAATAACACTGTCAATAAAACTAAAAATAAGTCTTACATGTCCACTCGCCGATGTCGCCGTCGACGGCCTCAATGGCGCCTTCGGTGGACTTCTGCAATTTAATTGTCAGGGCTCTCGGGAAAACCCCACCATCGGTGGTGTCGAGCTCACCGTCGGCGCCCAAGGCGAAATTTGTACAAAAATGCCATGGTCCGAATACGTTCCAAATTTTCTCTATGGATCCAAATTCCATGATGATCAAAGGGTAAATACGAGCAGTAGAATTCAATACTACCACATACTAATGATAAATTTAAACAAATACTCAACAAATAAAGATAACTATGGGTTGTCTTCCATAAAGCGCTTGGTTTAACATCGTCAGCCCGACCTATTCATGTGTTATTCAGGTTGACTGAGCATTAAACCCTCTTTAAAGTTCAGTCTTTTACCCTCAAAATATGGTTTCAATCTATGTCCATTTACTCTAAATCTATTCCCAGTCTTTGGATCTTCAATTTAAGCTGCTCCTTAAGTATAAACTTGAATCACAGTAAAGGTCCTAAATAACGAGACTTCAATTTCCCAAGGAATAACTTCAGCCTTGTATTGTAAAGCAAAACTTCATGTCCTGGTTCAAAGTTCTTCTGGTTAATCTTTTGATCATGCCTTAACTTCATTTTCTCCTTATAAATTCTATCGTTATCATAAGATTCATTTCTTAATTCTTCCAATTCATTCATTTGTAACAATCTATTCTCACCAGTATTTTTTAAATTATAATTAAATTCTTTAATCGCCTAATATGCTTTATGTTCCAATTTTACTGGTAAGTGGAAAGTCTTTCCTAAAAATGAGTCTGTAAGGAGTCATTCCAATAGAAGTTTTAAAAGCAGTCTTGTATGCCCACAATGCAGTATCCAATCTTGTAGACCAATCTAATCTACTAGGATTTACAATCTTTTCTAGAATTCATTTAATCTCTTGATTAGAAACTCCAGGTAGCCCACTGTTCTGAGGATGATAAGCAGTAGATATTCTATGAATAATATTAAACTTTTCTGCCAATCTCTGAATATATTTATTCCTGAAATGGGATCCTCCATCAGTGATAATCACTCTCGGCATTACGTATCTTGTGTAAATGTTTTTCATTAAGAATCTTGAAACACTCTTCAATCCACTTATCACAACAAAGTAAAGCTTCTGCTTCAATCCACTTTGATACATAATCAACTACAACCAATATATATATATATAAGTTTCTAAATGAAAGAATAAATGGTCCCATGAAATCTAATCCCCAAACATCAAAGATCTCAACTTCTAATATGAAATTTAGAGGCATTTCATTTCTTCTAGATATATTTCCTACTCGTTGGCATTTATCACAAGTTTTGATATATCTGTAAACATCTCTAAAGAGAGTAGGCCAATAAAATTCAGCTTGTAAAAATTTATGCACAATTTTGTCAGTCCCAAAATGTCCTCCAAATTCAGAATCATGGCATTTTTAAATAATCAGTTAAGTTTTTTCATAAGACACACATCTCCTAATAATAAGATCCTTACGTTGCTTATATAAATATGGTTCATCCCAAAAATATGCTTTTGCATCATGAATGAATTTTTTGTGTTGCTGCAGTGTTAGCATAGGTGACAAAATATCACTTACAATATAATTAACTATATCAGCATACCAAGGTATTTTTCACTCACTAATATTATAAAGTTGTTCATTAGGGAAACTGTCTGTAATTTCATTGTCGATGTCAGATAATTCATGATATTATAATCTCAACAAATGATCAGCAATTTCATTATCAGCTCCCTTTCTATCAATTACCATAAAATCGAATTCTTGCATCAAAAGTATCCATCTGATTTTGGTTTGGTATCCTTCTTTTGCATCAGATATTTAATAGCAGAGTGATCAGTATGCACAATACATTTAGTCTCAATTAAATAAGATCTGAATTTGTCAAAAGCATACATAATAGCTAGTAACTCTTTTTCAGTAACCGTATAGTTAATTTGAACATCGTTAAGAGTTCTACTAGCGTAGTATATAACTTTAAAAATATTATCATATCTTTGTCCAAGAACAGCTCTAATAGCATAATCACTAGCATCGCACATTAATTTGAATGGTTTCTCCCAGTCAAGTGAAACTATTATAGGTGTTGTGATTAGTTTATCCTTTAATAACTCAAAGGCATTCAAGTAGTCTTCAGTAAATTCAAATTTCTTGTCCTTTTCTAAAAGTTGGCATAGAGGTTTGGTAATTTTTAAAAAATCTTTAATATAACGCCTGTAAAAACCAGCATGTCCAAGAAAACTTCTTACCCCTCTCACTGTAGTAGGAGGTGGTAGTTTAGCTATAACTTGAATTTTTGCATGGTCTACTTCCATGTCATTTTCTGAAATTTTATGCCCTAATACAATACCTCCTGCAACCATAAATTGACATTTCTCCCAATTTATAACTAAATTAGTTCTTTCGCATAACTCCAAAACTTTTTCAAGATTATTTAAGCATGCATCAAATGATGTTCCAAATACAGAGAAATCATTCATAAACACTTCTATTCCATCATCAATTAACTTACTAAATATATACATCATACATCTCTGAAATATTGTAGGTGCATTACATAATCCGAAAGGCATTCTTCGAAAAGCAAAAGTTCTATAAGGACTAGTAAATGTAGTTTTCTCTTAATCCTCAGCAGCATTATGAATTTGGTGAAAACCGGTATCCATCCAAAAAGTAATAATACTTGTGTCCAACAAGTCTGTCTAGCATTTGGTCAAGAAATGGTAAAGGGAAGTGATCATTCCTAGTGGCTAAACTTAATTTTCTATAATCAACACAAATTTGCCACCCAATAACTTTCCTGATATGTATTAATTCATTATTCTCATTTGCTTCAACAGTCGATCCTCCTTTCTTAGGAACACAATGAATTGGGCTTACCCAAGCACTGTCCAAAATAGGATATATAATTCTAGCCTCTAACCATTTTAAAATCTCTTTTTTAACTACTTCTTTCATAATAGGGTTTAGTCTCATTTGTGGATCATTTCTTGGTTTATGTTCATCATTCATTAAAATTCTGTACATACAAATAGAAGGGCTAATTCCTTTTATATCTGTCAGAGTCCAACCAAAAGCTCTTTTGTACAATTTTAATGTATCCATTACTTTTTGTTCTTCAATTTCATTTAAGTCTGAGGATACTATTACTGGTAATGTTGATAACTCTCCTAAGAATATATACTTCAAATGATTTGGAAGAGTCTTCTATTCAAGTTCAGGTGGTTTCACAATAGATGGAATTAAGATTTTGTTCTCTGGTACTGTTGAATCGAGCGTTTCAGATTGTTCCTAAACATAATCAGCTTCTTTGTTATCAATTTCATCATAATTATCTTTTTTCATATCTTCATGTTCTTCAAAATTTTCTTTGAAATATTCTTTTCTCAAATAATTGCATGTCACCATTCTAAAACATTCATCATCTCTTTCTATTGACTTTGAGATGTTAAACGTCATTTCCTGATCATTTACTCTCATAGTTAACTCTCCTTTTTGAACATCTATCATGGCTCTTCCTGTAGCTTGGAATGGTCTTCCTAAAATGATATGTATTTCCTCGTCTTCTTCCATATCTAAAATGATAAAGTCTACAAGAAAGATAAATTTATCAACCTTAACCAGAACATCTTCTACAACTCCTTTAGGATGTGTAATAGATCGATCAGCTAACTGTAGAGTTACAGAAGTTGGTGCAATCTCTCCTATTCCCAATCTCTTAAAAGTTGATAGAGGCATCAAATTTATGCTAGCTCCCAAATCAAATAATGCCCGTCCATAAAATTTTTCACCAATAGCACACGGGATAGTAAAACTACCAGGATCTTTAAGTTTTTCAGGAAGCTTTTTTTGAATTATAGCACTACACTCTTCACTAAGTGCAACAGTCTCATGATCTAGTAACTTCCTCTTTTTGTTAAGTATATCCTTCATAAATTTAACATAATCAGACATTTGTTCCAAAGCTTCAACAAAAGGAATATTTATTGACAATTTTTTAAAATGTCTAAGAATTTAGCAAATCTTTTTTCCTTGTCTTGTTGCTTCGGCCTTTAAGGAAATGGTGGTGGTGGTCTTTCAATTGTAATTTTCATAGGTTTCAGGGGATAATCAGGATATAAACTTTCATTTTCTCCTTCATTTTCCACTTTTTCCTTTTCAAATACAGTTTCTTTTTGACCCCTTGTTTCCAACTCTTTTCCACTTCTTAATTGAATAGCCTTGATCTGTTCTTTTCCTTGATCTTTAGGATTTACTTCAACATTGCTAGGTAAAGTTCCAACAGGTCTATTGCTCAGTGCAATAGCAATATGCCCTAATTGGTTTTCTATGTTTTTAATAGCAGCTCCTTGATTTTGTAATTGATTTCTCATATTCAAAACTAGTTTTTCCATAGACAGCTTCATCTCCTTAAATTGTGAATTATTATAAAAACCTGGTGGATTAGAAGGTTTATAATTGGGATTACCCTGCTTTTTTACATTTCCTAATTGGTTTACAGGATTGTTCCCCCACTGAGAATTAATAGGATTATCATTACCATGGTTATTCCAATTAAAGTTTGGATGATTCTTCCAACCTGGATTATAGTAGTTTGAATAAGGGTTAATTTATCTATTATTTATCAAGTTTAAAGTTTCATATGAGGATTGAGCATCTACAATTTGTCCTAATGAATTTTCTTCTAACACTGGAGGCGTTTGAGAACAATTCATTCCGTATTGATCTATTTTCTTTGAAAGAGCAGCAATTTGAGAAAACTATCATAGTTAAAGCGTCTGAATCATGAATACTTGTTACTTTCTTAGGATTTACCCTTTCATAGGGCCATTGAAAATTATTGGAAGTCATTTCTTCGATTAAAGCATAAGCTTCTTCAAAAGGTTTAGACATTAGTGATCCACCAGCAGTAGCATCAATGATGGATCTAAGAGATCCTACTAATCCAAATAAAAAGTTTGAATAATTAACCAATCTAGTAAACCATGATGTGCATATCTCCTAAGAAGATCTTTAAATCTTTCATAAGATTCGTATATTGATTCTCCCTCATACTAACTGAAAGATGTGATATCATTTCTAAGCTTAGCAGCCTTAGATGGTGGAAAATACTTTGATAAGAATTTTTGTGAAAGTTCCCCCCAAGTTCTAATAAATCCCAGTGCTAACGAATTTAACCAAACCTTAGCCTTGTCCCTTAGTGAAAAAGGAAAAAGTCTAAGTCTGACAACATCATCAAACACTTTGTCATATTTAAAAGTAGTACAAAAGTCTAGAAAACTCGCAAGATGTAAATGAGGATCTTCGTTAGAAGTTCCGTCGAATTAATTGTTTTGTACCATTTGGATATTTGCAAGTTTAATCTCAAATGAATTAGCAGCTACATCATGGTTTTGGATAGTTAATTGAATTTCATCTAATGTAGGGTTAGCATAATCTCTTAAAGGTCTAGATTGATGTTCATTTTCTATTCTTTGGTTGTTTATGTTATTTTCCATTGTGTCAGGATTTCTAAGTTCTTTTCTCAGTTTTCTAATTTTCCTAATAGTGTGTTCTAATTTCGAATCGTAGGGTATAATAATTTTAGGTCTAAATTTACGCATACAAAAAATTAGTACACAGAAAAACAGTTGATTAAATATTAAAATAAGTTGCAATTCTATTAAAAGTTTTCTAATGGTTCTAAATTGTCTGTTACTCTAAGTATGTTATATTCTCCAGCAACGATGCCAAAAACTTGATCCGGCTACTTTGCGTAAGCTTAATATTGCAAGAATTTAATATCACTACTAAAAGGGTTGAATCTTTAGCAACAACACCAAAAAATTGACCGTGATTATAAATTTGATAAAGAAGAGTATAAAATATTCAATAATCGCAAAGTTACTCTTATCAACGCAAGTATACGTATCGTTCAAGTAATACAGGGCTCTAGTTGAGTCCTGGTTATCGATACCATATGGAATATATTAGAGGCTACGAACTAGAATTTTAAAAATCAATATAGAATCACAACCTAGTAGTTCAAATTGCCTATTTGTCACTAATATGCAATCGTAAATAAGATGTAATTTTAATAAACTAATTCTACTAATAATTAACTAATTTTACTAATAAAGTTTGTAATGTGAGGTTTAATATATAAGCAAGCATCCTTCTCTTTATCAAGAAATTTAAGTGAATGGATAAATTGAATTAGTTCAAATTATGTTATGCCAAATAGGAGCATACCTATTCTTTACCCTTTGGTCCAAGCATAAAGAAAATTGACTAATCCTATGCTTGGTTACTGAATCTGCGGCTAGGCTGGGAGGATACATGCTCTCACTTTGGAGCTCTCACATTCCCCTCGCCTGAGGGCTAACATCTACACTTCAACACCCAAACGATAGGACTGAATTGAGGATTTTAGTCTGTCACTCTAAAATATTTAATTCTACGCTCAATAAATAATATTTATCTATTTAATTACACCGCACTTTCATGGACTTTGACCTCTAAAACTCAACATATTTTAATAAATCAATTAGCCAGATTGAAAGTAAATTAAGATTGAAGTGAAAAGATCATCACAACTTCTTTAACATTCTCTTGGCACAACTAATTCAAATCACTATTTCACAAAAATCTCAAAATAAGGAGAAAGACAGAGAAACTACTCATATCCCATGAAGAAGATACGACAAAACTTTAATTTTATATATAAAAACAAAGTTATACAAACTACAATACGTAAATTTAACTTATCTCGAATTACTCCCCAAGAAAACTCCTTGAAGTTCCTCTGAATCTCTTCCTTTCTTTACAGCACACAGAATTCTTCTTCGAAGCGGCAAGAAGGAAGAAATCTCTCATTTTCCTTCCACTCTTACAATCTCTCAAGTGAATCCCTCACAATTCTTACACTTAAAAGTCACTAACTATGACAATTAAATTCATTATAAATGACCAAGACTGAAGAAGACTCCTTTCTCCTCCATTAATTTCGGCCCCAAAATGTCTCTTTTAAAGTTGTAGAAGAGTTCTCCAAAAGGTGCCCAAGCCTTCCTTCAAAAATCGTCCACATTCATTGAATCTGTGAAGGAACTAACATACTCGCCGTCGGCGATCTCCATGGCGCCGTCGGCGGCTTTGCAGAATATTAGGTTTTGACACAATTGAGAAAACCTCGCCGATGGCAGGTTCAATCTCGCCATCGGCGGCCTTATTTTCTTTTTAATTTCTAAACTCTTCGGAAAAATCCACCGTCGGCGCCTAAGGTTAAATCTTCATATTTTAGTCATTTTTGCTCCAAATTCGCTCTTTTTTGCATCTTTTTACTCTATAGACCATAAATCAACATTCCTGCAATAGAACATCAAAAATACTTTTTTTTAAAGTGCAATATCATTAAATTCCGTGTAAAATAGGTATGAAAATCTCAACATATTTTTCTTTGGTCACTTATGAGACCCCACAAATCACTTAAGGATGTGAATGTGGTTCTTATAAATAAATTATTATATTTTTTAGAAGTTTTAATTATTTTATAAAATTTTATGAATTAATTTATTGAGAAAATAAGTAATTATTAGTGCTTTAAATATTTTAAACTAAAAAATTTCAAAATATGTGAAATAGTTTTTTATGGATGCGTTTTGAGTTGAAAAGTGTTGGGTTAAATTTTTGTGGAATTATTTATTTTATTTAATTTTTTAGAATTAATTTACTTTTAAAGATAATTTTCTTTGAAATATAAGTCTAACTAACTTCCAAAATGTTTATAATCATGTTAAGACATTAGGGTCTATTTAGGGTAGTTATACCTTATTGAATGATCTGTTGTTTAGCAGCTTATCTTGATAAGGTGCTAATCAGCAGCTTGTCTGGATAAGTTAGCTGGCTATTTAGCACAACTGTTTGAAAACAGCTAATTTGCGGAAGTTTTTGGATACATAATCATTATGCTCCTGTTAAGTAATGTTGTTTTTAACAAAACTATCTTGGCAATATATTTAATAATAAAGAATCAGAAAACCCATATAGAACAATAAAAAAATGAAATAACCATCACTTAACAGTGAGTATCAAGATTGATAAACAAATTATTAAAATGACAAATAAAATTATGATAATATTAATTTTAAATCGAGATGGCGTATGTCACGAGCTAAATTGTCCACTAGGAATATCATCCAACCCGATCACTAATGCTAGTGGAATCTGTCTGACTATCCGCCCACTAGAAGAAGCCACCTCTCCATGACTCTCGGCGGGCAACTTTAGAGTGTCTCACATAGCTATGTGCCCAACGTGACATCAGCAAGAAAGTTTGTACTTCACAGTGGCAGAACACACGTCGAGAGTTCCTTGAAATTTTAGAGCTCATCTTCCTTGAAAGATACAAGGGAAAACACATTAGTCATGTCAGAAAATTAAATGAAAAAATAATGTAGCAAAACTCCATGCCTTTGACATTCCCACAGAAAAACTGAAAAGCTGAGGAAAAAGCCATTCCATTGCAATTCTCCACAGTAAGCATGACACTACACACAGAAAAGCTATTCCATCAAAAATCACCAGAATAAAGGCACCACTATTACGGATCATAACTGTAACTAGAAAAATTACTTTCAAAGCACCGCAACTACGGATCATAGAAGGGAAGAGGAGGAGAAAGGCAACATAGTCGAGAGAGACACATCAGACAAGTGAGAGAGCGCGCGATGAGGGCAAGCGTGATGAAGCCATGAGATGAGGGAGGAGGAAAGGATCGAAGACACCTAGGGCACAAGATGAGAGAAAGTGTGACAACTAGGGTAGATACGTAAGTTTTAACTCCAAATGTTGGGCTACAGGATAGAACTCGCGGTCGACGTTTCATGTATTATGAATATGTGTATCACGATACTCCCGCCGAACACTAAAAGTAAACGCATCGGCCGCACTTTTAAAATGCCTAAGCTGTAAATAAGTTCCACCGAACAATCTCGAAATTTTCTAAGTCATTTGAAGTTCATATAAATTTTTGATGAATTATTGAATTTACCGGTCAATTTTAAAACATAATAAAATTAACAGTATTAATAATTAAAAAAAATGTTTTGTATTCTCTTACTCCTTATAATTTAATTAGCCTATGGGTGAAAATCTTACTCCATTGAGAATTTTATGAAGAAAGTTATTCAAGTTTTACCAAGAGGGACATAACTGTAAATGTTTAATTTGATACTTAAGTCACCTTCATTTAACCCATCAATATATTTTAAGGGTCCTTATTTGGTTGATTAACAGTTAACTTTAGTAAATTACTTTCATCATTTATATTTGTACCTCTAAATAAATGAAAGGGGACTTGGGTTATTTCTATAATTTTGGAAAAGTTTGCAAATCTACCCCAAAATTAGGTTAGAACTTACAAATTTTTGTAGTGTTTTGTCGTTTTTAACTTATTCAAGAAGTTTCATTTTGAACCCTAATAATTTTGAGCTGCATGTGGTCCATTATAAGTCATTTAATGTTTTATGGACAAAATTTATGTAGTATTCTTAATTTACACCCAAATGATTGCATGAGCCTTTCCAACTTCTGATAAGAAGCTCAAATTAGAGATTTATATGTTTTCAACCCACGAATTCCTGTCATCCAAACATTTATAACTTCTAATCTTCATCAATTCACAAATTTACATACTTACCTTTATATAATTTTAATGCCCTAGTGGCTACCCTAATTATCCAATTACATTTCAAGCACTTCAGTAAACATTTTATCATAAATTTTACCATTTTACCCTCTGATTTACTCTAACACTAATTTGAGTATTTACAATTACTCTATAGAGTAAATGCTTTGCTAATTATTGCACCATTCCATTCGTTGTTAAACTTCATTATTCATTCAACCATAAGCTAATTTTCATTCAAAAAGTAAGTATTTTTTTAAATATATTTTATCTTATGTATTTATTTGAATCAGTAATTATAAAATTACAAAAAAATTTATTTAACCATTTAAAAAACATTTTCTATGTCCTTGAAAATTTTACAGAAGCTTCTTAGGGTCATAATCCTTAACCAGAGAAAATTTTATTTCATTTTGATTATATTTGGATTTTTTATGGTTTTTTTTAATGTTATATTTATATAAAAAGACTTAAAATCCATCTCATAATATTATATTATTGTTATTATTTATTTTTCCAAGATGCTTCTGATCTTCTTGAGTCTAGCATATTTATTTGTTTTCATTTTTATGATTTTTTTTTATTTTATTTAAGAAATTTTATTGAAACAGTGACCATAGGCATATGATGTTATAGAAGCCCTTTGGCCTTGGAAAAACCAAGGGCATCCCTATCCACATGAAGAACAATCCTTCAAACTTTCAGGCCCTAGTGATTTTTATTTAATTTTTAATAATTAAAATGCACTTTGGGGTATTTAATTAATAAAAAATTAACTACAAAGTAAATATTTTAATTATGTTTTTTATTAATTTCTCCTCTATTCATTGAGTCTAAAGGTATTTTTATTTTTATTTTTTTGATTTTTATTTGCTGAGTTATGAATTTTTGAAGGTTATAAGCATTTTCTTTATTTAAATAATTCAAAAATACCCTATTTTTCTACTTAATCACGCGACAGTTGTATCAACCTCGATGTTTTCAAAACTATATGTGGCACTCTCCCATTCGCTGCACTTTACACTCCAGTCACTGACTCAGCCGACTCTGTATCGCTCTGATCCACGTTATTCCGTTGTCTGACCTGATCCATGTCATCCGTTCTGAATACATGGAAATTGAAGGCATTTGTACATCTTCCCCGCAAGGCTATAAACAAAAAAACTTTTATGTTCCTACCATAATATCTTGCTCGATTCTCAATCGAATTTCATGGGATTTGTTCTTACACCTTCATCTACGTGAGACGAACCTATCTATAAGGCTAGGTGGACATAAATTGTTGATTCTCTTCACAAAGGCCCAAATCAAGCGAAATTTAGGAGTTCCTGGTTTATACCTGAGTCCAAGAGGTGAGGCCTCGATCAAAGTTATTGTAGACGATAGTTTGGATGCAGCACACCTCCTCCTCACCTCAATTTACGTTGAGTTTGAGCCTAAGTATGATCTAGATCTAATAGTAACTTGGGTTTGGTCTAGGACTATGTTAGAAGATGCGAGAGAGGGGAGTTATGATTAGGGTGGTAGTTTTAGGCTATAGTGAAGCATTTGGAAGGGTTAGTTTGAAGCTTTAAGGCGGTTTATGTGGAGGCCTAAAAATGCCCTGGAATTCAGTGATGAAATTTAGGTAATGGGGGTTATGTGAGGGCTTGAAAATGGTAGGGTTGAATTGCTTAAGACTGTGGGTGGACTTAGGATTTGATTTGGCAGGGCTTCACTAGGGTTTCTTCACACTCCTATTTCGATCGTGGTCATGCCTTATTTATAGGCTTAGCCATGGGACAAGAGTAGAGCTCTAATTGGTTAGCCTAAAGCTTTAAAAGACGGTTTATGTGGACCTCTTGGAAAGGACATAAACCAATTAGGATGAGCAACAAGGGACGAGCACAATTTTGAGTTTTTATTGTGGAGGTGGCTCTCGGGTTCATCTTCAATACTGGCCATTGTGGAGTGGAGAGCCTTGGATGGTCACCATATTTATATGGGACGTTAGTGATAATGCATGGGGATGAGATTGGAGATGTACCATGTGCATGTTGGTTGATTTTAGAATAACTCATTTTGTATTTCTTCTAGTTCATATCATAAAAAGGGTTATACTTGCTCATGATAAGGACCGAAGCTTTATAGGGGCTTGGGCTTGGTTAAGTCTCAATCATGGAGATGTGGTCTTGGTTTCATCATGGAATTGGGTCACCCTTTTGGTAGAATAATCAAAGGATGGGTGACTCGACACACAATTATGTGTATTCTTAATCTCCAAATTATAGTAAAAAATATTTTCGGCATCCGGAGTCATGTCAGAGATTTTCTTGGTGTCGATGTCGTTGTTTTGGAGTCTTCACTCTGTTTATCTATAATATTTTCCTAATCTCCAAGAAATCTTATTTCTTTTGGATCACGTAAAGGATTCTTAGATAATAAGAAGTTTAAAGAAAGAAAGGGCTAAAAAAATAAAAAACAGAGGAATAAGAAATGACGGTGATAATCCCTATAAAAGAAGATTTTAGAATGCCTTATTCTAGAAATTTAATATAAGGATGATCAAATATGAAATTTTAATAACCAGAGATTTCTAGGTGTGATACCTATCTTAAGTAATTAATTTTTTCATAGGAGCAAGCTCAAATAGTTAATTACATCTTAGACAATCAAAATTATCTAAGAAAACTTATGATTAATGTTAATCACTTGTTTTCTAAGAAGTTTCAAGAACAAGAAAAGAAACCTCAATGTTCAATCCTAGGGGTAATATGTCATACTACCCTAAGAGTTTGATTTTTTTCAACGTCATTCGTTATGTCGATTTTATTTTTTTGTTTTGTTGTTTGCATTTTTTTGTTGTTTTATCTTGTAGTCTGTCATTTATTTGGTGATATCCTAAAAATTTAGGTTTTGTGGCTATCCTAAAAGTTTAGGTTTTATTTTGTTTTGGTTTTTGCATTTTAATGTTGTTTATTTTTTGTTTTGTTCTATTTTATCATTTTTGCTTTAATTTTGTTTATTGTCATTTGTCATGTCTTAGGAACGTCGCCCTACATAATAGAGTTAGCATACCCTAATAACATGTAAAGTAAATCTAAAGCGAAATTTGTGTTCATCCTACAAGAGAAATGAATGTCAAATTTAAAAGAAATAATATCAATTTTATCATTTTATTTTAGTTGGTTAGATTTTAGATAACCCGATCAAGATGTCACTGACTCCGTCGTCTCACGGTTATTAGGGGTCTTAATCTACTTAGTTTGAAAGGTGTTTAAACCAGAACTGAAAGACTTATTTTAACAATTAGATTGCATCGTCCAAGAAATCTTCGTAGATCAAGAACACTGGGGTTCAAGTTGCATTCGGTGATCTTTGTTCATTAAAGTTTTATTTAAGTCTAAATGTCTTTTCAGATTTTAGGTTGAAAAATTTAAAAGTTGTTTAAAATTTATTAACCAATTAAAATTTTCCATATGTCATTTTGATTGATTTTCTTATGTCGGTTTTGATTTGTTTATATGAAGTATAAAGTAATTTAGACTTAAAAGAAAGGGGTCAAGTTTACTTAGATTCAATGCCTGTAAGATCTTAAGAATTTTTAGATTCAATGTCGTTTGAATTTAGAAATTTTAAGAATAAAATATAACATAAATTAGACTTTAAAATTTTAGATTTGATATCATTTGAATCTAATAGGTGTTAAGTCTTTGTGTAAAATCTATCATAAGTTAGACTTTAGAATTTTAGATTCGATGTCATTTGAATCTTAAGATGTTAAGTCTAATGTAAATTAAACTTAACTTGTGTAAAATCTAACATACTTTAGACTTTAGACTTAAATTGGAGTTAGAAGCATTAATTTAAGTTCAGTATGGGTCGAGCGTAAGTTGGGTTAACTTAGGTTCAATTTAGGTTTAACCTAAGTTAGAAATGTTGACTTAAGTTCAATATAGGTTGAACTTAAGTTTGAGTTAACTTGGGTTCAATTTAGCTTGAATCTAAGTTAGTTTTGTTGACTTAAGTTCAATTTGGGTTAAACTAAAGTTTTGAGTTAACTTAGGTTCAAGTTAGGTTGAACCTAAGTTAGTTTTATTGACTTAAGTTCAATATGGGTTGAATTTAAGTTTGAGTTAACTTGGGTTCAATTTAAGTTGAACCTAAGTTAGAAATGTTGACCTAAGTTCAATATAGGTTAAACTTAATCTTGAGTTAAATTAGGTTCAATTTAGGTTGAACCTAATTAGAAATGTTGACTTAAGTTCAATGTGGGTTGAACTTAAGTTTGGGTTAACTTGGGTTCAATTTAGGTTGAGCCTAAGTTAGAAATGTTGACTTAAGTTTAATATGGGTTGAACATAAATTTGAGTTAAGTTAGGTTTAATTTAGGTTGAACCTAAGTTAGTTCTGTTGACTTAAGTTCAATATGGGTTGAACTTATGTTTGTTGAAGTTAAGTTTGAGTTAACTTGGGTTCAATTTAGATTGAACTCAAGTTAGAAATGTCGACTTAAGTTTAATATGGGTTGAACTTAAGTTTGAGTTAAATTAGGTTCAATTTGAGTTAAACCTAAGTTAGAAATGTTGACGTAAGTTCAATATGGGTTGAACTTTAGTTTGAGTTAACTTGGGTTCAATTTAGGTTAAACCTAAGTTAGTTTTGTTGACTTACGTTCAACATGGGTTGAACTTAAGTTTGAGTTAACTTGGGTTTAATTTTGGTTGAACTCAAGTTAGAAATGTTGACTTAAGTTCAATATGGGTTGAACTTAAGTTTGAGTTAACTTGGGTTCAATTTATGTTAAACCCAAGTTAGAAATGTTGACTTAAGTTCAATATGGGTTGAACTTAAGTTTGAGTTAAATTGGGCTCAATTTAAGTTGAACCTAAGTTAGTTTTGTTGACTTAGGTTCAATATGGGTTGAACTTAAGTTTGAGTTAACTTGGGTTTAATTTAGGTTGAACCTGAGTTAGTTTTTGGTTAAGTTAGGTTCAATATGGGTTGAACCAAAGGTTTGGGTTAACTTGGGTTTAAGTTATATTAAACTCAAGTTAGGTTTTGGTTTAGTTAGGTTCAATATGGGTTGAACCTAATGTTTAGGTTAACGCGGGTTCAAATTAGGTAGAACTCAAGTTAGTTTTTGGTTGAGTTAGGTTTAATATGGGTTGAACCTACTGTTTGGGTTAAGTTGGGTTCAAGTTAGGTTGAACTCAAGTTAAAATTTGGTTCACTTAGGTTCAATATGAATTGAACCTAATGTTTGGGTTAACTTGGGTTTAAGTTAAGTTGAACTCAAGTTAGATTCAATATAGGTTGAACCTAAGGTTGAACTCAAGTTAGGTTCTGGTTGAGTTAGGTTCAATATGGTTTGAAACAAATGTTTGGGTTAACTTGGGGTCAAGTTAGGTTAAACTCAAGTTAAATTTTGGTTGAGTTAGGTTCCATATCGGTTGAACTTAATGTTTAGGTTAACTTGGATTTAAATTAGGTTAAACTCAAGTTAGGTTTCGGTTGAGTTAGGTTTAATATGGGTTGAACCTAATGTTTGGGTTAACTTGAGTTCAAGTAAGGTTGAACTCAAGTTAAAATTTGGTTGAGTCAGGTTCAATATGGGTTCAACCTAATGTTTGGGTTAACTTGGGTTCAAGTTAGGTTGAACTTAAGTTTGGTTCAATATGGGTTGAACCTTGACCCACTTATTTATGTTTGCAAATTATGTTAATAGCAACAGCACCAAAAACTTGATCTCGCTTAATATATATTAAATTTTATGATGGAATGTATAATGTGGATTCTACATAAGTATACGTATCGTATCAAGTAATACAGGGCTCTAGTGGAGTCCTGGTTATCGATCCCACATGGAAGTTTTTAAAAGATTAGTAACAGCTAAATTTAAAAAATATTTACTTACTTAATATAGTATACGAAAATTTAGAATACGTAACTAAAGCAAACTAAAGTAAACTAATGCTTTAAATAAAGTTGAATTAAAGATTTCAGAAAAAATATCATTCTCCTTGTTTTAAGAAAATTAAGTGAATGATGAATTTAAATAGATTTTTGTATTGTGACAGATAGGAGCATTCCTATTCTTTACCCTTTGGTCCAGGTGCAAAGAACATTGACTAGTCCTATGTTTGATTACTGAATCTGCGGCTAGGCTGGGAGGATATTGGCTGCCACTTCAGAGCTCCCACGTTCCCTCACCTGAGGGCTAACATCTACACTTCAGCTCTCAAACAATAGGACCAAATTGAATATTTTAGTCTGTCACACTAAAATGTCCAATTCTACAACCAATAAATAATATTTTTCTATTTATTTGCACCCTCCTTCCAAGGCTTTTGACTTCCCTGAATATTGGATGTAATCTTTACTATAGTTGATAATTCAACATATTTTAACAAATCAATGGGCCAGATTGAAAAGTAAATTAAGTTTTAAGTAAAAATTATCATAATTTATTTTAATATATTAGGCACTTCTATTTAATTTCATCAATTCACATAACTTCATAAACAAGGAGAAAGACTAAGAAAACTACTCAGAATGCATGGAAATTAAACAAAGCATGGATTTCATTTAAAGGTAACAACAATAAACAAAGATACTTATCTCGATTTCCTCCCAAAGCAGACTCCTTGAAGTTCCTTTGACTTTTTCTTCTAGTACAACACACTTCTAAACTCACTAATTACACTCTTAAACTCGTAAAATAAACGCTAAGACTCTCTAAAATAGACACAAATTAACACTCAAGAGACACACAAATGACACTAAATGACACACAACATACTAAAATTCACCCTCTATTTATAGAGGTAGGCGAAAGGTCGAGGGGTGCCAAACACCTCTTGAAAGTGTCCATGTTCAACGTATCCATTTTGTCTCTCTCTTTTACGGAGACTCGGGAAGTCCAAGCTGACGAGTTGGCCCGGCTCATTCACCTTTTTCTTTCTAGTGTAGAAAAATTTCTTTAAATTTTATGCACATACGAAAAAATCTTTTTAAAAATGTGTTTCCTTTAAGTTTTAAATAAAAATCAAGACATTTTTCTTTAAGAAAATGATAAATCAAAACCTCTTTTGAAAAATGAAATCTTTTAAATGTTTTTGAAAATTTTATAGGTTAGTCATATGAATCGAGTCGGGGTTGCCCTTCTGCGGCAATGTTAGGTCGGTAACATTTTACTTAGTGTTGAATCGCACGTTGTAGTGATTCGTTAGGTCTCGAGGAGTTTGATTTGACTCGCGGTCTACAATTACAGGTTCTCCCCACCATCGGCTTACAGCCCTTTTGAGCTTTTCATGTGTTCCCTTATGTTTTCTACAAAGTTTCTCATGGAGTGGGCATTTCGATGCTTTTCTTCGAGTTTTTATGTGATGCTTTATGCATTATTTTTATAACAACTTGTCATTGCGGTCCTAAGCCTGGATGTGAAAGTGGAGGGTTGCATTAGTTAGTCGACAGTATTTGATAAAACTTGTCGAAAAAAAATTCATGACATGAATCCTTTTGATCATTATGTAAGTCACAGAGCGATATAAAAAAAAAAAAAAAAACTTGTGTATTTGTATTTTGAATACGGTGGAAAGTGTGCAAGAGCCACTACACGCCGGGTGTAATGTCAAGTAAGCAAGGGTCCACATTACGGACGAATGCGGGTAGAAGTTAGTCATGATACTAGTATTATGATAGGATCTTGGAATATAGGTACTCTCGATAGTAAATTAATGGAATTGATCGATATTATGATTCATAGAAAGATAAATATCTTATGTATTCGAGAAACTAAATGGGTTGGAGAAAAATCTAAGGAGATTGATAACTTAGGTTTTAAACTATAGTATTCTGGTAAGAGTCGTGTCTTTTGAAATGAATTGTAGGTGTAAATATAGATAAGAGTTTGAAAGATAATGGTGTTAAAATTAATAGAGTTGGAGATAAGATTATAGCACTTGGTGTATGTCAATCTTAAGATTTTTTAATATTATAAGTGTATACTTCTTCGAATTGGTTTTAGATATAGGCTCTAAAGATAAATTACGGAATGATTTAGAAGACTTAATACACTTGATACCCCTTGAAGAAAAAATTTTTATTGGAGGAGATTTTAATGGACATGTCGGTAGAGTGGTAGAAGATTTCAGAAATATTCATGGTGGCTACGGTTATGGAGCGATTAATGAAGAAGGTAGAGTCATTTTAGATTTTGCTTTAGTGTATGATATGATTTTTATTAATACTTTATTGAAGAAAAGAGATGAGCATCTTATTACTTATAATAATGGATCTAATAAAACACAAATTGATTATTTTCTTATGAGAAGAAAAGATCGTCGAGATTGTAAGGATTGTAAGGTCGTTCCAAGTGAGGAATTAAGTACCCAACATCGATTATTAGATCTACATTTTAAGATGAATAGTTGTAAAATAAAGAATACTAGGATTCAATATCGTAGAATCAGATGAGGGCACCTAAAAGACACAAATAAAATTATTTTTATGAGTAAAATTCATGATTTAAATATTTGGGATGTGCATGAAAACGCAAATGCTATATGGGAAAAATTAACTAATACTATTAAACAAGTGGCTAAAGATGTACTTGGAGAATCAAGAGAAAAAATTTCTATAAATAAAAATAGTTGATGGTGGAATAATAATGTGCAAGAAAAGATAAAATATAGGAAGTTATGTTATAAAAATTGGTTTAAATGTAAAAGCGTAGAGAACTGGGCAAAATATAAAACGGCTCGTAGGGAGTCTAAAAGAATAATCTGTGACACTAAAAATTCTACTTTTAGTGATCTTTATAACATATTAGATACTAAGGACGGTAAAAAATATATGTATAAACTAGCCAAACAAAGAGAAAATAAAAGTAAAGATTTAACTCAAGTAAAGTGTATTAAAGATGAAAATCAAAAAGTGTTTTTCATAGAAAAAAATATTCAACATAGGTGGGTGAGTTATTTTGATAAACTTTTTAATGAAGATGCTGAAAGTACGATCGACCTTAGTGATCTTAATATCATTAATAATAGTAAAACTTTTCATTTTTACCATCGCATTAGTAAAAAAGAAGTTGATGACACTTTAAAGAAAATCAAGAATGAAAAGTCTGTAGGACCTGATGATATTCCAATTGAAGTGTAGAAATGTTTAGGTGATATGAGGGTTTCTTGGCTTACTAAACTTTTTAATATTATTTTAAAAACTAAAAAGATGCCTGAGGAGTGGAGGAAGAGCAGCTTGGTCCCCATTTTTAAGAATAAAGGAAATGCACAAGAGTGCGCAAATTATAGAGGAATTAAATTGATGTGTCATACTTTAAAATTATGGGAGAGGGTAATTGAACATAGGTTAAGACGTATTATGAAGGTTTCTCATAATCAATTTGGATTTATGCCGAGCTGGTCTACTATGGAAGTTATACATTTATTGAGAGGTTTGATAGAGAAGTACATAGATAATAAGGAGGATCTACATTTGATTTTTATTGATTTAGAAAAAGCTTACGATAAGGTTCCTAGAGATGTTCTTTGGAGAGTCGTTGAGAAGATGTATATCTTTGGATGTACCTTGGTGTAGGCTTTTTGCTGATGATATCCTCCTCGTGGATAAGACGAGAGAAAAAGCCCAGGAAAAACTTGAATTATGGAGGTCTACATTGGAGTCTAAAGGTCTTCGTTTGAGTAGAACTAAAACTGAATACATGGGATGTAATTTTAGTAATAGTAGGCCTAGTGACAAAAGTGTTACTTTGGGTGATCAAATTATTAAAAGATGTGAACGATTTAGATATCTATGGTCCATTGTTCAAAGCGATGGTGATATAGATAAGGATGTTAATAGTAGAATTCGGGTTAGTTGGTTGAAGTGGAGAAATGCGTCCGACCTTTTGTGTGATAGAAAAGTACCGCTTAGAGTGAAAGGAAAATTTTATAAGATGGTGGTGAGACCTGCAATGCTCTATGGTGCTGAATGTTGGCCTTTAAAAGAGAAGCATAATGTTAAGTGTTGCCGAGATGAGAATGATTAGGTGGATGAGTGGCTTTACACGTAGAGACAAAATGCGAAATGAATATATCCGTAATAGGGTTGGTGTTGCACCAGTGACGGATAAAATTAGAGAAAGTCGCCTTAGATGGTTTGGTCACATTAAACGTCGACCACCTGATGATCTGATTAGGAGATTAGATGTTTAGTTACAATTTTTGTTAAGAAAGATAGAGGTAGACCTAGGAAATCTTGGGCTTATTGCATAAAAAATGATCTTAATTTATTAGAATTAAACGAAAATTCGACACTAAATAGGACGCAATGGAGAAAAAGGATTCATGTAGCCGACCCCACTTAGTGGGATTAAGGCTTTGTTGTTGTTGTTGTTGATGATGCTTTATCTTTTACGCTTTTATACATGTAAACAAATGCTCATCTTGCTAACTAAATTTCTTTACTGTACCTTCTCCTTATTGCCTCGACGCTAATCTCATTTACAGGAATAATAACAAGTAACGGGGAATCAAGGTACCCAAAGTTTATAGTATATTTATAGCATTTTGCTGCATTTGTTTCCTTTATATTACTTTACTGCATTTACTTCCCTTATTGTACTTTACTGCTTTTCTTTCCTCTACTGGAAGTTACTACTGTTTTTCCTTACTACACTATATACTGCTTCCTTTTATTGATTTTTTTTATTTGTATGCACCATACCTTTTATAATAGGAGGCCAGTTGTCTGGTTTTATAGGAGATACCCAGAAATAAATCATCGACTCAACCATTGCATGCCCACCTTAAAAGTAAAACTTTAAATGTAACACTGGACACAGCTACGACATGGAGCATGGAGCGAGTCTTCGAGGGCAACACGACGAGGATGCAATTGAAGGACTTCTACTGACAGTTGCAACGGTAAAACGGGTCTACTTCAACTGAACCTTTCTTTAGTTTAAATAACAAGTCATAGAACTTCGAGGTAGTCTGCCTAGTGCGACATAAACCCTCATTTTATCTTTTATTAGGTCTTTGCACATCGTGAAATAGAAGCCTTAACTCGCTTTAAGATTCCGAGGTCATCGTCCGATATAACGCAAATCCTCCAATCTTCCAAATTATTTGCATAACTAGTTGTTATGCAAATGTAATTCCTATAATTAAAATCGGCAGGATTGAAACTTAAATTAATTCATTTCAAAAATTTAAAAGTCCAACAATAGGATAGTTTGGAATGCCACCGAGGTTCACCTCAGGATCTGTGACATCCCCCACTCTTCTTTCCTTTGATTCCAAAAATAAATGTTCCACCTTGGTCCTTTCCCATTTAATATTTCCCACACACCACTTTGAAAACCCTAACCCTTGAATTCATGAAGACGGATACCTTTGATCTAAATCAAGAGTTCTTTTAAATGATTTCGGTCATTTGAGAGGTAATTAACTTTAGGAGCTTGCCTCTATAGAAAGCTTTAAGAACTCTGGTAATATAAACTCTATCTAATTTTTAATATTATATAGGAAAACTTGTCGGTTTATAAAAAATGATTTCGCAGGTCAGAACTGATGTCGTAAATTCTGTAATTTGTTCAATCAAACCTTATTATCGAGTGGCGTGTCTATTCCTCGGGATAAACGTATTACTCGCGATACGGTACTCGTTTATTTAAACTGCTAAATGAATGAGATATGTTCATTCTTATATTTCAAAAGCTAAAATATTATTTTCAATAAATCAGTATGTTTATATACCTATTAAATTAAACCTATGCTACTTTTAAAAATACAACACGACAAAATAACGGCCAACAATACAATGATTCTTTCAAAAGCGGGCATGATATTGAATTTTGCTTTCCCATAAATATTTCAATTTGTTGAATTTAGGTTTATGTTATAACTGTGCTTAAGCATTAATAGTGATCAAATATTGCATCTTTTAGTCCTTGTAGAAAATTCAATTTTGGTTTCATCAGAAAACCTTTTATATTATATTTTTCAAGTGCAAAAGAGGTTGGTTGTCCGTCATTCAAAGGTATTATGGGGTTAAGCTAAAAGCCAATGTTCAGACTAGCCTCATAAAGCTTCTTTTGTCTGAATGTTGCCTCTTTTTTCTTTCTCTAGAATTTTTTACCACATGCAGTGATTTTTCAAAAGCTGGAATGATACTGAGTTTTGCTTTCCCATAAATAATTCAATTTGTTGAATCTAAATTTAATGGTATAACTGTGCTAAAGCAATATTAAGTATAACTGTGCTAAAGCAATATTAAATATTTGCATCGTTTTGTCAGCTGGACTATGGTTTGTTGAACTTTAATGAGGTTGGATTTCATCCAATTAATTTTTGCTTTAAATTTATTTGGATTATGTTCATGTCCACTCCCAACTTGGATGTGGAGCTTTACGTAGTTTTTGGTACTGTGGATTTTATTATGAATCCAGAATGTACTATTTGCCAAATTTTATGCTAATTTTTTTAATTGTGTTTTTTGGAATGTGCCTACTACAAAATGATTCCTTCTGCTAGATTTTTTCCCAAATTTCCTGTAACATGAAGGGAATCATACTACTTCGCCAGTATTCAATGGCTTCTAAATGATCTCATATCCTTTTTAGTTGCTTACTAATTAATTAGGTTATCTTATTAAAAAAAAAGATTCAATAAAAATGGCATTTCCATTTTTTTAGTTCCTCCCTATGTTTTGTTTTTTATTTCTTTGATGGTAGCAGTTTTCAGAATCTAATTGGCTTATGTTTTCCATAAAAAAGTTGTGAGGGGATGTGCCAGTGAAAATTATGATTTGAGACGTCTTTTTCAGGAAAAACAAATAATGTTAACAACTGAATTTAAATTGTAGGCTTGCTATTTAGTTTACATTATTTGGATTGTACCGATATCCACTTTTTATCTATTACCCTTTGATTCGAATTTTCTTCTCAATAAAAGAAAAAAACCAATTACATTTTTGTTTTCCAAACCTAGCAGGTTACTGATCATGGCCATCTATGTTCCTCCAACCACTCCTTCAAAGGCACATTCAAAAAATTAAACATGTGCTTGGTTAGTCTCAAAAATAAGCTAGCAACCTTAAACCTTCAAGTTGATGCACTAGAACTGCTGAAGCATGTTCTAAGCCTCAGCAAATGTTGTCTTCTCGTCATGCCAGCCCTTCATAGTGGTCAATGATAAACAAAATTAGGGAAATAAATAAGTGTATTGAGCTAGATTTGGAATTCTGATATCTTATTAGACTTGGTGTGCATGATTATGTTCCTTTCCCTCCATATCCCTGCTCTACATCTTTGGTGCAGTTTGGGGAGTTGGTTGCTAACTAATGAAGAGCCCGAGTCAGCTTCTAGCTTTACTCATTGCCTCCTGCTAGTACCTAAACACAGCCAAAAAAAACATTTTTTTTTTGTTGCTTTATATTCACGTCGATATTAGCATCCATTTTTATTTCATATCTATCTTTTCATTTGTTTGTTTCTTGAAATTCTATGAATAGATTTTAGGAGAACATGTCAAGATGATGATAACAAAGTGAGGACGGAAATTTATCCAATGTCTTCAATTACTTGATAAAAACATGTTCTCGGTATGCTTGCAACGATTAACAGTCCAATAATTTTTAAGATTATAAGTTAAATGTAATATTGAAATCAAAATATATTACTGGCATTATAACAAGCGATTTCTATGCTACTGTTTTTTTACCATTGAAACCTACAACCATTGAAGCAGATTAACATTTTACAACGGAAACAATGGATTAGAAGCTCTGGTAACCGGCAGCTTTTGGATTACGTTTCAAGTTCAGAATCTCTTCCATTTGAAAATCATGAACTTGCCGCTTTACTATTTCGGTTAAGTGAGAACTGTAATAGTGTGTGCAAGCTGTCTGTGTTTCTAGTAGGATATGTACTACTGTACTGGAGAAGAGACACATTGGAAGGAGAGAGGAGGTATGGGTGGATGAAAGAGAAAATTTGATACTTGAGAGATGCCTTTTTTTTCAATATTTTATGATTGAAGGCTCTTCAGACTCGGTGTGACAGCAGAGTCTAATATGATTACTTTTTCAATTTTTTTGTTCAAAACCATTGTTAGGCACAAATTTATGCTTAAGATTGACTACATTGCATTCATGCTTACTCTTGCAGGAGGAGATGGTTAGATTGAGTAGATATCGGAGTGGTTAACATAAGTAGCTGGGGACTTTGTTTCATTAAGTCATCAATTTAATTTGACATTGAATAGTACATTGACACACAAAAAAAAATGTTTAATTTTTCATATATATTTTATGTTTAATTTTAATAATATAACACTTTAAAAGAATATATTTTGCATGTTTTTTGTTTTAGGTACAAGAAATGGACTTTTGGTAAAAAGAAGCAAAAACGATACAATTTAGAGTAAAAACGCGCAAGAAAGAAAATTTTGACCTGACACATTTCAGTACGTCTTTCTATATTTAATCTTCTATACACTTCTTACATGTTTTTGAATGAAATTATACTTTAAAAAAATGTTATTTTTATGTTTATCTCGTAGGTGAAGATGTTAGGAATGCAACGCAACTGAAACATGGCAAAACAGAGCTAAAACAGAGCCACAGAGCAAAATGGTGGAGCTACGCAGAGTCGCCCTGTCTGCGCCAGAATCTAGAGAACGACGATTTTGGGCGCCGACAGCGTCCAAAAACGGCACTGACGACACCGGGGACGGTTATTTTCCATATACATTGAATCTGAACGTTTTTTGGAAGGTTACTTGAGGCAACTCTTGGGAAATTCGTCCTTACACTATAATAGAGTGAATTTATGTCAGAAAAAGTGGCGTGAGTGGGAAAACGTGGAGAATATTTAGAGATCTTAGAATGAGAGTAGAAATGTAGATTTCTACCTTTTTGAAGAGATTGGTGAGGGGATTTTGAGAGAATCTGTAATGGAATGTACTAGCATTGTATGGATCAGCGGAAGACTTTATGGGAGAGATTTTCATCTTCAAGGGGAAAAAACTAAGTATTGTGTTCTTCATTATCTTATGATATTGTAAGCACTTATCTATTGGATTGCTTTGATGAGATGAAGTTCTCCGTTGTGTTTTATTAGTGCTTTGTGATGTGTTTTTCTTACTCTTTCTTTTTGTTTGGAAATAGTGGCATGAGAAGATTTTGTCGTTGTTTTTATTTTACTTTTCTTTTATAATGGGTATGATTAATGTTTAGGATATTGGGATGCATGTTTGAAGAGGTTTTAATTATAAATGTGATGGTTTTTACTTGCACTTCATTTACATTACAATATGAGTCCATTGTAGTGTTAAAATTCATTGTAATTGCATTAAAACCCGAGAGGACGGTATAATTCTCAACAAAGTGGAACCACATTCAAATTTCATAGATGAGTGAGTAGTCCATGAAGGTTGAGTGCAAATAAATAGAGAAATATACTTTGATGGACGTAGAATTAAAGATTTTAGGGTGACAAACTAAAATCCCTAATTTGGTTCAAGTGTTTTGAAACTAAAGTGAGAGCTCTTGAGTGAGAGCCAGTTTCCTCCCAGCCTAACCACGGATTTAGGGACCAAACTTTGGATTAGCCATTGTTCTTTATGCACTCGGAAGAGGGTAAAGAATAAGATTGCTCTTACTTGACACATACAATATTTAATGTATCACATTCCTAAACTTTATCCAATTCACTAAATAAGAATAGTAGTTTTATACATATCAAAATTCTCCAAACCAATTCATCCAGAAATGATTATATTTACAATTAATATTTTACTTTAGGAGTAGTTATTAGTTACTTTAAACTTAAGACTTACCTTTAGGAGTATTTCTTAGAAAAATTACTTAAATTGATCTTCCAAACTAAGGTCTGATAATAGTAGACTAAAATTTGACTAAGAACCACTTACCTCACTTCCTTGTGGGATCGATCAAAAGGAACTCCACTAGAGCTCTGTATTACTTGAACGATATGTATATTTGCGTAGAACCTTTAGTGTGTGCTTGTACGTACAAACATAAAATACGCAGAAAAATAACACACACAGGAGGCGCAACATGTTTTTAGCGCCGTTGCCGGGGAAGCATCGGTAAGAACTTTAGGAGAATTTTAGTTAAACCTAAAGACTTAGATTTGGAATTTATAATATTATTATATAATGTGTTTAATTATTGTGTGTTTATTTTAAAGAAAATTGAAAACACCAAAAATATTTTGATATTCATCATATTAGTTAAGTCTTTAAATTTGTATGCGTAGTTCAGGAGCTGCAGACCTTGAACTTTATGACTCGGATTTAAAGAACTTTTTGGAGGATGATGAATTATAAAAGACTCCATGAATTTGATGTAGAAATGGTGGATCAAGAATATAATGAATATTCAGATTTGGATTGTAATGTTAGTAACTTCGAAAGAATACACCCCAAGAGAGGCGAATTTTCAAGAAGATATGCTTGTTAGTTTAATTTCTCATGTTGCAAATATTAGGAGGAAGTTTTATCAATACATAAAGAGTTATCATCAAGGTCCTTTAGTTATTAAGAAAAATTTATCTGGACAAATGATTGAGCCTAACTATTTTAAAACTAGTCTTAAGATACATAATTTTTATTCCAATTATTACAAACCATGTTGGGAAAATTATTCAAATTTTAACCAAAATAATAATTTTGTAGAGGAAAACAAATTTTTGGAAGATAATCAATTTAATAAGACATGTAATTATAATAGTCGGTGATTTTAACAATGAACTTTCTTTTCCTCATAATTTTAACTTCAACCTGCATAATGAGGAGATGAAGTTAGTTGGAATGTCAAGGAGCCGAAATAAGGAATATGGAAAACCAACTGAGACAAATTATTAATGCAAATAACAGTCACCCCCCAGATATTTTACCTAGTGACCCTGAGATAAACCCTATGCAGATGAATGATGAGCAATATAAAGTTATCGAACTAATATTTAGAAGAGAATTCAAGGATATGTTTCAAAAGAACATTAAGTTGAGAGATGAGGATAATAAGATTGAAAGACCGTTGGAAGAAATTATTAAGAAATTAGAGAAAACTATGTCATCAACCATGATAGATATAAAAAGACCACATTCACCACTTCTTCAAAAAATATTGATACAAGAATTGGACAAGTAATTCTTAAGATTTATGGAAGAATTCAGAAAATCAACTAAAAAATTTCCGTTTGCTAAGGCATTAGAACAAATGCCCAGCATTGTGAAGTTTAAAAAGGAGGTTCTTGACAGACAGATTAAATTTAAAAATCATGCAATATCTAGCTTCATGAGTGTGATAATTGAGCCAACAACATATCCTATAATATTATCCCAAAGGGAAGAATTGAAAGTAAAACCTGAACAGAAGAGTAACATAGAAGAATTTGATCCAAAATCTGAATTATCTTGAGAGAATTCAATCCAAAATTTAGGAGATCTTAAAGTATCTTATAGAGATCCATTTCTTATAAATATCAAGGAAGATATTAATATGAAAATAGAGAAAATCAATAGAAGAATATTGAATCTAGAAAGAAATATGAGGAACAATGGTATGAATCAATCTAAAAAGGAAAAGGTGAAAGAAAAATTACAATTTTAGGATTTTGTGGGAATCTCTGGATCTGGAAATGATTGGGCGATTGATCAAGGATTACTTTGTTGGAATTTTGATCCAGGTGGAATCATTTGTGGGGCTGGATGCCCAGATATTTATGCTTACGATTTATATATGAAATTTATGATTTATAAAATGGCATTCTACGCAAGTATACGTATCGTTTATCAAGTAATATAGGACTTTCTGATTAAGCCCCGAGATATCGAACCCATAGGAAAATGTGTAAAAATTTAAAGAAATAAGAAAAATAATTTTTTACTTTTTTAATTGATTTGTGTAAGTATGTTTTAAGATTTTAATTTTGAAAAGTTAATTTTGATATTTTTAATAACAAGTACTCTAAACACAATATAAAAGTTATAAGAATCAAATATCTTTTTCTTTCTTCAATGAATCAGTAATAATTATGAAATTTTATGTTGTGGAAGTATTCAAATGTATTGTGCCAAATAGGAGCAATTATATTCTTTTCCCTTACTTGGTTCTATAAAGAAAATTGGTTAATTTGAAATTTTGAAATTTTCTTGATGGGTTAGGCAGGAAAGATACCAGCTCTCACTCTAGAGTTCCCTCTATTCTCTCTGTCTGGTGCTAATTGATACACGTAAAATATATAGTATTTTTATGCACAGTTGCACTTTAATGGAAGGTATTTTGTGTTTTTCTTGCAGGTATGATGAAAATGGATGGTCATGATGAAAGGAGCAAAATTTGATCAAATTTAGAGCAAAAAAATGAAAAATCAAAATTTTGGCACTAGCGGCTAAGCGCCGCTGGGCCGGCGCTTAGCCGCCACATTTAAAAATCGAGATTAAATTGAATTTGGCGCCATTTTCAAAGGAGATGGGATGCAACTCTTAGTGGCAACTTTCATAACTTCATTTGGGTGGCAAGATTGAATGAAGGGGTGCATTCTTTGGTAGATGTATTGAATCTGGAAACATTTTGAAGAGACATCATAGCACCTTTTGGTTTAATATTTAAAGAGAGTCTTAGGAAAGATTAGGGGGCTCTTCCTTTGCATTTTGAAGGGTTCTTTCTTTCTTTTGCTCTTCCACTTGCATTTTGAAGAGAGTTTTTACAGTATTTTACTTTTATTTTGTGAGAGTTTTTATTAAGAGTATGAGTAGAGAGTAGAAAGGAGAAAAGGATCGGAGTGAAGTCTTCTTCTTCCCACTTCTTTTCTTTCTTTTAGTTTAGTTTCTATTGAAGTCTGAAGTTTATTCTGAGTCATCGGAGTTGGGAGATACGCTCTGAGGAGTAGTTTAGTGAAGAGTTAAAGTTTTAGAAGAACTTTCTGAGTCTTGTGGAGAGAATTTTCAGATAAGTGTTTACTTTTGTTCTTACATTTAGTTTTTTTTAATTAATACTTGTTTTTGTTTGTTATTTTTATTATGGTTTTTAATTTCAAATCAATGTGTTTTTGTATTTTCTCAATGCATTATGAGTAGTTTACTTTATCTTTTTCTGTCTTAAATGGAGAAGTAATTAGTTTATAGAGAATTGTTGTGGAAAGTATAAGTGTTTAAAGTTGGAAGAAGTTGTGAAGATTGATTCTGAAAACTTTGTTTACTTCTTAATTTGGCCTGTTAAGTTGTAGAATTTCTTGAGATTATGTAAGATTTAATGCGATATTGTCTCATAAAAGTTTGTAAGGATCACATTCAATTATATGGGTGAGAATTATAGTCCATATAATTGAATGTAATATTAGAAGATATTTTTTATGGAATGAAGTAAAATTAGAGGATTTTAGAGTGACAGGCTAAAACCCTCTAATTTGGTTTGAAGTTTTGAGTTTTGTTATGAGAAGTTAGCCCCTAGTTGGTAGGAATCGAGGGAATTTTAGAGTGAGAGACTGGTATCTTCCCTGCCTAACTATGTTCAAAATGATAAAAATTTCAAATTAATCTATGTTCTTTATAGAACCAAGGGTAAAGAACGCATTTGCTTCTATCTGTGACAACAAATTTAAATACTTCCACAACAATACTTTAATAATAATTACTACTTCATAAAAAGAAAGAAAATGATATTCTAGTTAATAGTACATACAGTGTTACTAGTTATTATAATTTTAATTTCTTGCTTAACATTTTATTAAGGAAATTTCAAAAGACAAATCAATTTTCAAAACTTTTCAAAATCAAGACATACTTTTCAAAAACCATTAAAAAAAGTAAAAAGATAATTTTCTGATTTTTTTAAAGATTTTCATCCTTTCCCTGTAGGTTCGATATCTCGGTGCTTAATCAGAAAGTCCTATATTACTTGATAAACGATACGTATACTTGCGTATTATCCACATTATAAATCAAAATCATAAGTATATATATATATATATATATATATATATATATATATATATATATATATATATATATATATATATATATATATATATATATATATCCGACGGGATCAAGTTTTTGGTGTCGTTGCCAATTTTCATATCATATTTGTAAGTATAAATATCGGTGCGGAGTCAAGTTTTTAGCGCCGTTGCTGGGGAAAGAAAAATAATTGCATTTTAAAGAGAATTAAGAAATTTTAAATTTTTTACTTTTCTTTGTTTTTTTTAGTGTGTTGTGTTTTCTTTTGTTTTATTATTGTATGCGTAGTTCAGGTTCTGAGGTACTTGTGTCTTACGATTCTGAATTAGAAAGAACTGTCAGAAAAATAAAAAAAATTTAAAATATAGAAAAAGATAAAAAAATTCCAGAAATGGCAAATCATCAAGATCAAAATGTTGGCATCCATCAAGAATTAAGACCTTTAAGATATTATGTTAACCCTACAGTAGATGAACTTTGTGGTAGTATTCAAAACCCTATCGTAATCGCTAATTCTTTTGAGCTTAAACCTCGCTATTATCCAAATGGTGTCTAATAATCAGTTTGGGGAGCAATAATTGAAGATCCTAATTTGCATCTTGCTAATTTTCTAGAGTTGTGTGCTACTTTTAAATATGATGGTGTTTCGGATGATGCTATTAGACTTAGACTTTTTCCTTTCTCACTAAGGGATAAAACTAAAATATGGTTACATTCGTTACCACCTGGATCAATAAGAACTTGGGGTGAACTGTCACAAAAATTCCTTGCTAAATATTTTCCACCATCTAAGACTGCTAAGTTGAGAAATGATATAACATCTTTTTGTCAGTTTGAAGGGGAATCAATATATGAAGCATGAGAAAAATTTAAAGATCTTCTCAGGAAATGTCCACATCATGAGATACCAGATTGGTTAATAATTCAAACTTTTTATAATGGATTAGTTAGATTTCTTAGATCAATCATCGATGCTGCTGCTGGTGGATCATGTCTAAACCATTTTCTGATGCTTATGCTTTAATTGAAGAAATGTCTACTAATAATTTTCAATAGCCATCTGAAAGGTTAAATCCTAAAAAGCTAGCCAAAGTTTATGAAAATGATGCTTTTACAATGTTAGCAAATCATGTTGCTGCTGTATCAAGAAAGATAGACCAATTTGTGACGAATTTTTCTCAGCCAAATCTCATGACTGAAGAAAATTCATTAGGTCAAATAGTTGATTCTTATTCTTCACCAGAAACTGTGAATGCTATAATCAAACCTAACAACCCATATTTCAATTATTATAACCCAGGTTGAAAGAATCATCCAAATTTCAACTGAAATAATAATAATCAGGGTGGTGTTAATCAACAATGGGAGAACCACCAAGTAAACCCATGGGGAATTGGAACAACCAAGGTAATAATAATAATAATAGATTAACTTATCCTTCAGGTTATAACAATGCTTCATAATTAAAGGAGAAGAAGTTGTCTATGGAAGAAGTAGTATCACAATGAGAAATCAATTACAAATTCAAGGAGCAACCATCAGATATATTGAAAATCAATTGGTACAAATTGCAAATGCCTTAAGTAATAGATCCAAAGGAATGCTTCCAAGTAATACTGAAGTGAATCCAAGAGAAAAGAATAAAGAACAAGTAAAAGCAATTCAACTGAGAAGTGGAAAAGAATTGGAAGGTAGAATTAAAAAATACACTGAAGTAGAGAAAGAAGAGATTGAAAGACTTAAAGAGGACGCTCCAAAAGGTTTTAAAAGACCTATTTCTCCACCTAAGGTTGATTTAGAAAAACCACCACCTCCATTTCCTCAGAGACTTCGTCAACAAAGGTTGGATAAGGAATTTTCAAAATTCTTAGAGATATTAAAGAAGCTTACCATTATATTCCATTTGCTGAAGCCCTAGAACAAATGCCAAGCTATGTAAAATTTATGAAGGATATTCTTAATAAAAAGAGGAAATTTGAAGAAAATGAGACTGTTGCACTTAGTGAGGAGTACAGTGCGATAATTCAGAAAAAGCTTTCTGAAAAACTTAAAAATCCTGGTAGTTTCACAATTCCATGTGCAATCGGAGAAAGATTCTGTGGAAAAGCTTTAGGTGATTTGGGTGCAAGCATTAACCTTATACCTCTATCAATATTCAAAAGACTGGGACTAGGAGAAATAACCCCAACTATCGTAACTCTGTAATTAGCAGATCGTTCGATGACATATCCTAAAGGAGTTATAGAAGATGTTTTGGTAAAAGTGGATCAATTTATTTTTCCTGTGGATTTCATTGTGTTAGATATGGAGGAAGATAAAGAGATAATCATAATTTTGGGGAGACTTTTTCTAGCTACAGGAAGAGCCATGATAGATGTGCAAAAAGGGGAATCAACGATGAGGGTTAATGATCAGACTGTTATATTTATTATTTCAAAATCGATGAAATATCTTGCTAGAGGTAAAGAAGATGAGTGTTATAGGATGGATGTTATTGAATATTTAAATGAATGTAATTTCAAATCAACTTATGAAGAGAAAGCTGAAAGAGAAGAATGAGAATATAAGCAAGAAGAGGAGTTATTTGATTCTGAAGATTTTCAAGAGGAAGATTTAAAGTATGTTCGTGAAAGTTTTGAATTGTTGGATATGACTGAGAAAGATGCATCTTCGGGTCCATTATTTGAAAAACCTCCTGAACTTGAGTTAAAAATGCTTCCTGATCATTTGAAGTATGTTTTTCTAGGTGAATCCTCAACCTTGTCTGTTATAATTTCCTCTTAATTAACTGAAAAAGAAGAAGAGAGTTTGCTTGAAATTTTGAAGAAGCACAAGAAAGCTTTTGGATGGACAATTGCTGATATTAAAGGAATCAGTCCTTCAATTTGTATGCACAGAGTTCTTATGGAAGATAATTTCAAATCGCGGGCTGATCCCCAAAGGAGATTAAATCCTATCATGAAAGACATTGTTAAGAAAGAAATTTTAAAATGGTTGGATGCTGGAATTATATACCATATTTCAGATAGTGCATGGGTTAGTCTTATTCACTGTGTTCCTAAGAAAGGAGGAGTAACTGTGATTGTTAATGAAAAGAATGAAATGATATCAACAAGACAAGTTACAGGGTGGCGAATATGCATTTATTATAGAAACTTAAACCTTGCCACAAGGAAAGATCATTTTCCACTCCCTTTTCTAGATCAAATGTTGGATAGACTGGCTGGGCATAAATACTTTATTTTCTGGATGGATATACTGGTTACCGCCAAATTCAAATTGCTCCTGAGGATCAAGAGAAAACTACGTTTACCAGTCCTTATGGTACATTTGCTTTTAGAAGAATGTCCTTTGGTTTATGTAATGCCCCTGCTACATTTTAGAGATGTATGATAGCTATTTTTTATGATTTGATTAAAAAATGGATTGAAGTTTTTATGAATGACTTTTCAGTGTTTGGAATTTCGTTTGAATCATGTTTAGAACATCTATCTAAAGTTCTAAAACGCTGCGAAGAAACTAATTTGGTCCTTAATTGGGAAAAATGTCAATTTATGGTAGCAGGAGAAATTGTTTTGGGACATCGGATTTCAGAAAAAGGTTTGGAGGTAGATTCTGCAAAAATTAAAGTTATATCTAATTTACCTTGCCCAACCAATGTAAGGGGAATTAGAAGTTTTTTAGGACATGCTGGATTCTACAGGCGTTACATCAAAGACTTTCAAAAAATTACAAAACCTTTATATCGTTTACTGGAAAAGGATGTAATTTTTAATTTTGATGATGACTGCCGTAAAGCCTTTGAAACATTAAAAAAAATTTAATCACTACACCTATAATAATTTCACCAAATTGGGAAATACCTTTTGAATTAATTTGTGATGCTAGTGATTATGCTATTGGTGCTGTTTTAGGTCAGAAATATGATAAAATTTTTAAAGTAATTTATTATGTCAGTAAACTTTTAATGAAGCTCAAATTAATTATACCACTACTGAGAAAGAGTTATTAGCTATAGTATTTGCCTTTGATAAATTTCGATCATATTTAATTAGAATTAAATGTGTGGTGCATACTGATCATTCTGCTATTAAATACTTAATGAAGAAAAAAAGATGCAAAACCGAGTCTGATAAGATGGATTTTTCTTTTGCAAGAATTTGATTTTGAGATAGTAGATAGGAATGGTTCTAATAATCAAATTGCTGATCATTTGTCCAGGCTTGAAGTTGAAAAATCTCTCTGTGATATTGAAGAAATTAATGAACATTTTCCTGATGAAAAACTGTTCACTGTTAAAGAATGACGTGTTCCGTGGTATGCAGACATGGTAAACTTTATTGTTAGTAATATTATACCCTATGGTTTGACATACCAAAAAAAGGAGAAATTTTTTCTGATGCTAAGACTTATTTTTGGGATGACCCATTTTTATATAAACAAGGAAATGATCTTATAATTCGAAGATGTGTACCTTTGGAAGAGACTTATGAAATTATTCAAAAATGTCATGATTCTGATTATGAGGGACATTTTGGAAGTGATAAAACTGTATATAAAATATCACAATTAGGATTTTATTGGTCTACAATTTTTAAGGATGTGAATGTTTATATTAAAAATTGTGATAGATGTCAGCGTGTAGGCAATATTTCTAGAAGAAATGAGATGCCCCTCAATTATATGTTGGAAGTTGAAATATTTGATGTTTACTAGATTTTATGGGACCATTTACACCATCTTTCGGAAATGTTTATATTTTGATAGTAGTAGACTATGTTTCCAAATGGATTGAAGCTATTGCTTTACCTCGATGGGATGCTCAAAGTGTTGTAAAGTTTTTAGAAAAAAATATATATTGCAGATTTGGAATACCAAGAGTAATCATAACTGATGGGATAAGTCATTTTAGAAATACGATTATTAGGAAGTTAGCAAAGAAATATCATATTAATCATCGCTTTGCTACTGCTTATCATCCGCAGACAAGTGGTTTGGTTGAATTATATAATTGTGAAATTAAAAGAATATTGGAAAAATCTGTTAATCCAAATAGAAAGGATTGGTCAATCAAACTGGATTATGCTTTGTGGGTCTATAGGACTGCTTACAGAACACCTATAAGAATGTCCCAATATAGGCTGATTTTTGGAAAAGCTTGTCATTTACCTTTGAACTTGAGCATAAAGCTTATTGGGCTATTAAAGAGTTCAATTATAATTTGAAAGATGCTGCTGAAAAGAGATTATTGCAATTGAATGAGCTTGAAAAAATAAGGAATGAATCTTATGAAAATGCTAAGATTTATAGGGAAAATATAAAGTTATGGCATGATCGGAAGATTCTTACTAAAAATCTTGTACCAGGACAAAAAGTTTTACTGTATAATGCTAGATTGAGAATATTTTCTGGAAAACTTAAGTCCAGATGGATGGGTCCATTTATTGTGATAAAAGTTTATTCTTATGGAGCTGTAGATATTTAAGATCCTAAGAATGAAAAAATATTTAAAGTTAACGAACATAAACTTAAATCATATTTTTCAGTCAATAAATCTAAATCTGATAATAATTTGATGTTGGGTCACTCAGAATTAGTTCTGGGTATGTCACACTGAAGACGTTAAAACAAGCGCTTTATGAGAGGCAACCCATAATTATCGGTGTGCTTTGCTTTATGTTTGTTTTGTGTTCTTTGTTTGCTTGGTTTGGTTTGTTTTTATGTTTTTAGTGATAGTAATTTGGAGTTTTTAAACTATAGTAGAGTTTATTTGACCTTATTTGATGACTTAGAGGAGTCAGAATGAAAATTTAAATACTTAACGGACATTCGTGCTAAATCGAGCACCTGTGGCTAAGAGCCGACTGGTTGGCGCTTAGGTGTCGCAGTTATAAAAAACATGCAAAATGAGGCTCTAGAAGCCTAGATCGTGGGGGAGTAGTTTTGGAAGTTATTTTGGAGTTTTAAAACGTCTTGGGACTGTTTTAGCACTTCCCAAGTCTATAAAAAGGACCTGATTTAAGAGAAACACTTGCCCTAAGTCTTTTTTTCATTTATGAGTCTTAAGAAGAGAGTTTTGAGTGCATCATGTCTTCCTGGGAGAATGAGATTAAGAAGAAGCAAGATTCTGACAAGAGTAAGTTTGTTAGTGATGGTGCTAAAGAGTTATTCAATGGATATCTCGCTGTTAGTATTCAAGAGATTGCTGAAATGATTGAAAAAATTGAAGCCCGAGTGACTTCAATGGAAGCAAAAATCCATGAAAGTAATTTGCATTTGGAGCACTTGGGATAGCAACTTAAGATGCAATTCAGTCATTCAAGGTACGTGGAAGAAGCGGATAAGGCGATGTTTCTGAAGAACAAATGGATTGAAGAAGAAGATGTAAGAATGAACAATTATCGCCCGTTTTATCAGATTTATATTTCAGAAGGGTCAAATGAGAATCATAATGGTTCGGGATATAATCAGCCTAATGGAGAATTGAATTAAGAGTGCTTTGTTCTTATTTGTTTAGTGTTCTTGTGTGTTATGTTTGTTGTGTTTAGTGTTTATATTTAAGTATTAACTAAGCCTGATGATGTAATGGTTACATCCTAGAGATGTATACTTATCAGTTTGAGATTAAAGTCTCTTGTATTTAGAGAATTTCATCCTTTATGTGTGGATAGAAATGCTAGAATTGTATTAAGTGTTATGTTTGTTTTAATATAAGTTTGTGTTTGTATGAAATTTGTGTGGAATCAATGGATATTAAATTTTGATTTGGAATATTGGAAGATTTATGTGGGGAGAAATAATTATTCTGGAGTAATTAAGGGTGATTAACAATGTAATTTAGTGCATATACCTTAATTGTGAAAATCTGGGTACTGGCGGCTAAGCGCCAGAGTGCCGGCGCTTAAGCACCAGATTTCGTGGCTAAGCGCCAAGGGGTTCGCGCTTATGCGCCAGTTTGCGAAAATTGATTCCCAGCAGTTAAAAACCCGAAAATTGTCATTTTTAACCAAACCATCTTCTTCAACCTTCAGTTTATCGCGAAAGAGGAGCTTATGGCATCATATTGTGGATCATTTAAGAGCCGATCTCAACAAAAATTGTTAGATTTAGATTCCTTGAGGTAAGAGCACTACTCCTAAGTAAATTTTTTTTTATTTTCACCATGTATTTTGAGTACATTTTAGAAAATCTTAAAATCACTATTCATGGTGAAAATTTGAGGAAAAACTTGAGAAATTGCTTAGATTTAGTGAAAATATCTTTGGGAAGATAATTTAGCAAGTTTAGTTTAATTTTAGAATTTATGGTGAATTTTTCGTGAATTTTCAGAGATGGCTCCAAAGTCAAAGTGTGCACGAAAAAAGACAAGATTTGATTCTGACAAATTTGTTAGTATGAGGGCTGAGGAACGATACGTCGATGCACTGCAGTCACGTAAGTTGATTCCTGAGCGTTTATTTAGTAAGTCAGGAGAAGTAATTGAAGATATGATTGCTTGAAGGAACTGAGAGAATTACTGTTGTTTCTTCGCTGTTGCTGTTGTTTCTGTGGTCAAAGAATTTTATGCAAATTTGCCTGCTGCAAAAGAGAATCAAGTGATGGTTAGGAGGCATGAGGTCAACTTTTCTTCCGGGGCAATCAACACTTTTTATGGACTATCTCCTGATATTTTCTGTTTTTATTCTAACTATCATCCTACGGAAGGAGAATTAGATGAGATTATGGAATTTCTGACTGATGGAAGAGGATTATGGAAAATAACAAATGATAGAATTGTGAACTTTCCTGCTTCCAAATTGAATGCCACTTCTAAGGCGTGACATTATTTTATCTCATCTAAATTGTTACCATCGAGTCATACTAGTGAAGTAGCGAGAGAAAGAGCTGTGTTGAACCATTGCATTCAGCATGAGAAGCCTATTGAGATTGGAGGTATAATTTATGATTATGTTTTGAACTGTGCTAGATCAACCACTACTGCAGGTATGAGATTTCCTTCTTTGATTCATTCATTATGTGAACGATCTGGAGTGAAGTTTGAAACCCGGGAAGAGGTACTTCGACCATCGAGACCAATTACCGGTGTCAACGTTGGTGCTTACATCGTACATTCGCAGTTTGGTTGGAGAGGAGGATTTGGTAGGGCTTCTACCGCTTCTCCTTCGCCGCATCTACTTCTTGTGCTACTACTTCACGTGCTTCATCATCTACAGATTCACAGACTAGTTTGTTAAGAAATATTTTGAAAAAAGTGAGTTTTACTCGTGAGCATGTTAGAGATATTGATGGTAAAGTGGATAATATGGAAAAATATATTGTGAAACATGATGAGTATGAGGAGAGTTATCAGCAATATTTGGATAGACTGATTAGAGGTGATCAGAGTGCTGAGATGCCCCTCATCCAATCTACATACCTTATGTGCCATTTAGGGATTGGAACAAGCAGGATGATGATGATGATGATGATGAGGATGACGAGTAGATTTGTGTTATTTGTTTTCGTTGTGGTGTTGTTATTGATGTACTGATGTGTGTTTTGTTTAGTATTTAGTTTGATCATTGTATTGTGATGTGAATTATGATAGTATGTAGATTGTAGTTGTACTATTTATCTGTTATGCATATTCAAATGTATTATTGTTGTTGTAGTGATGATTTATATGTTGCTTTGAGTGTAGTGTGTGTGTGGAAGTAAATGTTTTTATGTGTATTTTATGTCAGAGTTTTTAGTAGTGTGTACTTTAAAAAAAACTGTTAGGAGATTATAAATCACTATTGGGAACTTCTACTCAGGAAACTACATGTTTAAAATTTTTCAAATTCCATTACCATTTGCTATCTGTATCAGTGTGTTATTTTAGTTGGTGTGTATTTGCTTTGAAAACCTCCACTACTGTATAAGTTTTTTTGAAATTTTTACTTTTCTTGTTATAAAAAGAAAATTGTTTTGAAAAAACTGACTTTGATTTCATTTTACTCCTGTTATTTAAATTGTTATACTTGCATATTAGGATATTAAAAATTCCTGCAAGCATGTTATGTTAGTCTTTAATTCTCACCCATGTATCATTTCTTATGCTTAAATGTTTTATCTTAACTAAAAATTAAAGTTTTGGGGGGGGATTTTAAAAACAAAGATTTTCAAAAACCTAAAATTTTATTTGATTCTCAAGAATACTTAAAATAAGTCTTATTTTTTATTGAGAACAATTATGTACATGAAGTTATATTAGGGGAACAAAAATTTTGAATATAGAAATGAATAAAACAATTTAGTTAAAATTTATAGTAATCATGAAAAACTTAAAGTTAAAATTTTCTTAATAAAGAGATGTTAAATAAAGTTAAAACTATCTTTAGTAAGAAGTTTTGTATTTTTGGATAAATAGAAGATTTGACTTTTATTCTTCAAAGCTTAAATTTCTTTTATTGAAGAGTAATTTTCAAATATTATTATTATGATTTTTAAGTGAAAGATGTATATCTGACCTTTATTTTAAATAGAAGGGTGAAATTCAAAATCATTAAAGGCCTACCCAGATATAGTAATTCTTGCCTTATAAAAAAAAAAGAAAAAGAAAAGAGAAAGTGAAAAATAGTATATAAAAAGGGAGGAGAAGCTTGAGGATTTAAGGGCCTAATCAAAAATTGGTTTCATACCTAAAGTTTAAGATATAAGTTCAGAGAAAATCTAAAGCTTAAGGTTGTAATATAGTAAGTAAATTATTTTCAAATAAAGATTTTTAAGTGAGAAAAATAAGTGTTTGAGTCCTATATTTTGAAGAATCTACAAATATTTCTGAATTAGATAGAAACTTATATTTGTCATTTACCTTAAGAACTTTCTAAACTTTAAGTTGGTTTTAATTACTAAATTTTTTTTTTAAATTGGACTATTCCATTTCTAGAACAAAATTTTGTTATCTTCCTAAGAAACTCATTACATAATTTGCATGCTAAAATGTTCTATAAGATTAGCTGTCACTTGAGGATAAGTAACATTTTAAGTTTGGGGGATTTTGATACACCTAAAATATATAGTATTTTTATGCACATTTTTATACCTATTTTTTATGATATTGCACTTTAATGGAAGATATTTTATCTTTTTCTTGCAGGTATGATGAAAATGGATGGTCATGATCAAAGGAGCAAAATTGGATCAAATTTGGAGTAAAAAAATGAAAAATCAAAATTTTGGCACTGGCGGCTAAGCGCCGCTGGGCCGACGCTTAGCCGCCAGTTAAAAATTGAGTTTAAATTGAATTTGGCGCTATTTTCAAAGGGGATGGGATGCAACTCTTGGTGGTAACTTCCATAACTTCCTCTGGGCTGCAAGTTTGAATGAAGAGGTGCATTCTTTGGTAGATACATTGAATCTAAACACATTTTGAAGCGACACCAAGACACCTTTTGGTTTAATATTTAAAGAGAGTCTTAGGAAAGATTAGAGGGCTCTTCCTTTGCATTTTGAAGGGTTCTTTCTTTCTTTTGCTCTTCCACTTGCATTTTGAAGAGAGTTTTTACAGTATTTTACTTTTATTTTGTGAGAGTTTTTATTAAAAGTAGGAGTAGAGAGAAGAAAGGAGAAAATGGTCGTAGTGAAGTCTTCTTCTTCCCACTTCTTTTCTTTCTTTTAGTTTAGTTTTTATTGATGTCTGAAGTTTATTCTGAGTCATCGGAGTTGGGAGATCCGCTCTGAGGAGTAGTTTAGTGAAGAGTTAAAGTTTCAGAGGAACTTCCTGAGTCTTGTGGAGAGAATTTTAAGATAAGTGTTTACTTTTGTTCTTACATTTAGTTTTTTAATTAATACTTGTTTTTTTTTTGTTGTTTTTCTTATGGTTTTTAATTTCAAATCATTGTGTTTTTGTTTTTCTCAATGCATTTTGAGTAGTTTATTTTATCTTTTTCTTTCTTAAATGGAGAAGTAATTAGTTTATAGAGAATTGTTGTGGAAAGTATAAGTGTTTAAAGTTAAAAGAAGTTGTAAAGATTGATTCTGAAAACTTTGTTTACTTCTTAATTTGGCCTGTTAAGTTGTACAATTTCTTAAGATTATGTAAGATTCAATGCGGTATTGTCTCATAAAAGGTAGTAATAATCACATGCAATTATATTGGTGAGAATTGTAGTCCATATAATTGAATGTAATATTAGAAGATGTTTTTATGGAAGGGAGTAAAATTAGAGGATTTTAGAGTGACAGGCTAAAACTCCTAATTTGGTTTGAAGTTTTGAGTTTTGTTATGAGAAGTTAGCCCCAGTTGGTGGGAATCGAGGGAACTCTAGAGTGAGAGACTTGTATCTTCCCTGTCTAACCATGTTCAAAATGATAAAAATTTCAAATTAACCTATGTTCTTTATAGAACCAAGTAAGGGTAAAGAACAAATTTGCTTCTATCTGTCACAAAAAATTTAAATACTTCAACAACAATACTTTAATAATTATTACTACTTCATAAAAGCAAAGAAAAAGATATTCTAGTTAATAGTGTTTTACATAGAGTGTTATTAGTTATTATAATTTTAATTTCTTGCTTAACATTTTATTAAGGAAATTTTAAAAGACAAGTAACTTTCAAAACTTTTCAAAATCAAGATATACTTTTCAAAAACCATTAAAAAAAGTAAAAAGATAATTTTCTGATTCCTTTAAAAATTTTCATCCTTTCCCCGTGGTTTCGATATCTCGGGGCTTAATTAGAAAGTCCTATATTACTTGATAAACGATATGTATATTTGCGTAGTATTCACATTATGAATCAAAATCATAAGCATATGTATATCCGGCGGGATCAAGTTTTTGTTGTCGTTGCCAATTTTCATATCATATTTGTAAGTATAAATATTAGGTGGATCACTAACATCTCATAACAAAATTTAAAATAACAAACCAAATTAGGGGGTTTTTGCCTGTCACTCTAAAGTCCTCTAATTTTACTCCCTAATAAAGCATATCTCCCTATATATTCAATCATATGGACTATAATTCTCACCCATATAATTGCATGTGATTCTTTCCAATTGTTGTTTGAGACAATACCGCATTGGATCTTACATAATCTCACAACAAATTTTAACATCTTAACTGACCAAATAAATAAGTAAATTAAGTTCAAGGAATTGAATCATCACAATTTATTCCAGCATTAAACACTTATACTTTCCACAACATCACTTCCATAATTTAATTACTTCATCATATAAGAAAGAAAAAGATAAATTAAACTAAAATTTCATGAAGTAAACACAAATAAAACTTGATATAAAAGCATAAACCATAATGAAAACACAACAATCTTACTTAAAAACAAAATGTAAAATCAAAGATAAACACTTATCTGAAAATCCTCTCCACCAGATTTTAAAATTTTATTTGAAATTTTGCTTTCCACAATACAACTCTACAGAGGTTGGCACCCAACTCTGGTGAATATAATCAAGACTTTAAACTTTAATAAAAACTATATATAAGGATAAAAGAAAATTGGTGAGAAGATGGCTTCACACCAACCCTTTTTTCCTTTCTTACTTTCTACTCTCTACTATATAAAAGAAGAATTCTAAAACTTAACACACTCTAATAACACACTCTAAATAATAACACTCTCTACACCATAATAACAACACCCCTTTTAAATTATGAGACTTCATTTTAATAATTTTCTAAAAGGTGCTTGGTGTCTCTTCAAATCATGTCCAGATTCAATGTATCCACCAAAAGATGCATCCCTTCATTTAAATTTGCCGCTCAAAGGAAGCTAAGGAAGTTACCACCAAAAGTTGCTTCAAACACCCCTTGAAAATGGTGCCAAAATTCATTTAAATTTGACTTTTATCTGTGGCGCTTAAGCTCCGACACTTTGACGCTTAGGCGTCAGAGGCCAACTTTCTCAAACTTTATAATTTTACTCTAAATTTGGTCTTTTTTTGCTCCTTTCATCATAATTAATTATTTTCATCATACCTGCAAGAAAAATATAAAATGCCTTCCATTAAAGTGCAATATCATCAAAAATAGGTATAAAATGTGCATAAAAATATTATATATTTTAGGTGTATCAAAATCCCCCAAACTTAAAATGTTTCTTGTCCTCAAGTGACTCCTAACCATAAAATTTTAACATGCAAATTATGTAAATGAGTTTCTTTCGGAAGGTTTCAAAATTTTGTTCTAGAAATGAAATAATCTAATTTAGAAAAAATTTTAGTAAATAAGACCAACTTAATGTTTAGAAAATTCTTAAGTAAAGGATAATGAAAATATAGGTTTCTATCTAATTCAGAAATACTTGTAGATATTTCAAAATATATGATTCAAACATTTTATCTTTCTCACTTAAAAAATTTAATTGAGACTAATTTTACTTACTATATTATAACCTTAAGTTTTAGATTTTCTCAAAACTTATATTTTGAACTTTAGGTATGGAACCAATTTTTTATTAGACCCTTAAATCCTCAAGCTTCTCCTTCCTTTTCATATACTATTTTTCTTTTTTTTCTTTTTTTCTTTTTCTTTTTCTTTTTCTTTTCTTTTCTTTCTTATTTTTCTTCTTTTTTTATAAGGTAAGGATTACTATATTTGATAGGCCCTTAATGATTTTGAATTCCACCCTTCCATTTAAAATAAAAGGTTTGATATTTCTCTTTCACTTAAAAATCATAATAATAGTGTTGAAAATTATTCTTCAATAAAAGAAATTTAAGTTTTAAAAAATAAAATTCAAATCTTCTATTCATTAAAAAATATAATATTTCTTACTAAAGATAGTTTAACTATATTTAACATTTCTTTATTAAGAACACTTTAACTTTAAAATTTTTATTATTACTATAAATTTTAACTAAATTCTTTTATTCATTTATATATTCAAAATTTTGTTTTTCTAATATAACTTCATATACATAATTATTTTCAATCAAAAACTAAATTTATTATAAGTATTCTTGAGAACAAATAAAATTTTAGGTTTTTGAAAAATTTAGTTTTTAAATTCCCATCAAACTTTTATTTTTAATCAGGATAAAAAATTTAAGCATAAGAATGATACAAGAGTGAGAATTAAAAATAAAATAAAATAACATGCTTGCAGGAATTCAATATCCTAAGTATGCAATTATAATATTTTTAAAGATAAACAAGAGTAAAAAGAAACTAAATTCAGTTTTTCATAAAATAAAAATTTCAAAAGACTTCTACAGTAGTGGAGGTTTTCAAAGTAAATACACACCAACCTAGCATAACTAAAATCACAACAATATTAGATAATAATTGGTAGTAGATTTTGAAAAGTTTAAACATGCAATTTTCAAATAGTGGTTTTTAATAGTGTTCTAAATATTCTAACAAATTTAGAATTAATTTATACTTTATTAAAAATTTAAACACTAAATACACATTTAAAACCTTTACTACAACACATATCACAAATTACAACATAAAACATTACTTTATCATATAAACATCTGAATTTGCATAAAAAGAAATAGTCCAACTATGCTCTATATAAAATCAAAGTTCATATCATAAATACATCACATATAAAAATATCAAAATAAAAACATAACTACATATAAGAAATCACAAATCAAAACAAAATAAACACAACAACTCTAATCATCATCCTCATCATCATCTTCTTCAGCCCAGTCTCTGGATGGCACATAAGGTATATAAAACGGATGAGGGGGCATCTCGACACTATGATCACCTCTAATCACTTTATCCATGTACTGCTGATAATTCTCCTCATATTCATCATGCTTAACAATATACCTTTCAATATTTTCAATTTTACCATCCATATCTCTAACATGCTCTCTGGCAAGACTCACTTTCTTCAAAATCTTCTTTAACAGTCCAGTTTGTGAATCACTAGATGATGATGCTCTAGAAGTAGTGGCACATAAAATAGAAGCAGCAGAAGCAGAAGCAGAAGCAGTGGAAGTTCTAAATCCTCCTCTCTAGCCAAACTCTGAATGTGCAGTGTAAGCACCAATGTTTACACTGGTAATAGGTCTCAATGGCTAAAGAACTTCCTCCCATGTTTCAAACTTAACATCAGATCGCTCACAAATTGAATGAATTAAGGATGGAAATCCCACTCCTGAAGTAGTAGCAGATCTGGCACAGTTCATCACATAGTAAAAAATAATAGCCCCTACATCAATAGGCTTTCCCAATTGAATACAATGATTCAGAACTGCTCTCTCTCTTGTAACTTCACTAGTATGACTTGAAGGTAACAGTTTAGATGAGATAAAGTAATGTCATGCCTTTGAAATGACATTCAACTTAGAGGCCTGAAAATTTACTCTTCTTTCATTTATTATCTTCTATAAACCTCTTCCATCAGTCAGAAATGATATGATCTCATCTAATTCTCCTTCAATATGATGATAATTAGCATAAAAACAAAACACCGCATGAGGCAAGTGGTAAAAGACATTGATTACCGCAGGTGAAAAATGTACTTGTTCACCTCTAACCATCACCAAATTTTCTTCTGCTGCAGGCAAGTTTGCATAAAATTCTCTGACCACAGAAACAACAGCGACAGCGGAGAAGTAACAGTAATTCTCCCAATTTCTTCTAGTAATCATCTCTTCAATAACTTCTCCCGGTTTACTAAACATCATTTTGGAATCAATTTACATGACGACAGTGCGTCTACATATTGATCCTCAGCTCTTGCACTAACAAATTTCTTGGAATCAAATTTCGCTTTATCTTTTGATCGCTTTGACTTTGGAGTCATCTCTAAGAAAATCGCAAAAATTCACCATAAATTCCAAAATCAAACTACACTTGCTAATTTACCTTCCAAAGGTAATTTCCACTAAATCCAAGCAATTTTTCATGCTTTTCTCAAATTTCACCATAAATAATGATGTTAAGATTTTTCAATAATTTATTCGAAATATATGGTGAAAATAAAAAATTTTTACTTAGGAGTAGTACTCATACCTCAAGGAATTCAAATCTGACAAATCTCGTTGAAATCGGCTCTTAATTGATTCAACTTACGGATGCCCTAAATCCTATTTCGTGACTTTTAGAGGTTGAGGGTGACAGGAGGTGTAAAAAATGTAAATTTTTAGGGTTTTAATTGCAGAAAATCAGTTTTCGCGAACCGGCACTTAAGCACGGGGCTTCGGCGCTTAGCCGCGAATTCTGGCGTTTAAGCGCATGAGTTCTGGCGCTTAGCCGCTAGCATTCTTATTTTCACAATTAATTTAAAAATTCACTAAACCCCTTGGTTAATCACCCTAAATACTTTAAATGATAATTTCTCTAGTCTAAACTTTTCTAATTCTCCAAAGAAAGTTAAATTTTCATCAATTCTAAACAAATTTCACACAAACACAAACTTTCATTAAAAACAATTACACTTAATACATACTAAAAATTTCTATCAAACATTTTGGATGAATGTTTCCAATACACAATAATTCAAATATATTAAAACAAAGATAATTTTACATCATTAAGATGTAATAAACACACATTAAAATTCAATAAAACTCAAACATATAACACTAGACACTAAACAGTTAACACATCAAACCACAATACTAGACTATACTCAAAGTAATTGCAATCTCCATTAGGTTGAATGTATGTAGAACCACCATTAGTTCCATTTGAACCATCTGGAATATAGATATGATAAATCGGGCGATGGTTGAAAACTCTTACTCTTCTAACCATTTGTTTTTCAGAAACATCGCCTTATCAGCTTCTTCCACATGACTTGTATGACTGAATTGTAATTTAAGTTGTCATCCCATATGCGCTAAATGAGCGTTAGTTTCATTTACTTTTATTTCAATTGACTCCACATTGGCTTCAATCTTCGTAATCCTTTCTGCATATCTGGAATACTAACTGCTAGGAATCTGTTATATAACTCTTGCGCACTTTCACTGATAAATATCTTCTTGTTGGCTTCCTCCTTAATTTCACTCTCCCAAGAAGACATTTTTGCACTCAAAATACTCTTCTTAAGACTCAGAATTGGAAATATGGACTAGGGCAAGTGTTTCTCTTAATCCAGGGCCTTTTTTATAGACATGGGAAGTGCTAAAACCGACCCTAGACGTTTTAAAACTAAAAAATAATTCCTAAATCCACTTCCCCACGATTTTGGCTTCTAGAAATTCATTTATCACGTTTTTCTTAACTACGGCGCTTAAGTGCCAACCAGGCGGCGCTTAGCCGCCAGTGCACATTTTTGCACAGGTCTGTCAAATGTCCAAATTTTTCATTCTGACTCTTTTAAGTCATCCTTTAATGTCAAATAAACATCACTATAACTATTCTCTTCAAAATACTACCACATAATCAGAAAACCAAACCAAACAAACCACACAAAGCAAACATAAAACAAAGCACACTGATAACTATAAAATAAAGCACACCAATAAATATGGATTGTTTCTCACAAAGCGCTTGGTTTAATGTCTTCAGCCTGACATACCAGGAACTTATTCTGAGTGACCCAATGTCATATTCTCATCAGATTTAAGTTGATCGACTGAAAAATAAGGTTTAATCTATGACCATTAACTTTGAATATTTTTTCAGTCTTAGGATCTTGAATACCCACAGCTCCATAAGAATAAACTTTTATCACAATAAATGGACCCATTAATTTGGACTTAAGTTTTCCAGTAAAAATTTTCAGCCTTGCATTATACAACAAAACTTTTTGTCCAGGCTCAAGATTTGTAGTAAGAATCTTCCGATCATGTCATAACTTCATTTTCTCTTTATAAATCTTAGCATTTTCATAAGATTCATTTCTTATCTCTTCAAGCTCATTTAATTGCAATAATCTCTTCTTAGCAGCATCTTTTAAATTATAATTGAACTCTTGAATAGCCCAATATGCTTTATGCTCAAGTTCAACAGGCAAATGAAAAGTTTTTTTAAAAAGTAGACTATATGGGGACATCCCTATAAGAGTTCTGTAAGCAGTCCTATAAGCCCATAAAGCATCATCTAGTTTGATTGACCAATCCTTCCTATTTGGATTAACAGTCTTTTCAAATATTCTTTTAATTTCATGATTGGATAATTCAACCAAATCACTTATCTGCAGATGATAAACAGTAGCAATGTGATGGTTAATATGAAATTTCTTTACTAACTTCTCCATAATCGCATTTCTAAAATGACTTCCCCCATCTGTTAAGATTACTCTTGGTATTCCAAATCTGCAAAATATATTCTTACTTAAAAACTTTGCAACACTTTGAGCATCACATTGAGGTAAAGCAACAGCTTCAATCCATTTGGATATATAGTCTACTGCTATTAAAATATAGATCTTTCCGAAAGATGGTGTAAATGGTCCCATGAAATCTAATCCCCAAACATCAAATATTTCAACTTCCAACATATAATTGAGGGGCATTTCATTTCTTCTAGAAATATTGCTTACACGCTAACATCGATCACAATTTTTAATATATGCATTAACATCTTTAAAAATTGTAGGCCAATAAAATCCAGATTGTAAAATTCTATAAGCAGTTCTATCAACTCCAAAATTTCCCCCAAAATCAAAATTATGAAATTTTTGAATAATTTCATAAGTTTCTTCTAAAGGCACTCATCTTCGAATGATCAGATCCTTTTCTTGATTATATAAAAATGGGTCATCCCAAAAATAAGTTTTAACATCAGATAAAAACTTCTTTTCCTGGTATGTCAAACCATATAGTATAATATCACTTACAATAAATTTTACAATGTCGGCATACCATGGAATTCGTCATTAATAGTGAATAATTTTTCGTGAGGAAAATGTTCATTAATTTCTTCAGTATCACTAAATGATTTTTCAGTTTCAAGTCTGGATAAATGATCAGTAATTTGATTATCAGCATATTTCCTATCCACTATCTCTGAAATCAAATTCTTGTAAAAGAAGAATCCATCTAATCAATTTCAGTTTTGCATCTTTCTTCTTCATTAAATATTTGATAACAGAATGATCAGTATACACTACACATTTAGTTTCAATTAAATATGATTGAAATTTATCAAAAGCAAATATTATAGCTAATAACTCTTTCTCAGTAGTGGTATAGTTAATTTGAGCATCATTAAGAGTTTTACTAGCATAGTAAATTAATTTGAAAATTTTATCATATTTTTGACCCAAAACAGTACCAATAGCATAATCACTAGCATCACACATTAATTCAAAAGGTTTTTCCCAATTTGGTGAAATTATAATAGGTGCAGTGATTAATTTTTCTTTTAATGTTTTAAAAGCTCTTAGGCATTCATCATCAAAATAAAAAATTACATCATTTTCCAATTAACGGCATAAGGGTTTTGAAATTTTTTAAAAGTCGTTAATGTAACGCCTATAGAATCCAGCATGTCCCAGAAAACTTCTAATTCCCTTTACATTTATTGGACAAGGTAAATTAAAGATAGCATGAATTTTTGCTGGATCTACCTCTAAACCTTTTTCTGATATTCTATGTCCTAATACAATTCCTCCTGCTACCATAAATTGGCATTTCTCCCAATTAAGGACCAAATTAATTTCTTCACAGTGTTTTAGAACTTTAGATAAATGTTCTAAACATGATTCAAAAGAACTTCCAAATACTGAAAAGTCATAAAAACTTCAATCCCTTTTTCGATTAAATCACAAAAAATAACAATCATACATCTCTGAAATGTAGCAGGGGCATTACTTAAACCAAATGGTATTCTTCTGAAAGGATATGCATTGATTATAGAAAATTAAATCTTGTTGGTATAATCTCATTTTTCTCATTAACAGTCACAGTTACTCCTGCTTTATTAGGAACACAGTGAATAGAACTCACCCATGCACTATCTGAAATAGGGTATATAATCCCAGCATCCAACAATTTTAAAATTTCTTTCTTAACAACATCTTTCATAATAGGATTTAATCTCCTTTGAGGTTCAGCCATAGGTTTATAATTATCTTCCATAAGGATTCTATGCATACAAATTGAAGGACTAATTCCTTTAATATCAGCTATCGTCCATCCGAAGGCTTTCTTGTACTTCTTTAAAACTTCAAACAAACTCTCTTCTTCTATTTTAGTTAATTGAGAGGAAATTATCACTGGCAAAGTTGAGGACTCACTTACAAAAATATACTTCAAATGATCAGGAAGCATCTTTAATTCAAGTTCAGGAAGTTTTTCAATTGATAGACCAAAAGATTCATCTTTTTCAGTCATGTCCAGCAGTTCAAATTTTTCAAGAAAATAATTTAGATCTTCCTCATTAAAATCTTCAGAATGATATAACTCCTCTTCTTGCTCATGTTCTTATTCTTCTCTTTCATATTTCTCTTCATAAACTGATTTGAAATGATATTCACTCAAATACTTGATAACATCCATCCCATAACATTAGCCATCTTTACCTCTTGCAGGATAATTCATAGATTTTGAAATATTGAATGTAACAGTCTGATCATTAACTCTCATTGTTAATTCCCATTTTTGCACATCTATCATTGCTCTGCCTGTGGCTAGGAAAGGTCTTCCTAAAATTATGGGTATCTTTTTATCTTCCTCCATATCCCGCACAATGAAATCAAAAGGAAAGATAAATTGATCCACTTTTACCAAAACATCTTCTATAACTCCTTTAGGATATGTGATCGAACAATCTGCTAATTGCAGAGTTACAGTAGTTTGAGTTATTTCTCCTAATCTCAGTCTTTTAAATATTGATAGAGGCATAATGTTAATGCTTGCACCCAAATCACATAAAGCTTTTCCATAAACTCTATCTCCGATTGCGCATGGAATTGTGAAACTACCAGGATCATTAAGCTTTTCAAGAAACTTCTTCTGAATTATTACACTGCACTCCTCACTAAGTGCAACTATCTCATTATCTTCAAACTTTTTTTTTTTGAGAATATCCTTCATAAATTTCACATAGCTTGGCATCTGTTCTAAGGCTTCATGAAATGAAATATTGATTGTTAGCTTCTTAAATATCTCCAAGAATTTTGAAAATTGCTTATCCAATTTTTGCTGACGAAGTCTTTGAGGAGATGGAGGTGGTGGTTTTTCCAAATCTTTCTTAAGTAGAGAAATAGGTCTTTCCAAACCTTTCTGAGCATCCTCTTTTGGTTCTTCAATCTCTTCTTTCTCTACTTCAATTTCTTTTTGAACTCTACCTTCCAACTCTCTTCCACTTCTCAGTTGAATTACTTTTACATGCTCTTTATTCTTATCTCTTGGATGTACTTCAGTATTACTTGGAAGCATACCTTGGGATCTATTACTTAATGTATTGGCAATCTGTCCCAATTGATTTTCAATATTTCTTATTATAGCTCCTTGACTTTGCAATTGATTTCCCATTTGTAACACCACTTCTTCAATAGATAACTTCTTCTCCTTAAATTGTGAAGCATTGTTAAAACCTGGAGGATAGGTTGGTTTATAATTATTATTCTCTTGGTTGTTCTAGTTTTCCCAATGGGTTTACTTGGTTGTTTCCCATTGTTAATTAATACCACCCAGATTATTGGTATTCCAATTAAAGTTTGGATGATTCTTCCAACCTGGCTTATAATAATTAGAATAAGGGTTATTAGGCTTGCTTATAGCATTCATAGTTTCTGGTGAAGTATGAGAATCAACCATTTTGACTTAATGAATTTTCTTCAATTATGGCAATTGACTGAGAAAAATTCATTCCAAATTGGTCTATCTTCCTTGAAATTGCAGCAACTTGATTTGCTACCATCGCAAAAGCATCATGTTTATGAATATTAGCTACTTTTTTAGGATTTAACCTTTAAGAAGGTCATTGAAAATTATTAGTACTCATTTCTTTTATCAAAGCATAAGCATCAGTAAACTGTTTAGACATCAGTGATCCTCCTGCAGCAGCATCGATAATAGATCTAAGAGTCCAACTAATCCATTATAAAAAGTTTGAATTATTAACCAAACTGGTATCGAATGATGTGGACATTTCCTGAGGAGATCTTTAAATCGTTCCCATGCTTCATATATAGATTTTCCTTCAAACTGACAAAAAGATGTAATATCATTTCTAAGCTTCGCAGTCTTTGATGGTGGAAAATATTTAGCAAAAAATTTTTGTGTTAAATCACCCCATGTTCTGATAAATCCAGGTACTAACGAATTTAACCATATCTTAGCTTTATCCCATAGTGAGAAAGGAAAAAGTCTAAGTCTAATAGTATCATCTGAAACACCATCATATTTAAAAGTAGCACACAAACTGATTATTAGACACTATTTAGATAATAGTAGGTTTAAGCTCAAAAAAATTAGCAGCTACAGTAGGATGTTGAATACTACCAGGAAGTTCATCCACTGTAGGGTTAGCATATTCTCTTAAAGGTCTAAATTCTAGATAGATGTCAACATTTTGATTTTGATGATTTGTCATTTCTTGAATATTTTTATCTTTTCCATAATTTTTAAATTTTTTAATTTTTCTAATTGTTCTTTCTAATTAAGAATCGTAGGCATAAGTCCCTCAGACACTGAGCTACGCATACGACGTTAAATAAAATAAAACAAAACACACTAACAAAAGCAAAAGAAAATAAAAAAATTTAATCTCTTAATTTTCTTTAAATAAGATTTTAATTAATGTCCTCGGTAACGGTGCCAAAAACATGATTGCCCGAATATTTATGCTTTCTATTTATATATGAAATTTATGATTTATAATATGGCATTCTAGGAAAGTATACGTATCGTTTATCAAGTAATATAAGACATTCTGATTAAGCCCCGAGATATCAAACCCACGGGAAAATGTGTAAAAATTTAAAGAAATAAAAAAAATAACTTTTTACTTTTTTAATTGATTTTTGCAAGTATGTTTTAAGATTTTAATTTTGAAAAGTTTTTTTTGATATTTTTAATAACAAGTTTAGGCAAGAAATGAAATTATCAATACTCCAAACACGATATAAAAGTTATAAGAATCAAATATCTTTTTCTTTCTTCAATGAATCAATAATAATTATGGAATTTTATGTTGTGGAAGTATTCAAATGTATTGTGCCAAATAGGAGCAACTATGTTATTTACCATTACTTGGTTCTATAAAGAAAATTGGTTAATTTGAAATTTTGAAATTTTGTAGATGGGTTATGCAGGGAAGATACCAGCTCTCACTCTAGAGTTCCCTCTATTCCCTCCAGCTGGGCTAAAATCTCATAACAAAATTTAAAATAACAAACCAAATTAGGGGGTTTTAGTCTGTCACTCTAAAGTCCTCTAATTTTATTCCCTAATAAAGCATATCTCCCTATATATTTGCATTCAATCATATGGACTACAATTCTCACCCATATAAATGCATGTGATTCTTTCCAATCATTGTTTGAGATAATACCGCATTGGATCTTACATAATCTCACAACAAATTTTAACATTTTAATTAGCCAAATCAAGAAGTAAATTAAGTTTAAGGAATTGAATCATCACAATTTATTCCAGCATTAAACACTTATACTTTCCACAACACTAATTCCATAACTTAATTACTTCATCATCTAAGAAAGAAAATGATAAACTAAACTACTCAGATTTCATGAAGTAAACACAAATAAAACTTGATATGAAAGTATAAACCATAATGAAAACATAACAACCTTACTTAAAAACAAAATGTAAAATCAAAGATAAATACTTATTTGAAAATCCTCTCCACCAGACTCTAGAAGTTCCTTTGGAATTTTGCTTTCCACAATACAACTCCATAGAGGTTGGCGTCCAACTCTGGTGACTCTAATAAAGACTTTAAACTTCAATAAAAACTAGATATATGGATAAAAGAAAATTGGTGAGAAGGTTTCACACCAACCCTTTTTCCTTTCTTACTTTCTACTCTCTACTATAAAAAAGAAGAACTCTAAAACTTAACACACTCTAATAACACACTCTGAATAATAACACTCTCTACATCACAATAACAACGCCCCTTGCAAATTATGAGCCTTCATTTTAATAATTTTTCAAAAGGTGCATTGGTGTCTCTTCAAAACATATTCAGATTCAATATATCCACCAAAAGATGCATCCCTTCATTCAAATTTTCCGACCAAAGGAAGTTAAGGAAGTTACCACCAAAATTTGCTTCAAACACCCCTTAAAAATGGTGCCAAAATTCATTTAAATTTGAATTTTAACTGTGGCGCTTAAGCGCTGACACTTTGGAGCTTAGGTGCCAGAGGCCAAATTTCTCAAACCTCATAATTTTGCTCTAAATTTGGTCCTTTTTCGCTCCTTTCATCATAATTAAGTATTTTCATCATACCTACAAGAAAAACACAAAATAACTTCAATTAAAGTACAATATCATCCAAAATAGGTATAAAAATGTGCATAAAAGCACTATATATTTTAGGTGTATCATTATCACTATGGTTTGATTTAGTATGCTTGAGAATCATGATTGTTAGTGTTGTATTGTGTTTGTTTTAGTGTGGATTGATCAGTTTAATTGTTGATTTGTGGATGTTTGGATTGTTAGTGATTTGATTTGATCTTTGTATGTCATGAGGGAGGTGATTCCTTAACTTATTATTATGGCTAAACTCTTATGTTCTCTTGTAATAGTTGGATTGAAGAGTCCACTACTACTCGTGTTTACCTGAACTTGAGTTTTATAAGAGACATCATGAATTTGAAAGTGAAAGTTCCATCTCAATTTTGTTACTTCCTTTTTCTGATTTTGTTTTCATTTGATAGGAGTCATGAACCTATTTGATGAGTAACACGTGGATGAACTTACACTATCATTATAAACATTAGAGGTGCTTAATTAACGGGATTAGATGATGCCTAAGATTGGTTCCTGGGAGCCAATATATCAGGGATAATCTTATCTTTGGGATTATAATCTATAAAAACATTTAAAATGTATCTAATTTATTAGTGTAGTGATTCCGTTAGAATTTTGAAGTAAGTTCGTGAGATGCGACAAGTTAATGGAAGAATTAATGTCATTTATTATGCGTGTTTGTGTTTGTGTTGTAATTTTATATAAGACTTGAAGAACATTTTATATTCCTATACTGATATTTGTTATGCTAGTTAGACTTTTGTTTATTCAATTTCATTATGGCATGTTTAGTTTAGATTTACTTTCTGCTGCATATTGTTCTGTCCTGATGAATATTTGTAGATGTTTTTTATAGACATTTGTGGTAGATAGAATTTCTAAACTTTTTTTCTTCATACTTATGTTTTTTGTACTAAATTCTATATATGTTAAAAATAAAGTTTGGGGGTAGGAAGAAAAATAAAATTTTAAAGTGAGTATACTTCCTTTTAGTTTAATATTATTGCAAGCATGTTTTAGGCTAGATTGACTTTCTCCTATAGTTATTCTAACCTGATTATGCATGTATATGAATTTGATAGGATGTTGTAGTAGTAAGTAGATTCAACTTTTACTTTTTTCCTGCTACATTTTATGGAATTATTTGTAAAATATTTTAAAATTCAAGTTTGGGGGAAGAAAATTTTTTCTAAAAAACCTAACTTTATTTGTTCTCAGTAGCCCATATTTAATGTAATGTCATCTTTAAAATGAAATTGTGATATGTGGTGTTATCTTTAAGTTACTATAACTTTAATTTTAACAATAACATATTTGAAATCCTTTTTGAAGAAATTGTTCTAAGTTAAGGTATTTTAGGAAACTTTAGGAAAATGATCTTGCTATTTATTGTAGAAAGGAGTTGAATATTTGAAAATATTTATACTTAATAAGAATTGAGCATTTATCAAAATTTTTTTCAAACTAATACTTACACTTTTAAAAAGTGAAGGAAAGTTCTGAGTTTTTTACTTTAGAAAGAGGATAGTGAAATTCAAAATTATTAAAGGTCTATGCAGATATAGTAATCCTCACATGAAAAAAAAGAGCAAAAAAAATAAAAAAAAAGTAAGGATTAAAAAGATCCTGAAAGAAAAAAATAAAAAGAAAAGAAAAAAGAAAACAAAAAGAAAAGTCAAAGGAAAATATGTGAGGAGAAGCTTAAGGAGAAGTCTGATAAAAAATTGGTTTCACTTGAATATTTTTAAATTGAAAGACTTAGAAATAATACTAGGCTTATTCTGATTTCAAAAGGTATTGGTTAAATTTGTATATATAAGGTGCTTAAATTATGATTTTATACTTTCTATGAATATTTAGTTTGACAAGTTTCAATAACGTTTGAAATAAATAGAAAATCAGGATTCCTAAGTTGAATATGAGATATTCTTACACTATAGTCTTAGATTGATTTGCTATAATTTCTCTTAAGTTACACTATAACATTTCGGAGACAAAACTATAGGAAATTCTATTGAAACCCATGAACTTAAATCAACATATTTAGCTTTTAAAGTTATAGTGTTACTTGAGGACAAGTAACATTTACGTTTGGGGGAGTTGACACACCTAAAAAATATTTGATTTTTCATATTCATTTTATGCTTAATTTTAATAATATAGCACTTTAAAGAAATGTATTTTGCATGTTTTTGGTTTTAGGTACAATAAATGAACTTTTGGTGAAAAAGAAACAAAAATGGTACAATTTGGAGCAAAAACGAGCAAAAAAAAAATTCTCACCTGACACATTTTGATATGTCTTTCTATGTTTAATCTTATTTACACTTCTTACATGTTTTTGAGAGAAATTACACTTTAAAGAAAGATTGTTTTTATGCTTATCTTGTAAATAAAGATGTATGGAATGCAACGCAACTGAAACGGAGCTAAAACGGAGCAGAACGGTGGAGCTGAGCAGAGTGGCACTGATGGCTCTATAATAGGCACAGACGGTGCCATAATTTAGAGAACGACGATTTTGGGCTCTCATAGGGCCCAAAAACAGTGCTGACTACGCCAGGGACGGTTATTTGCTATAAACATTGAATCTAGAAGTTTTTTGGAAGATTTATTGAGGCAACTCTTAGGAAATTCTTCCCTACACTATAATAGAGTAATTCTATGTCAGAAAAAGTAGTGTGTAAGTGGAAAAACATAGAGAATGTTTAGAGATCTTAGAATGAGAGTAGAAATGTAAATTTCTATCTTTTTGAAGAAAATGGTGAGGGGACTTTGAGAGAATCTGTAAGAAAATGTACTAGCATTACATGGATCAACGTGAGACTTTGTTGGAAAGATTTTCATATTTCTTTCAAGAGGAAAAACTAAGTATTGTGTTCTTCATTATCTTATGATTTTATAAACACTAATCTAGTGGAATTTCTTTAATGAGATGAAGTTTTCTATTGTATTTTTTTCGTGCTTTTTGATGTGTTTTTCTTACTCTTTCTTCTTATTTGGAAATAGTGGCATGAGAAGATTATGTTATTATTTTCACTTTACTTTTCTTTTGTAATGTGTAGGATTAATGTTTAGGATATTTTAATGCATATTAAAAGAGATTTTAATTATAAATGTGATGATTTTTACTTGCACTTCATTTACATTACAATATGGGGCCCATTTTAGTGTTAAAATTCGTTGTAATAACATTAAAATTCGAGTGGGTAGTGTAATTCTCAACAAAGTTAAACCGCATTCAAATTTCATGGATGAGTGAGTAGTTCATGGAGGTTGAGTGCAAATAAATATAGAAATATACTTTGAACGGCGTAGAACTGGAGATTTTAGGGTGATAAACTAAAATCCCTAATTTGGTTCAAGTGTTTGGAAGCTGAAGTGAGAGTTAGCCCTCAAGTGGGGGAAGTGGGAGATCTGGAGTGAGAGTCAATCTCCTCTCAGCCTAACCACGGATTTAAGGATCAAACTTTGGATTAGTTAATGTTTTTTAACCACTCGGAAGAGGGTAAAGAATAAGATTGCTCCTATTTGGCACATACAATATTTAATGTATCTCATTCCTAAACTTTATTCAATTCACTACATAAGAATAGTAGTTTTATACATCTCAAAATTCTACAAACTAATTCATCCATAAAAGGTTATCTTTATAATTAATATTTCATTTAGAGTATTTATTAGTTATTTTAAACTTAAGACTTACCTTTATGAGTATTTGTTCAAAAAGTCACTTAAATCGATCTTCCAAACTAACGTCTGATAGTAGTAGACTAGATATTGACTAAGAACTGCTTACCTCGCTTTTCTGTGAGATCGATAAACGAGACTCCACTAGAGTCATGTATTACTTGAACGATATGTATACTTGCGTAGAACATGTGTGTGCTTGTACATATAAACATAAACACACAGAAAAATAGCACACGTCGGAGGCTCGTCATACATCATGAGGCCTAGGTTGATTGTGTACTCGATTTTAGGAAAAGTTTGATCAAAAGCTTTTAATTTTGGGTGGGTGTTTTTAGACGCAAAAGTGGGTATGGCTATTATGATTTGATTGATGTAGAACGTGATATGATTGATGTGGGTGCACAATTGTCATGATATTGTGTGTCTAAATCGAGACACTGAGTGTGATAATATGCTTAATCATCATGATAAAATTAACAACAATCATGATATGAACCATATATTTTGTCCCCTCAATCTTTTAAATAAGTTTTTAAGCAGTTATGATATGAAAATTATAATTTATGATTTCTCTTATCATGATAATATTATATAAATAGACTGTGTGAGGTGGTATATTATGCATGTCTAGACTACATGAGTTTAAGAACGAGGGAAATTTTGGAAGGTAAAAGCAGGAAAAAAACTATGAGAATGGAGTGCAATTTGCAATATGGACATGATTGTTCAAGGAGTATGAGCGGATGCCATTTTGAGGGAGATTATGCCAAGTAGTGGAGGTGGTGGGATTGATTTTGTCAAGGGCGAGGGTGTGCAAGCAATGATGAATGTATAGTTGAGTAGAGCTTGGAGCTTGATCCAAAGAGAGCAAAAAGTTGACCACGTAAAACAAATTGTAGCAATTGGCTTTATGATGCAATCACACGCTGGGGCAAACACAATGACTGTAATAGAGTGCAATTAAAGATGTGCGGCATGAGATGTTTGTGTTGAAAAGCTTATTATTTAGGCTACAGAACTAGCCAATGGATGTTGATTGAGCACGTTGACTATAAGCTACAAACCGGGCCAATGGATGGGTTTGGTGGGGACCTTGGATGCAAGGGAAATTTTTTGGGTACTGACACAGATGCATTGTGTATGAGAGTAGGACATCAATAACCATACAAAGAGAAAGATGCAGGTGAGGATGATACGCCTGAGCCTTCTGTACCTCCCTCCCACGAATGAACAACCATGACTACTGTTCTTGTAGAAGAATCAATCCTAGAAGAACCGGTATGGATTGGCCACACCAAGTCATACCCACCGATAGTCTAGCGAAGCCAATCGACTAAGCCTAGAGGGGTGGGTTCTCATAAAAATATAGAGAGCGATTCCAAAATGACCAACTAAGCCGTTAATCACATATATGAGGAAGGAAATCAAGGGGATTTGGGGGGAAAGTTTGAGGGGGATCTTGGAGAGCATTTAGGAGGGCTAACGTCCAAGCAAAGAGGAGCGGGTTCTCCAGAAAATACAGAGAGCGATTCCAACTACTGGGTGAGGCCTACTAAGCCGTTAATCACATATAGTAGAAAGAGAATCAATAGGATTTTGGGGGGAAGTTTTGAAGGCAACTTGGATGGCTAAGGTTTGTCTTTATGTTTTGCTTGGCTGCAGTTATTTTTCTTTCTGATGGTGTTTCTAGCAGCGTCTAGGGTTTGTGGAGAGGTGATCTTCCTCTCGAATAGTATATTAATGATTTAGCTTGTTTGTTTTCATTGGTTTTGATTAGGGGTGCGTATGAGCTGAGCTGGTTCAAGCTCGACTCGTTAACGAGCTCATGAGCCGATCTTATCGAGCCACGAGCTTGAGCTTATCCCAACTCAGCTCGTTGGCTCGCGAGTCGGCTTGATTAGCCTATCACTAGTCATTTTGATACACTTTCCAATGAGCTCCCACTGCTTCCTCCTCCTCTGGCTGCCAATAACTTCTCTGGCAAGCTCCCGTGAAAATTGAATTTTCATTCGAGCTTGCAAACTGGCTCGCTAGCAACTGCTACCAATACAAGTCGAACTCAAGCTCGCCATTTCCAAAAAGAGCCGAGTTCAAGCTTGGCATGGCTCAAGCTCGACTTGACTTGTTTGCACCCCTAATTTTGATAGAAGCAGCACTCATTTCAGTTTCTCTACCTCTCTAGTGCATTCTATTCGTTTTTTGTTCATTGTTTTTTGTTCCAGTTTGTATCAGAGGATCACTATTGAATGATCTAAGTAGAGAGATGAACGCCTTTAGGGGCTGCACAGGATGTGAGATTTCATTCTACGTTTGCACCTTTATTTTTTAGTGGATTTAATTTTTCATCTTAACCAAATATGTATTAATATCTTGCTTAGATACCCTAAACACTGTACTTTGTTTTTTTTCATTGGTTTTGTTTAGGGGTGCAAATGAGCTGACCTTATCGAACCACGAGCTCGAGCACGTCGCAACTCGGCTCATTGGCTTGCGAGTCGGCTCGATAGCCTATCACTAGTCATTTCGATGCACTTTTTGATGAGCTCCCACTGCTTCCTCCTCCTCTGTCCTCCAATAACTTCTCTGGTGAGCTCCCGTGAAAATTAAGTTTTCAGTTTCAGCTCGCGAGCTGGCTGCTACCAGTATGAGTCGTATTCAAGCTCACCATTTGCCAAACATGTCGAGCTTAAGCTGGGCATGGCTCAAGCTCGAGTTGGCTCGTTTGCACCCCTAATTTTGATAAAAGCAACCCTAATTTCAGTTTCTCTACCTCTCTAGTGCAATTTATTCATTGTTTTTTGTTCTGGATCGTATCAGAGGATCACTATTGAATGATCTAAATGGAGAGATGATCGCCTTTAGTGGCTACACAGGATGTGAATCATTTCATTCCACGTTTGCACCTTTATTTTTAGTGGATTTAATTTTTCTTCTTAACCAAATATGTGTTAACATCTTGCTTAGATAACTCAATTGTTCAATTTTATCTATTAATGTACGGCTTATTTTTAGGTTATGTATTTTGAAAGGGGTCGCCTACAGAAGTTGTCGGCGAATTTTAAATTTTAAATTTAATTTAAATATATATAATCTGAAAAGTAGCATTTGATTTTTGAAAATAACTTTAAGTTTGAAAATTTTAAGATATGAAATCAAACCGATCTCATATCTCGAATAGTTTATATAAACGAGCACCGCACCACAAACCGTGTATTTATCCCAAAGAATAGACACACTGCTTGATGATGGGGCTCGATTAAATAAAGTAGAAGATTTGTGACATCTGTTTGGTCTGCGAACCAATTTTATAAGCCGACAAGTTCCCCTGCTTAATATAAAGGAATTAAGCAGGGTTTATACTACCTAGGTTCTTAAAGTTCCCTATAAGGGCAAGCCCTTATAGTTAATTACATCTTAAATGACGGGAATCATTTAAGAAAACTCTCGATAATGATCAGTGATTTTGCTCTCAAGAATTTCAAAGTTTAAGGTTTTCAAACAATTAGATTTTGGAAATTTCAATAGGGAATGGATCAAATTTGGAACAGTTGTTTTGAGAGACCAAAGGAAGAGAAGTAGGAGAAGCTGAGAATCCAAGAGGAATCTTGGCAACTTCCCAAGCTATCCTATGGTTTGGCTTCAATTTGAGAGTTTATTTAAAGTTTCAATCCTGCCAATTTTAGTTAATTAGGACTTATATTTGTATGATATAATCACACAAATAGCCTCGAAGATGTGAGGGTTTATGTCGTACCAAACGACTACCTCGGAGTCCTAAGACCGGTTATGGCTTAATTTGCATAACATAATTATGCAAATGCCTAACGAATAGTTGAGGATTTATATTGCACTAGGCAAATTACCTCAAAATCCTATAGCTTTGTTTTTTTTTATGCTAAGAAAGGTTTTGCTGATGTAGATTCAAGTTTTGCTGACGACAATGGCCGTGCTGCCCACTATGCTCCATGCTCCTTGTTGTTACAGAAGATTTAGTTTTGGAAAGTGAAAATCAGGAGATGAGAGAAGTGTTTTGGTTTAGAGGTGTCTTAAGGTTCAGGTGTTTTTAACACTTTGTTAGGGGAATCTTAAAGTTGGCTGTAACAACACCGGTTAAGATCTCACGGTTCCATTATTCCGGCATCGTTATTTTTATCGGATTCACTTAGTCCAAATGAATTTACTAAACTCAACTAAATGAGTTCCACACTTTCATTTAGACTGTGGGAAATCCCGTTAGTAACACGTAAGTTACATCATCTGAGGTATTCCCGATCATCCAACAAGACATTTTAATTTAGTTGTAGTTGTGGTTTTGTTGTTTAGTTTGTGATTAAATTTTGAGTTGCTTTATATTTTAAATGTTGTGGCGGTGAATTTTATCTTGTTGTGACTTTTAATTTAGATTTGAGTTTCAGTTTTGTGGTTATCCTAAAAGTTTCAGTTTTCATGCAGGGTGACATTCTTGTTTAACATGCAAGAAAAGTAAACTGCAGTACAGGTAAGTAAATTGCAAGTAAAAGCGTACCTGGAAGGTTTTCCCGTCATTCCATGCTGCACTTAAAACACATGTCAGAACATTTAAATATTTCAAGGAAAACACCTAGGTAAGGCTAAGGGAAGGTTCTGGTTATCTACCAAAATCCTAATCCTACTGCTAATCAGTTCCTATGACGTCCAGGTTCTTGTGTTTTATGGATGATTTTCTTCACCAAAGAACAATTACTTTCAATTGTTCTTCTAAAACATCCCATCATATTGAGGAAGTGCTTAGGACGAGTCCTAAACATCTTTTCAATACTTCTAAGATTATTTTGAGTCCAAATGAATTTCATTGTACAGGTGAATTAATCATCCAAGAATTTCGTTAAGTTTTGTTTCTTGCTCAGTGAACTTAGACAATTGATTATCTGATGAGTGAAGTGACATTTCACTTGATACTCCATTTAAAAATATATGGGTGGAAGCCTTTAGGGCAGGTTAGGTTATTAAGAAATAAAACCATCTTATTTAGATTTAAGTTGGTTTTTTTAAGATTGATTCAAATTAATTGTGATATTTTAGTTTAATAATAACTGTCTTATGTTATTTCAATTTAATTGTGTAATTTCAAAATTTGACTTAGCTATTTTAAAATTGTCTTAACTTTAATTTTAGTTATATTTAATTTAATTGTGTTGATTTGAAGTTGATTTTAATTTAGTTATATTAATTTAATTATTTTAAAATTTCTTTAATTTAATTATATTTAATTTGAATTGTTTTGCATTAATCATATCATTTTAAAATTATTTTTTAATTTAATTAATTATATTAAGTATCTTAGAAATTGTTTTAATTTGATTATTTAATTTATCTTAGTTTTCATTAATGCGTTATTAAATTAATATTAAGTGGCATTTGATTTTTATCATTAATTAGGGGTTAAGATTAATAAACTAATATCTTCCAAGATTAAACCCCTTCACTTAATACATTCTCTTTTAATTAACTTCAAATTTTTAATAATTTAAGAAATTATAATTATTTTGTTTATGTTGGAAAAATGATAAATGGGTTCCTACCCTTTATTTCCTCATGTTTCAATCATATAAGGAGATTAATTAGGATCATTCATTACCCATTACCCATAATTAAGCCTAAATATTGATTAAGGCTAAATTTCAATAATCATCATTTTGCCCATTAGGCTTGTTAGCTTCATAATTCATTAAATATAACTCAAATAACTTTGAAATTTTTATGTCACCATACTCATGGGTAAATTAGAATATCATAGGAGAAAATGTGATTTTTCTATTTTTAATTCAATTTTAATAATTATTTTGTGGAAAATAAGGGGTTTACAATGAAAATTCAATAACATGACCAAGGTAAGGTTTTTGTCCTTAAGAAAATTATGGGATGTCCCTACTGACAAGAGGACCACTTGGACCAATTTTGGTGATTTTTTTGAATTATATTTTATTTATTATAATTATTTTGAATTTTGGGACATTAATTAATTATAAAATAAAATTAAAGTTTAAAAATGGATTTATATTTTTCTTAAGTCCCTCTGACCTCAAGGAGTCCAGAGGAATAAATTTTATATTTTTCTGATTTTTTTTTGATTTATTAGAATTAATTTGGTGAGAAGGTTGGAAAATCTATTTTTTAATATTAAAAATTGTCTTAAGCCTTTAAAATTCAATATCTTAACCTAGGGACTTAAGAAAAATATTTGGTTAGTCCCTAAGTGATTAAGAGACCAAATATGACATTTTTATGAATTTTAATATTTTTGTGATTTTTTTTACTTTTTTAATTATTAAAATATTAAAAATATGGTTTAAAATGAAAATTTTTAGAAAATTCCAATTTTAATTTTGTTAGAATCCTCTGATATCAGAGAGCCCACAAAACCAATTTGGTGAAATTTTAAGGTGTATTTTGGGTTTTATGAATTTTTTTATTTTTAAAATGGTTATACAACTTAAATAATTCATTTAATGGCTTAAATTATTTCCAATTGACTTGAAATTTTTATGTGAGGTTCTCTACATCCTAAGTGACAGTGGAGAATTGTTTTCAAGTGATTTTGATGTGTGGTTACTCCTAATTAATTAAAGTTCAGTTTTGAGTGTTTAGGCTAATTAGGGTTATTTTTAAGGAATTAAGTCAAACCATAATTTTTCTAGGGTCCTCTGGTCCTAAGATACTTCCCCTAATTTTCCTAGAATTTTATAAGGAATATGCTAATTACTGGAATTAAAACATCAAAGCAGACACATAAACTTGGAAAATCAATAACTTGCCATAGAGATGGGCTCTGGTCTTGAAAAATTCAGAGAATGTTCCCAAGAATAGAGGCTACAAAAGCCCTATGGTTTGATGCCATGGTGAATTATATGCATGAATGGAGAATTGAAATACTTAAAACATTATTAAATTAATTAAAAATAAAATACTTACAACTTAATTCTTTTTCCACATTATTCTCCTCTGTTCACTGAGCAAGTTGATATTTTTCTTTTATTTTTGTGATTTTTCTATGCAAAGTTATGGATTTTTGAAGTTCAGGGCATTTAAATAATTAAAAAATACCCTAATTTCCTACTTAACCACATCAGAGCCGTGTCATCCTCGGCAGATCCGAAGCTCCACGCGGCGCTTCTCCATTTGACGCCGCCATCTGATTGGGATGCCATGAGGCCCACGGTTCATGTTCCGTCGCTTCATCCGGCGCGATCCCGGCCGTTCACCCGATACACAAGCCATCCGACGGCTCCTGGTCATCGTCTACGACTGGTGCGTCTCGTGAGCCGTCCACCTTCTAACCCTAATATCTCACTCGATACTCAACCAAATTATGTGTTTTTGGGCTCTACGGACTCGTCTCAACAAGGCGAACACATCCATACGGCTATGATGCTATGAAATAGACTTAAACAAAATGGAGAATCGAAAGAAGCTCTCGGGAAGGAGGAGTTCCATACCTTGGCTCTGAGAAGTGAAGCTTCAATCAGAGAGGCTCAGCACGTTCGTTGGAGCTGGAGGAGCCTAGGGATGAAGCCTCTAGTCCTGGTGAAATGTCTAAACCCGATTTCCACCAAGCCCGATTTCAAAGCTTGGCCTATAGAAGGAATGGTCGGCCTGGTGAGGGGGCTTTTGCTGGGGAACTTCTTCTCTTGGTCTGGTGAAGGTGTAGAGTCAATCAATTTGAGGATTGGCTCACTGTGGTGAAGTGTCCTGGTTTTGGGCTTGAGATTGAGCTCAGAAATTGAGCTCACAGAGGGGGTTTTACGGCTGGATTTCACTGGGGATCAACTGCTCTAGGTTAGGAGAAAAGTTTGGGATCAATTGGGCAGAGTTTTGGTAAGGTCCAGTGCATCCAAACTTTTGGCCGTGGAGGTGAGGAGTTTAAATAGCCATGGCTAGAGGGCTCACCAGAGCAAGTTAAGGGCTGGGATCAGCTGCTTAGGGGAGGAGAAGAAGAGCTGTGAAGTTCAATTGGGTTGGGACAGCTCAACAAACTCAAATTTGAAATTTTGGCTCACATGGAGCTCTCGGCCATGGGGTTTTCCGGCGACTGGGGTGGTGGTCCGGCCAGGGTCAGGTCACCATCTGACTCAGTGAGTCCAGGGGTTGAGTTTTGTGCAAAAAATTGGCATTGGCCATGTGTAAAGGAGTTGATTTAAATGGAATGGGGGAGAGTGTATTTTGGGCTCATTTTGGTCAACTCATGCATTTAGGTTTGGTGCACCCACCAAGGCCTGATTTTGGGCTGAAAGAAATCAGTTGGGTCAGCCAAGAGAAGGTGGTGAGGTCCCTATCCATGGTGAGGTAGCTAACATGGATTAGAGTGTGACATGAATAAGGTTAAAAAGGATTAGTGAAGGATTAAGAAAGAGCCTCCTCCTTTTTCCATTAATGGCTTGGTGAGGTGGAAAGTGGCTCCTATGGCTTGCATATGGCTTATGCATGGCTCAATGGCTCCATGTGGCTTGGGGCAAGGCTTGGTCAATTTCATGGAAATGGGTTTTAGAAGTTTTGGCATTTATGGGTGATTTGGCATGAGACTTAATTTAGAATTATTTGATGATTGATTTAGGACTTAGGGGATGATATCAATTAAAGGAATGACAAATGAAAATGTCATGTGGGATTTAGGATAGATTTTAGGCTTTTGAAATTGTTTTGGATGGGCTTTTAAATGTTTTATGAAGGTTGGCTTTTAGAATTTAAAGACAAATTTTTGGATGAAAATTTGGTGAAGGGTTGTGCCAAATAAATGTTGCATTTGGTTTAGGAATGTGTCATGAGTGATTTGAAACAAGTTTGGGGTAATTTGGAGTTGAATTAGATTTGATTTGGGTCTTTTGGTAATAGGACCAAAATGGGTCAAATTGGGCTAACTTGGGCTAAGGTTGGGCTAATGTTGGGTTTGATGTAAAATTAATGTTGTGAAATGTTTATGGAGGTGTAACAAAGAGTTTTTCAATGTTGGTTGGGTCTTGATTTTGGGATTTGGGCTTGTTTGGGTTTATGATTGGTTTAGGCCAATTTAGGAAATTTTGGTTTGGTTAGGCTTGGGTGGAATTTGGGTCCAAATATTGGGTAAATTAAGTTAGAGTTTTGTTTATGGGGATGTTAGGAATATTTCAAAACAAATTTGGGGAATATTGGATGACATTTGGGTTGAATCTGGATGGATTGGGTTAATTGGCCATTTTGGGCCTTAAGGTCCCATTTAGGACTTTTGATCAAATTGGATTAAATTGAGAAAATTAGGATATGTAGCAGTTGAAAAAAATGAAATTGAGAATATTTGGGATTTTCTGGAATTTTTTGAGAATTTTTGGATTTTTGGGTCAAAGAAGGGTATTTTGGGTATTTGGAGGGTATTGGGAGGTATTTTGGAAATTTTAGTATATTTGGCCATGGATGATCAATTTGAGTGGTGGAGAATATTTAGGATTGATTTTGAGGAATTTTGGGTAATTTAAGCAATTTTGCAGATTTTGGGCAATTTCAAGGGCATTTGGTAGGTTTGGTGGGTTTAAGGCTCCGGGGTCAAAAATTGAAATTTGGGGAAAATGAAGATTAATTAGGTGTGAGTAAAATGGGACCATTTTGGTTGAGCCATGAATCCATATTAAGCTCACAAGAGCCATGAGAGGACTCATTTTAGGCACTCAATATATTGTTCCTAACCCTCTTAGCTAGGGGCTTAGGGGTTAAGGTCCATCCATATGAGTTACCTACATGAGTCTGGGAGTTGAGTTGGGTGAGAGTGTGGTTTTAGGGTTTAGAATGTGTGTGAGAGTGTGTGTGTGCAAGTTTGCCCTCACCAAGACCAAGCCACCCAGGGTGATCCTAAGGCTAAAGAATCCTATAGGAAACTCATCCTTTAAACCTCCACATATTGATTTCAACCCTCCAAGTGACCTGGGGGTTTACAGTCAAAATTGTGGGGTTTGAAGGGAGTCAAGAAGTATTTGAATTTCTAAGTGGTGGGTCTCATTTCTAGCCCTCTAGGATAGTCGAAGAGAAAACCTATGGCTAGATCCTAAGTACTAAGGAGAGAGATCAGACCTCTCCAAAAATGAGGTCAACAATTAAGTAGTTGATCTTTGCACTGGCTTTAATACATTACCGTTCTTACCTTTTATCGCTATTTCCTTGAAATTAATTGTTTCTTAAGATATCAAAGGAATTAGATGCATTTGTATTATTGTTAAAATTTATTTTTGAAAATTCTGAGTGATCTACGGTGTGAAGAGTTATACAAATAGTAATTTAGTCGTTCAATTATTGCAAAAATAATTTTGATTGTTGGGGTGCATTGAACTGCACTAAATTAATTTTTGCTTTTTTTTGCAGTTTTTACTGATTTCATGGTTTCTTCAACATAAGCACCATTGTGGTTATTATATGAAACACGTAAATGTTCTATTTCTGTTGATTACTTTCTTGAGACAATTTCCTCAGTTTTCTTATATGTAGTTGTCGGCCATTTAAATTTGAAAACTGATTTTAAAATATAATTTAGATTTAAAATAGTTTAATTTAAATAATTAGATATATCTCTTTTGATAATAATGATATTTTAATTTTTTTGAAAAAATAAGACAAGATACCATACATTCAATAGTTTGAATTAAATGAGCATAATGACAGTACAGTGATGAGTAACTTTATAAGTGTTAACAAGTGTAAAAATAAATATTCAATAATAGCAAAGTTACCCCTTATCAACGCAAGTATATGTATCGTTCAAGTAATACAGGGCTCTAATGGAGTCCTAGATATCGATCCCACAGTGAAGTTTAAAGATTACGAACTAATTACAGCAGTTGAAATAACTATCTAGCAAACGTAAATAAAGAACAATTATACTAAATTCTACTACTAATCTTGAAATGGGAAGTTTCAATATAGAAAAGTATCTCTCCCCTTATTAAGAGAATTAAGTGAACAGATAATTAAATTAGTTTGAACTATATTGTGCCAAATAGAAGCATTCCTATTCTTTACCCTTTGGTACAGACATAAAGAACATTGAGTAATCTTATGCTTGGTTACTGAATCTGCGGCTAGGCTGGGAGGATACCAGCTCTCACTTCGGTGCTCCCACGTTCCCCTCGCCTGAGGGCTAACATCTATACTTCAGCACCCAAACGATAGGACCAAATTCAGGATTTTAGTCTGTCACTCTAAAATCTCCAATTCTACGCCCGATAAATATTATTTCCCTATTTATTTGCACCCTCCTTTCAAGGACTTTGACCTCCAAAAATCTTGGATGTAATCTTTACTTTAGTTGTGAAGTCAACATATTTTAACAGATCAATTTGCCAGATTGAAAGTAAATTAAATTTTAAGTAAAAAGATTATCAAAATTTTTATTGAATATTTTAGGCACAACTAATTCTATTTTCCATTTCACAAAATCTCAAAATAAGGAGAAAGACAGAGAAGACTACTCAGAATGCATAGGAAGAATAACACAAAACTTGGATTTCATATAAAATCAAAGTTACAAAATAGTAAACACAACTTATCTCGAATTTTCTCCCCAAGCAAACTCCTTGAAGTTTCTCTGACTCTTCCTTCTTGTACAATGCACTCAACTATACTCACTTACTCACTATTAAACTCTCTAGGACACACTGGACACACCTACACACACTTTGATGACACTCTGAAGACACTCTGGAGACACTCTGGAGACACTCTGGAGACACATTGGAGACACTCTGAAGACACACTGGAGACACACAGGAGACACACTTTTCAGTCTAAATTCGTCCCTTTTCAAAGAGGTAGAAATATTTCCAAAGGTTGCTTAAGCACCTCTTCAAAAGGCTTCCTTATTTGATGAATCTTGCTTAAACCGACCTTCTCGCCGTCGGCGGGCTCGTTCGCGCCGTCGGCGGGCTTTTAGAACATGGGCCAACTGCTAAGGCTCGCTGTCGGCGGGCTCGATCTAGCCGTCGGTGGGCTCCTTTATAATTTATTTGTATGCTCTCGAGAAAAACACGTCGTCGGCGGCCAATTTCAACTTTTGTCTCTGTTGACCTCATTTTTAATGAGGTCTTCTTTTCTCTCTTTAGTACTTAGAATCTAGTCTTAGGCTTTTCCTTTGACTATCCTAGAGGATTAGAATTGGGACCCACCACTTAGAAATTCAAACCACTTCTTAACTCCCTGCAAACTCCACAAACTTGATTGTAGATCCCTAATCACCTAGAGGGTTGAAATCAAATGTGGAAGTTTAAAGGATGAGTTCCTATAGGACTCTTTGGCCTTAGGACTGCCCTAGGTGGCACTGGCTGCAGTGAGGGCCGACTTACACACACACTACACTTATATACTACACTTTCACACACCTCCCAAAACCACACCCATACCCAACTTGACCTCCTGACTCATGAAGGTGATTCACATGGATGGTCCTTAACCCCTAAGCCCTTGGCTAAGAGGGTTAGGAACAACATAGTGAATGCCTCAAATGATTCCCTTCATGGCTCATATAGGCTTGATATGGCTTCATGGCTCAACCAAAATGATTTCATTCCACTTACATTTACCCAATCTTCAATTTTCTAAATTTTCAAATTTTTTACCCCCGGGACCCTACACCCCGCCTAGCCTACCCAAAACCCTTAAAATTACCCAATTTTTTCAAAAAAATCTCCAAATACCCAAAATTCCTCGAAACCAATCCCAAACATTCCCACATTACTTAAATTGACCATTTTTACCCAAAATACTCAAAATTCCAAAAAAATACCTCCCAATACCCTCCAAATACCCAAAATGCCCCTCTTAGCCAAAAATCCAAAAATTCAGAAAATTCCCAGAAAATTCCAGAAAATCCTAAATATTCCTAATTTCATTTTGTCCAACTACACCATGGGCCAATTTTGTCAATTTACCCCACTTTTGTCAAAATCCCCAATTTGACCCATTTTAACCCAAAATGAACCCAATGTCAAACCAAACCTACCCAATTGAACCAAATTCTGGTCCAATTCAATTCTAAACTTCAATTCAACATCCCCAACACCAATCTAGACCAAATCTAAGTCCAATTTGATTGACTTTTGAATTCAATTTCACTTTTGACCTTAAAGCCCAATTTGGACCCATGACCCAAGCTTAGCCCAAACTAACCCAATTCAACTCCAATTAACCCCAAACCTTTTCTAAACCTTCCTTAACATCCCCACAAACAAAACACTAACATGATTTACCCAAAATTTAGACCCAAACCCCACTCAAATTCAACCCAAAGCTAAAAGGCCCAATTTTGACCTAAACCCAAACCTAACCCAAATAAGCCCAAACCCCAAAATCAAAACCCAACCAAAGTCAAAACCTCTTTGAAACACTCCCATAAACATTTCACAACATTAATTTTACATCAATTTCAACCCTAGCCCAACATTGGCCCAAGTTAGCCCAATTTGACCTACATTGGCCCATTTACCAAAGAGGCCCAAATCCAACCCAATTCAAACCCAAATCACTCTAAATTTATTTCAAATCACTCATGACATATCCCTAAACCAAACCCAACAATTATTTGGCCCAAACTTCTACAAAATTCCCATTCATGAATTCATTCTTAAACCTAAAGGCCCATCCCCTTAGCCTTCCTAAAAGCCCATCAAAAATAATTTCAAATGGCCCAAAGCCCACATGACAATCCTCTATCATCATCCATTTGATAAAACAATCTCCTAAGTTCTAAATCCATGATAAAATAAATCCAAATCAAGCCATATGCCAAATCCCATCAAATCACCCCTAAATTACCAAAATTTTTAAAGCCTTTTTCATGAAATTGACCAAACTTTTCCCAAGCCAAAGGTGAGCCATGAAGCCATGCATAAGCCCCATGAGAGCCATGAGAGCCATGGAATCTACTTTCCACCTCACCAAACCATTAATGGCAAGAGAGAGGATCTCTTTCTTAAACCCTTTTAAACCCTTTTTTACCTTAAGCATGTCACACACTAAACCATGCTTAGCCACCTCACCATGGATGGAGACTTCACCACTCCTTCTAAGCTGACCTAAATGATTCCCTCAGCACAAAATCAGGTCTTGGGGAGGTGCACCAAGCCTATTTCCATGGGTTGACCCAAACCAAGCCAAAATGAGCCTTCTCCCATTCCATTTAAATCAAACTCCTTTACACATGTCCATGGACAATTGATTGCACTAAACCCCAGCCCTGACCCACCTGAACAAGATGGTGACCAATGCCTGGCCGGCCAGCCACCAGGCCACCGGAAAACACCATGGCCGAGACCTTGGGAGGAGCCAAAGTTTGGAATTCCCACCTGCTGAGCTGCCCCATGCCCAATGGCCACCATGGCTGTTCTTCCCTTGACCTAAGCAGCTGATCCCAAGCCTTAAACCCCCCAGGAGGCCCTCCACCCTCTCCTATTTAAACCTCACCTCCTCTCGGCCATGAGAGGTGCTGAACCGGACCTTATCGAAACCACCGCCAAAATTGCTCCAGACCACTCTCCACTCTTAGAGCAGTTGATCCCCAGTGATAATTTGCCCAAATCCCCACCAACAGAGCCCAATTTCTCAGCCAAAATTCCACCCAAAAACAGGACATCTCCCAACTCTCCACCAAATTCAAATTAAACTCACCCACACCTGCACAAGGTTAAGAGAAGGAGTTCCCCAGTGAAAGCCCTCTCTCCAGGCCACCCATCTGTTCCAGACTCCAAGCTTTGTAGTCGGCTGTGGTCGAAATCATACTTGGACAATTCACCAGCCCAAGGGACTTCATCTAGAGCTTGCTTGGACCCAATCGAAGGTGACACAACCCTCAGATCGAAGCTTCACTTCTCTGAGCAAAGGTATGGACTCACTCTTCTTCCCGAGCTTACGGAGATTCTCTATTTAATTTGAGTTAATTTCAATACATGTTTACCGTATGGATGTGTTCGTCTCCTCGAGACGAATCCATAGAAGCATAAGAACACGAAAATCCATTGAGAATCGAGTGAGAAATTAGGGTTAGAAGGTTGACGGTCACGGGTGCACACCAATCGTAGACGATGACTGGGAGCCGTCGGATCGAGCATGTATCGAGCGGACGGTCTGGATTGAGCCGAACAGCGCGATGGTACGTGAACCGCGGGGCCCTGGAGCGCTGAGTCGGATGGCGGCGCCGAATCAGAAGACGATGCGTGTGCGTTCGGAGCTGCCGAGGTTGAGCTGGCGTCGCGTCACTTAAGTAGAAAAATAGGGATTTTCTTATTTATTTAATTCCCTAAACTTCAAAAATGCATAACTCTGTGTAGGAAAATCAGAAAAATAAAATAAAAATACCCTCTTGCTCAGTGAACATAGGAGAATAATGTGGAAAAGAAATCATTTAATTTCATTAAGTATTTTATTTTTAATTATTTATTTACTCTCTGCACTATTTCAATTGTCCATGCATGTATACAATTCACCATGGTATGAGACCATAGGGCTTTTGAAGCCTCTGAATTTGGGAACATTCCCTGAATTTTCCAAAGTCAGAGGCCACTCCTATGAAGAGTTATTGATTTTTCAACTCTAGGTCACTATTCTGTGTATTTTAATTCTAATAATTAGCATGTTGTGAAATAAATTCTAGGAAAATTTGGTGATGTTTCTTATGACCAGAGGACCCTAAGGAAAATGGTTTTTGAGTTAACTCACTTGTAATAACCCTAATTGGCTTAAACACCCAAAATTGAGATTTAATTAATTAGAGCTAATCATACATCAAATTGACTTGAAATCAATTCTCCACTGACCTTCAGGATCAGAGGAACCCACCATAAAAGTTTGAAGTCAATTGGACTTGGTTAGCCCTATCAAATGGGTTGATTAAGCCATTTAGCCAAACCTAAACTTCAAAAATTCATAACTTTCAAAATACTTTTCAAAAATTCACCAAATTGGTTTTGGAGCCTCTCTGATATTAGGGGAATTTAAGAAAAATAAAATTGCAATTTTTCAAAAAAGTTGATTTTTTACATTATTTTAATATTTTTAATAATTAAAAAATAATAAAAATCACAAAAATAATAAAATTCACCAAAATATCACATTTTGAATTTTAATCATTTAGGAACAAACCCCATATTTTTTTTAAGTCCCTATGATGAGATATTAAATTTTAAAGCCCTAAGGTAATTTTAAAAATTAAAAAAATGTATTTTCTAGCATTTCCACTAAAATAATTCTAATAAATCAAAGAAAAATCAAAAAATTATGAAAATTGGTTCTTTGGTTTCCTTGATATCAAAGAGATTTTTGAAAAATATAAAATTCATTTTTCAACCTTTATTTTATTTTTTCAATTAATTAATACTCCAAAACTCAAAATAATTATAATAAAAATAATATAATTCAAAAAATCACCAAAATTGGTCCAAGTGGTCCTCTGGTCATTAGGAATGTCTCATAATCTTTTTAAGGATAGAAACTTTCCCTTGGTCATGTTGTTGAATTTTCCTTGAAAATCCCTATTTTCCACCAAAAATAATTACATAAATAAATTAAATACAGAAAAATCACATTTTCTCCTCTAATGTCTTGATTGACATATGAGTGAAGTCACATAAAAATTTCAAATTCATTTAAGCTCAATTTAGTGAGTTATGGAATTATTAAGCTTGAAGGGCAAAATAGTAATTAAAATTTTAACCCTTAATTAAAACTTTAGGCTTAATAAAATGAAAGAGTAAAATATTTGATCCTAATTTGATTTGGATGATTGAAATTTAAATAATTAAGGGTAGAAACCCATCAATCATTTTTAAGAATAAACCTTAATCAATTGCTTAATTAAATTTGGAAGAATAATAAAAAAAATTGGAATTATTAAAATAGGGATATTATTAGGAAGAGATTTATTCTTTAATCTAAGAATCCCTAAATTAATCACCTCAATAATATTTAATTCCTAATTAAAATGATAATCCAAATTCAAGATTTAAAATATTAAAAGACTTAATCATTAAGTTAAATTAAAGATTAAAACATTTAAATTAAATCCTTCCAAAATTTCAATTAAATTAATACTTTAATAATTAAATTAAACCATCTTTAAAATATAAAAAAAAGAGATATAAAATATTAAATTAAAATTACAAATTTTAAATTAAATTTATATTAAATTAAAACATATTAAATTAAATAAAATAAAATTAACTTAAAACATATTAAATTAAATTAAATTAAATTAAAATGTATTAAACTAAATTAAATTAAATAAAATTAAATTGAAAGTAAAACTAAACCAAATTAAATTAAATTAAACTAAAATTAAATTAAATTGAATTAAATATAACATGACTAAAGACATAAAGAATTCAAAATAAATCTAAAACAACTTGAACACTATTCCAAACTTAAACCCATTAATTGAAATTAAATTAAATCACAAATCACTTGAATATCAATTTGCCCTCAAAAGCTCTTATTGTCATAACTCCTAAACAGAGTGTTAAGTGAAGTGTTATTTCACTCATAGGATATTCAAATGTCCTAGTTCACTGAGCAAGATAACAAAACTTGAACTCCTGGATGATTAATTCATTTTGTATAATTAAATTCTCTTGGACTTAAAACAATCCTAGAGGTATTGAAAAGATGTTTAAGATTCGTCTTAAGCACTTCCTCAATATGATAGGATGTTTATAAGAACAATTGAACTTAATTGTTCTTTGATGAAGAAAATCGTCCTCAAACCAAAACACAAAAACCTAGACGTCATAGGAAATGACTAGCTATAGGATTAGGAACTTGGTAGAAAACCATAACCCTTCCCTTAGCTTTACCTAGGAACTTGCTTTAAATGATTAAATATCCTAAATTGTGTTTAAGTGTAGCTTGGGATGATGGGAAGACCCTCCAGGTACGCTTTTACTTTATTGCAATTTACCTCCTTGCAATTTACTTTATTGCAATTGCATCGCACTTACTTTTCTTGCATGAAAACCCACACCTTTAGGATAGTCCCTAAAACCAAAATCAAAACTAAATTAAAAGTCATTGCAAGATAAAATTCACCGCCACAACATTTCAAAATATAAAACAACTCAAAATTTAATCACGAACAAAACAACAAAACTACAACTACAACTAAATTAAAACGTCTTGTTGGATGATAGGGAATACCTCGGATGATGTAACCTACGTGTTGCTAACGGGATTTCCCACAGTCTAAATGAAAGTGTGGAACTCATTTAGTTGAGTTTAGCAAATTCATCCGGACTAAGTGAATCCGATAAAAATAACGATGTCGGAAGGATGGAACCGTGGGATCTTAACCGGTGTTGTTATAATCAACTTTAAGATTTGTTTTAATTAAAACATAAAAAACACTTGGACCTTAAGATTTCTAAAACCAAACTCTTCTCTTCTCTTTTGATTACAATCTTCTAAAACTAAACCTCTGCAACAACAAAGAGCTGAGCATGGTGGGCAGCACGGCCATCGTCATCAGCAAAAAACTGAAATCTACATCAGCAAAACCTTTCTTAGAATTAAATAACCAAGCCATAGGATTTCGAGGTAATTTGCCTAGTGCAACATAAATCCTCAACTCTTCGTTAGGCATTTGCATGATCATGTCATGTAAATTAAGCCCTAACCGGTCTTAGGACTCCGAGGTAGTCGTCCGACACGACATAAACCCTCACATCTTCGAGACTGTTTGTATGATTGTGTCATACGAATATAAGTCCTAATTAATTAAAATTGGCAAGATCAAAACGTTAAATAAACATTAGGACTTTCCTAAATTCAAGCCAAACAATAGGATAGTCGGTAAATTACCGAAGTTCGCTTCGAATCTGTAATTTCTCCTACCTTTCTTCCTTTGAATTCCCAAAATAAAAATGTTCCAAATTTGATCCATTCCCTATTGAAATTCTAAAATTCAACCCCTTGAAAACTTAAACTTTGAAATTCTTGAGAGCAGAACTACTGATTATTATCGAGAGTTTTCTTAGGTGATTCTCGTCACTTAAGATGTAATTAACTATAGGGGTTTGCCCTTATAGGGAACTTTAAGAACCCAGGTAATATAAACCCTGTTTAATTTATTTATATTAAGCAGGGGAACTTGTCGGCTTATAAAATTGGTTCGCAGACCAAACGGATGTCACAAATCTCCTATTTTATTTAATCGAGCCCCATCATCAAGCAGTGTGTCTATTCTTCGGGATAGATACACGGTTTGTGGTGCGGTGCTCGTTTATATAAACTATTTGGGATGTGAGATGGGTTTGATTTCATATCTTGAAACTTTTAAACTTAAAATTACTTTCAAAATCAAATGTTATCTTTTAAACTATATATTTAAATTAAATTTAAAATATAAAAAATTCGCCGACAATTTCTGTAGGTGACCCCTTTTCAAAATAAAACACATAACCTAAAAATATGCCGACTGTCTCTTTTGGTCCTTTTTGTTCCAGATTCGCTCATTTTCTCATCTTTTTGCTCCATTACCTATAAATATTCATGCCTGCAATAAAACATAGAAAATACCTTTCTTTAAAGTGCAATATTATCAAAATTAATGTAAAATCGGTATGAATTTCTCAATATATTTTTCTTTGGTCAAAATCCCCCAAACTTAACTATTACTTGTCCTCAAGTAATTTTGATACTACATAAAAGTAATGATTATTTGTAGTAAAGCTTTAATTCAGAAATACTATGAATTTGATTTAAATAAATTTTATAGTAAAGCTTATTAGAATGATTTTCAGATAATTAAATTAACTCTATAGATGTAAGGCTATCTAGTCATCAAGTTTAAGAGTTCTAGTCTTTTATTCATTTCAAGAATGACTATATTTTGCAATATTAAATTATTTAGGATATTCAGATGATATGAAATTCATGAAAACATTACTTAGTAAAAATACTAATCCATATATATAAATCCAAAAATGTAATTGAGTCTACCCTTTAGGTTGATTCAAATGAAGCCAATTTTTGATAAGACATCTGTCGGCATATTTTTAGGTTGTGTGTGTTGTATTTTGAAAAGGGGTCGCCTACAGAAGTTGTCGGCAAATTTTAGATTTTAAATTTAATTTAAATATGTATATAATTTTAGAAAGAAGCATTTGATTTTTGAAAATAATTTTAAGTTTGAAAATTTTAAGATATGAAATCAAACCGATCTCACATCCCAAATAGTTTATATAAACGAGTACCGCATCGCAAACCGTATATCTATCCCCGAAGAATAGAGACATTGTTTGATGATGAGGCTCGATTAAATAAATTAGAAGATTTGTGACATCCGTTTGGTCTGCGAACCAATTTTATAAGCCGACAAGTTCCACTGATTAATATAAAGGAATTAAGCAGGGTTTATACCTGGGTTCTTAAAGTTCCCTATAAGGGCAAACCCCTATAGTTAATTACATCTTAAATGACGGGAATCATTTAAGAAAACTCTCGATAATGATCAGTGGTTTTGCTCTCAAGAATCTCAAAGTTTAAGGTTTTCAAACAATTGGATTTTAGAAATTTCAATAGGGAATGGATCAAATTTGGAACAATTATTTTGAGAGTTCAAAGGAAGAGAAGTAGGGGATGTCACGGACCCGAAGTGAACTTCGGTGACTTCCCATCTATCATATGGTTTGGCTTCAATTTGAGAGTTTATTTAATGTTGTAATCCTGCTAATTTTAGTTAATTAGGACTTATACTTATATGATATAATCACACAAATAGCCTCGAAGATGTGAGGGTTTATGTCGTACCAAATGACTACCTCGGAGTCCTAAGACCGGTCAGGGCTTAATTTGTATAACATGATTATGCAAATGCCTAACGAAAAGTTGAGGATTTATGTTGCACTAAGCAAACTACCTCGAAATCCTATGGCTTTGTTATTTAATTCTAAGAAAGGTTTTGCTGAAGTAGACACAAGTTTTGCTGACGAAGATGGCCGTGCTGCCCACTGTGCTCCAAGCACTTTGTTGTTGCAGAGGTTTAGTTTTAGAAAGTGACAATCAAGAGATGAGAGAAGTGTTTTGGTTTAGAAGTTTAAAATTGAGATGGCTTAATGTTTTAATTAAAATAAATCTTAAAGTTGATTAAGCAGAAACGATTAAGATCCTACAGTTCCGTCATCCCGACACCGGTATTTTCATCGGATTCACTTAGTCCAAATGAATTTGCTAAACTCAACTGAATGAGTTCCACACGTTCATTTAGACCGTGGGAAATCTCGTTAGCAACACGTGGGTTACATTATCTGAGGGATTCCCGATCATCCAACGAGACGTTTTAATTTTAGTTATGATTGCAGTTTTATTTTTGTTGGTGATTAAATTTTGAGTTTTTTAAACATGCTAGGTTTGACCATTTTCATGCATTCGTAAGTACAGAAAAGTAAGACATTTAATAAATTACTGAATGTAAATCGCAATAAACCTAAATACGTACCTGGTGGGTATTCCCGCCATTTTCACCTGAACTTAAAACACATGTCAAGGCATTTATATAATCACAAGAAAACACCTAGGTAAAGCTAAAGGAAGGTTCTGGTTGTCTACCAAAATCCTAATCCTATTGCTAGTTAATTCCTATGACATCTAGGTTTTGGTGTTTTGTTGAGAATGATTTTCTTCACCAGAGAACAATAAAGTCTCAGTGTTCTTTTAAACATCCCATCAAGTTAGAGAAGTGCTCGGAACTGAATTTTGAACATCTTCTTAAACATTGTAGGGATTATTTTAAGTTCAGTTAGTTTCATTGTGGTGATGAATCAATCACCCAGGTTACTCTTTCTCAGTGAACTTGGATGTTTGATTACCCTGTGAGTAAAGTGACATTTCATTTAATGCTTTATTTAAGAGTTATAATAATGAAAGCCTTTAGGGGCAAATCAGTTCGTTAAAGATTTTAACCACTCTTAATTTAAAGTTTTGAGTTGAAGATTTAAAGTGATTTTTAATTTAGTTATAAAGTTTTAGTTGGTCTTTTAAACGTTTTAAATGTTTTAAATTATTTTAAGTTAATTTTAATATTTTAAACTCATTTCAATTTGACTTTTTAAATAATTTCAAAATTAGTCCAAATATCCTTTAATTTAGTTATAAAATTTCAAAGAATCATTCTCATCTCTTTTTAGTTATTAGTTCCAATCATCATTTTAGAGTCCCATTAATTGATGTTTAAATAATATTTGATCAAATTTTTGTTTAGGGATTTAATTTAAAGAGTTAAAATCTTTCTATATTCAAAATCCCTTAACCTTAATAATTCACCTTTAATTAACTTCCAAGGTTTATATGATTTAATTAATAAATGTTTCTTCTTTAATGTTCAAAGTGATTAATGAGTTTCTACCCTTTAATCTTTTATGTTTCAATCATCCAATGATGACTTGAGATCAAATATTTTACCCCTCCCCTTTGGTTTAGCCTAAATTTTGGTTAGGGTTAAAATTCCTTAATTACCATTATGCCCTTTTAAGCTTATTTATCTCATAACTCACCAAATTAAGCTCGAATGAACTTAAAATTTTTATGTCACCTTACTCACATGCCTATTAAAATATGAGAGGAGAAAATGTGATTTTTCTGTATTTTTTTTAATTTAATTTATATAATTGTTTTAATAAAAAGGGGGTTTTCAATGAAAAATTCATAACATGATCAAAAGAAAGTTTCCGTCCTTAGAAAAATTATGGGAGGTTCCTATTGACCAGAGGGTCACTTGGACCAATTTTGGTGATTTTTTGAATTATATTTTATTTATTATAATTATTTCAAGTTTTGGAGTATTAATTAATTATAAAATCAAATTAAAGTTGAAAATTGAGTTTTATATTTTTCTTAAATCTCTCTGAGCTCAGAGAAATAAATTTTATATTTTTCTGATTTTTTCTTGAATTTTTAGAATTATTTTAGTGGAAAGGTTAAGAAAATTATTTTTTAACATTAAAAATTACATTAAGCCTTTAAAGTTCAATATCTTTGTTTTGGGACTTAAGAAAAATATTTGGTTGATTCTTAAGTGATTAGGAAACCAAACATAACATTTTTATAAATTTTATTATTTTTGTGATTTTTATAATTTTTTAATTATTAAAATGTTCAAAGTAGGGTTGAAAATGAAGATTTTATAAAAATTTAAATTTTAATTTTCTTAGACTCCTCTGATACCAGAGAGGCATCAAAACCAATTTAGTGAATTTTTTAAAAGTATTTTAAGCTTTATGATTTTTTAAAGTTTAAAAGGTGTCATGTTACTTAAAAAATCCATTTAATGGGTTAAATTATTTTTAATTGACTTCAAACTTTTTAAGGGGGGTCCCTCTAACTCTAGAGATCAGTGGAGAATTAATTCCAAGTTATTTTTTATTTTTAATTTGCCTTAATTAATTCAATGTTGGTTTTAAGTTAGGTGAGCCATTAGGGTTATCCACAATTTTTTAAGCCACACCATAATTACCCTAAGTTCCTCTGGTGATTAGGAACCTATCCTAATTTTTCTAGAATTTTCCAAACAGTATGCTAATTAATGGAATTAAAATACCAAAGCAAGCATAAATAATTGAAAAATAGATAACTCTATAAAGACATAGCTTCTGTCCTTGAAAAATTCAGGGATTGTTCCCAAGATCAGAGGCTACAAAAGCCATATGGTCTCATGCCATGGTGAATTGTGTGTGTGATTGGAGAATTAAAATACTCAGAATAGTATTAAATTAATTAAAAATAAAATACTAAACAAAATAGATCAATTGTTTTTCCACATTGTTCTCCTCTGTTCACTGAGCAAGAGGGTATTTTTATTTTATTTTTGTGATTTTTCTACACAAAGATATGATTTTTTAAAGATTCAGGGATTTAAATAATTTAGAAAATCTAGAATTTCCTACTTAACCACGTCGGCGCCAACTAAACCCATGGTGGGTCAAAGCTCCACGCGTTGCTTCCTGATTTGGCGATGCCATCTGACTCGGCAGCCACGCGGCCCGCTGTTCATGTTCTGTTGCTCCGTCCAGCGCGATCCTGGTCGTCCGTCTGATACACACCCGATCCGACGGTATCCGTTCATCGTCCCAACTGGTGCGAGTCGAGAGCCGTCCAGCTTCTAACCCTAATATCTCGCTCTATACTTAACCAAATCACATGCGGTTTCGTCCTACATGCTCGTCTAAGCAAGGGCTACACATCTATACGGTTAATGTACACTGAAATTGAATCAAAACAAATAAGGAATCGCTGGAAGCTCGGGAGTAAGAGGAGTTTCCATACCTTGGTTCAAGAGGTGAAGCCTCGATTGAATGTGCTTGGCACGTTCGTTGGAGCTGGAGGAGCCTACGGATAAAGCCTCTGGTCCTGGTGAAATGCCTAGGTATGACTTCGTCCAAGTCCGATTTCGAGCTCTGGCCGATAGAACAAATGGCTGGTCTAGTGAGGGGGCTTTCACTGGGCAACTTCTTCTCTACCTCTGGTGAAGGTGTGGGAAGAGTTAATTTAGTTTCTGTGGAGATTTGGTGAGTGTCTTGTTTTTTTGGCCTGAGATTGAACTCAAAAATTGAGTTTAACCAGTGGGGAAGAAGGTTGAAAGACAGTGGAGCTGAGCTTCTCTTGGCTGGGAGGAGCTCTGGGAGCAATTGGGAAGGGTTTTGTGAGAAAATTTTCCAACACCCTTCTCATGGCCAAGAGGTGTGAATTATATGGCCAGGGCCATAGGGCTGAGTCAGGGCTCAATTGGTGGGTGGATTCCTCTGCTTAGGTGGAGGGAGTGGAGCTCCAAGGTTTTATTTGGCTGAGGTGGCCAATTGGGTAAGTTTGGGTGTGCTTAGCCAAGTGGTGGCAGGGTTTATTTGGCTCCGGTGACTAGGCCGACCGGCAAGGATAGGGGAGCTGGCCCCAGGTCAGGTGAGTCAGGTGGCAGGGTTTAATGGTGATTAACCAGGTAAGGGGGGATTTGGGGTGAGGCAAAAGAGGATTTAACCACTTAAGGGAAGAAATCCCTTAAAATGGGGGACCCTTGGTCCATGGCTCACTTAGCTTGGGCTAGGTGGATCTAGGGTGGTTCCTAGGGTTCAAATGGTGGTTATGGAAGAGTTGGTTTAGCCACATTTAGTTTAATTTGGTTAGATTAGGCCATGGGTTCAAATTGGCTCACTTGGGTTTAGGTTAGGCTAACTTTGGTTTGGGTTTGATTTAGGTCCAAGTGTCTTGAGCAACATTGTAGAAATGATTGCCATGAAGAACTTTCTTGAAGACATGGAAAGGTTTTCAGTTCAATTAAACAATCAATTTGATGGGTTTTGGGATTTTGGTTAATTTTGGGCAAGGTTGGATCAAGTTGGGCCCAAGTTGGTTTAAGGTGAGGTTTAGACCCAATTGAAAGTACCAAATGGTTTAGGGTAATGTATTGAATAGTTCCCAACATTAATTGGGAAGAAATTTTAGGGTTAGGCCAATCAATTTGGTAGATTTAGGGCATGGATTCAAGTTAGGCCAAAATGGGATAATCTTGATTTCCAAATAGGTTTAGGTTAAGCTTAGGCTCAAATTGGGGCAATTGAAATTTGCATGGGTTTCCTGGGAGTATCATGGAAGGTTTAGGATTGAAATTTGTGGAGAAATGATTGGCATTAGGTTAATTGGGGAATTTTGGATTAATTGGACAAAATTGGGGATTTGGATTTCAAATGGAATTGAACTCAAATGTGAATCAATTTGGGACTTGGATTTGGTTTAGATTGGTAGTGGGGATGTTGAATTAAAGTTTAGAATTGAAATTGATCAAAATTGGGGTCAAATGGGTTGATTAGGTTTGACATTGGGTCCATTTAGGTTAAAAATGGGTCAAATTAGTGATTTTGATAAAAGTGGATTATTTTGGAAAAAGTGGAATTTGGTGTAGTTGAACAAAATGAAATTGGGAATATTTAGGATTTTTTGGAATTTTTTGGGAATTTTTGGAATTTTTGGATTTTTGGGCTAAAAGGGTATTTAGGGTATTGAGAGGTTATTTGGAGGGTATTGGGGTATTTTGGTGGATTTGAAAGGTGGGAATTGTTTCAAAATGTTTTTTAGGATTTTTGGGAATTTTGGGTAATTTTTGGGGAATTTTGGAAGGTTTGGTGGTTGTAGGGGCAATTTAGGTAATCTTAGGTAGGTTTGAAGGACCTAATGTCAAAACCAAGAATTTTGGCAAAAAATGGAATTTGATTATGGTTGAGAGGGTGAAAAAGCTTAAAGTGAGCCATGGACCAAGAAATGTCCATTTTGAACACTTCATAGGTTGTTCCTAACCCTCTTAGCCAAGGGCTAGGGGTTTGGACTTAGTCACATGAGTGCTCCAATGAACCAGGTGTCAAGATTAGGTAGGGATGGTTCAGGGTTTAGGATAGGTGTGGAAGTGTAGTGTGTGCTAGCCAGACCTCACCAAGACTAAGCCACCCAGGGTTGTCCTAAGGCTTGAACATCCTATAGGAATTCATCTTTGTCTTCCCAAACATTAGTCCTAACCTTCCAAGTGATTTGGAGGTTGATGACCATCTATGTAGGATTCTAAAGAGAATCAAGATTTGGTTTGAGTTTCTAAATGGTGGTTACATCTCTAGTCTTCTAGGATAGTCAAGGAAAAATCTTATGGCTAGATCCTAAGCACTAAAAGGAAAGAAAAGACCTCACCAAAATTAAGGTCAACAGTATCTCCTCAAGCTTCTCCTCACTTATTTTATTTTTATTATTATTTTTTTAATTTCTTTTCGGGGATTATTTTTCAATCCTTCTTTTTCTTTTTCAACCGAGGATTACTATATCTGGATAGCCCGTTAATGATGTTTAACTTCACTTTCCCCTTCCTAAATTTGAAACTTAAAACATTTCCTCACCTTATATGTATTTCATAGTTTTTACTTCATTGAGTTCCAATCTTGTCTTTCTCAACTAAATACTTAAGAATTTAATATTTCAAAATATAGTTTTCCTTACTTTAAATAGTTAACTATATTCTTATCCTTTTATTCCAAATATCTTAATCCATAAAAATAGTTTAATTACTAAAAATATTTCTTTTAACCTTCTATAATAGTTAAATAAATTAATTCTAGTATACTGAATTAAATTCACTATAGAAAATCATTTTTATAATAATTTTTGAAAATATTTAATTGAGAACATTTAATAGTTAAATCTTGTTTTTCCCTGCCCCAAACTTAAATTTTTCTATTTAATCATGTAGGTGGAAAGAAAAGATATTGTAAATTTAAATCATACCTTCGTGCTTTAGGTATTTCTCTTGCAGGTTCTTTTGACATCTTATCACTTAATTAACCTGTACTGTTAAGAACTTTCTACACACATATAACATTAAAGAATTTTCTGGGTAAGGAAATTTTGAAATAAGTACAAAATACTAACAAAATTTCCTACTACATTTAATTACTTTACCTATTAAAGTAATAAACACAATAAATACAACATTCACATACATTTTACTAATTCAATTTCAGAGTTACAATCATAGTCTGAAATATAAAAACTTAAAGCTACATAAATTTAACTCACACATTACAATAATCAACACAAATCTAGAACAAAATTACTAAAATAAAGAAAACAAACATACACTTAACAACAAATATCTAATTACATAATCTAATCTCAAACATTAAAATCCCAAACTATATCCTCATCTCCATGGTCAGCAGGTGGAGTAGGCTGGTAGTGAGTATAACGAGGGCACTCAGGAAATGTAACATCAGGCTGCCCTCTCCTATAGCGATTCTCAGCATCATAGTAAGCTATTTCAAACTCAGAATGCCTCTGGAGATATTCACTATCATAATCGTGCCTCCGCTCTAATCCTCCAATCCTCTGATCAATATGCTCCAACCTTTCATCAAGCTTCTCAAAAATTTTTCGTTGCAGAGTCAGTTCATTCATCAAGTCATAAAGTGTAGGAGAACTATAGGCAGGAGGGTCATAATTAGTAGAGAGAATATCCCTACTAGTCGAAGGTGTAGAACTCCTAGTCCCAGATCTCCATCCTTCGTGGAATTCATAAGTCTTTATATTAGCCTTTGTAATGGGTTTCATAGGTTCAACCCATTCCTCATCATCTCCAGCCTCTAATCAAGACAACTGGCAGAGTGCATATATCAAACAAGGATGTCACAGTCCTCCTCCTGTTTCACTTTTTGTAATGGCTAATATGTTTCTATAAATAATATTTCCCACATTTATTTTTCTGTTGTTATGAATACAAAAATTCAGAACTGCTCTATCCCTCAAAACCTCACTATCATGATAAGTAGGTAATATAGTAGAGCAAATAAAATAGTGCCAAGCCTTAGAGGTGGCATTCACTATAGAAAGAGGGAAGTTTACCCGTTCATGCTGCTTCATTTTCCAAGTTCCTTTCCCATCAGTGAGAAAGTTAATCACATCCTCCAGCGGACCTTCCATTGTTCCAAACATCTCATAATCGCTGGTATAAGGATCTTGCACTTCGTAGAAAGAATTTATCCGAGCAGCATTAAAATCAACTAAAAATCCTCTGACCTTTATAGGCGCGTCTTCTATCTGGGTCAGGTTGGCTTAAAACTCTTTTACAACTTCTACTACAACTTTGTTCGTTGAATAATAAAAATTTTCCCACTTTCACTCCTTAATTGTTTGTTCCACTTCTCCTCCCGGGTACTCAAAAACTCTGTCCTGATTGCATTTTTCGCTTTGATGATAGAGTTGTACCTTGACTGAGCCTTAGCGTTTACAAATCGAGTCTCATCAAAGTCGAGTCGCCTCTTTTGTCGTGGAGCCATTTCTCAATCTATCAAATTTACAAAAATCTCAACTAAATTCCAAAACAACACTAGAATGGCTTCCAAAGGTGACTTAAAGTAATCTAAAATGAATTCCATGAATTTCTTCCGACTATTTCTCCACATTTTTGATTTTTCCAAAATTCCTAAATGTAGAAGAAATACATGGTAAAAATCAAAAATATTTGCATGAGAGTGAAGCTCTTACCAAGGGAAGATGAAATCTGGCGTCAAAATATATTGAAAACGTTCCAAATCCAAGATCTCTCAAGCCCTGGGTTGGTTTTTTTGGAGTTTAGAGGTGGGGGATGATGAATAGTGGCAGTTGACCGGTCAAATAAAGGTGTTTTTTGGGTCCTCGCCGTCGGCGGGAAAAATCTCGCTGTTGGCGGGCTAATTAATTCAAATAGGCTTAAGTCTCTGGAAAAAACCACCATCGGCGGCGTCAAGGGCGCTGTCGGCAGGCTTTTTCAAAAATTTTAAATTTTTAATTCATTTTAAGCCTCGTTAACGTTCGATCAATCGATTTAAACATATTTTACTGTGATTAGATATTATTTTAACTCAAATAAATTCACACAACACAAACATCACAATTTATATATAAAATTCAAGTGTTTACATTATTCGTACACAACATACTATAACAAGGTATTTTCTTAACCTTAATACATCAAATTCAGCGTCACAATCCAAACCACAACACTCAAAAAGCTGAAAACAAACAACTATGCATAATCTCATCTATATTGAGATCAAATATCGAAATCTAAAATAACACAAGTGCAAAATTCACAAATTTAAATCCAAACTAATTCAACACATAAGCAGTTACGAATGTCTTCTACTTGTCAGAATCAGTGCTAAACTCATCTCTGATATCACCCATTGAACGCAAATGAATGAACAGATTGTAGAAGGGTTTGTAAGGAAACTCTTCAGTAGAATCTTCTTCTATCCATCCTTTCTTTCTCATAAGCCATATGAAACTAGCTTCAAGATGTCCAGAATCATCGAAATATTCTTTCATCCTCCAGTCAATATGATCAAATAGTGAGAGATGTTATTAATTTAAGTCATCCTCTTTTTCCAGTCTTTTGAGTCTCCATAAGATCATATTAGATTTATCAGTCAAAGGCCTAATTGAAAAAGAACTCTGAGATGTTTGATCTACAATAATAGCTGTCTCGTTATCATCACCAAGTGTAGGAAACATATCAGTTGGATCTAAAGGTTTCCAAGGCAGAAGTACCTTCTCCCAAGCTTCATATGAAACTTGGTACCGATCGCGAGTGCAAAAATTGTAGAAGGATGTCCAAGCCCATAAATTGATCCATGAACAATCAGGCCTAAAGCAGACTTCACAATAATCGAACCAACATCAATAGGTAGTCCCGCTTGAATACAATAGTTCAGAATCGCACACTCCTTAGAAACTTTATTGACCCTCATAGTAGGTAACAGTTTTGAAGAAATAAAGAAGTGCCAGTGTTTAGAAACGGGGTTTAGAAGTGATGTAGAAAAAATAACATACCCTTTTTCTCTTGTTTCTCAATCTTTCGCTTCATCAGTCAAGTAACGATAGATTTCATTCATATTATTTCTTATAGGGACAAAGTTGGAGTAGTGGCAAACGGGTGTATTCTCTATCGGATATAACTCATTAATTCTAGTAGTAAAAGTTACCCATCTACCTCGCACATAGACGACTCTGTTATTGATTCCGTGTAAATTGGCATAGAATTCTTTTACCACAGGGATGACTACTGCAGAGGTGGTATAGCACAACACTTCCCAACGTCGTCGCACAATCATTTCTTCAATAGGTGTTGTCAAATTCTCCAATCCTCGATTCACGAATCCTCGTTCCTAGATCAATCTCTTTTTCATCATTACCTTATTGAAGATTCGATGGGCCTCGTGATCTACCTAAAAAATACCCATTTTTAGGCCTTATTTATAATTCAATTCTTAAGGATATTATGCTTTCATGAAAGCTATTTTCATGTTTTTGGATGTAGATGATTAAAAAGAGTCCAAGAAAGAAAAAGAAGGAAAAAGGAACAAAAAGAAGCAAAAATGGAGCTTATGGAGCAAAATTTTGGAATTATTGGCCTGGCGCCTAGGCGTCAGAGTCCGACGCATAAGCGTCAGTTCGATACAAACACTGTTAAGTTTTTTTGATGACTTTGGGCAGTTATTTTGACGGTGTTAAGCGATTATTGGAGCTTCTAGAAGACTGGAAGTTACTCCTAATATATAGTACATGTGATACAATGTATTTAGACACAAGGAAACGGTCTGGATCGCGAAGAGGTGTTACCCAAAGTGAAGAGGTGCGAAAGACCTGGTCACGGAGTCCGGCGCTAGATCCCGGCGCCTAGGCGCGACGATTACCTTCTAGAAGATACATTGAATTTGGATGAATTTTGAAGATGTGCCTTAAGCAACCCCTAGTCAAATTTAGAGCTCTATAAATAGGAGCACATTCTACAGAGAAAATCGCACCAACCCCCCCCCCCCCTCTTAGTACACATACCCATTTTAACATCTTCTCTCTCATCTCTAGTTTTATTTAGTCTCTTCCATACTAAGGGTGCCACTTTATTTTATATCTAGTGAGTTTATTTTGAGTGTTTATTGTGTTTTATTCCTGTTGGAGTCTTTCATCATTGCTTTGGAGTCAGTAGAAGTCAGCGGATCTCTTGAAGGAATACTTCAGATAAGTATTTGTACTTTGGTTTAAGGTTTTATAAATATGTTTTGTTGTGTTATTTCAATGAGTTCCGAGTAGTTAGTTATCTTTCTCCTTTCAACTATCAAAAGATTATAAATTAAATAAATTTTGTAGGAGAATTAAATATAAAATATTTTAAAATATTGTGATGATATTCATACGTGATCTTAGTTTACTTTTTAAATTGGCCATTTAATTTGTTAAAACCTGTTAAAGAATTTTGAGACCTATCCGGAGATAAATTCTTAACTAGTAGATATCACATGAATCCTTAGGTAATCGCAGGCTATACGCGGATTGTTTAATGTGAAGTGCAAATAAATAGGAAGATATTATTTATTGGGCGTAAAATTAATTAGTTTTTAGAGTGACTAACTAAATTCTAATAATTTGTTTTATAGAAAGGTAACGGGTCACTGGTAGGGCCGACCATATCCACCCTTGGACATCTAGTAGTGTGAGCCTAGATTAACCCATTCTACTAATAAAATATCCTGAGCCTAATTATAGATTAGTCAATGTTCTTTGCACTCTGACCAAAGGGTAAAGAATAGGAATGTTTCTATTCGTACAATACCATAATCTTAATTCCCTACAAAAGATAATTAATCTATAATTCTTAGATTAGTTGAAAAAGGAGAGTCGTTTTTATAATTGCATTGAATTTTAATTATCGCTTACTTTACTTTCCACGCTTATTGCTTACTTTCTTTTAGTAAAAATTATTAGTTAATTAAATTTGAATATATATATATATATATATAATATATATATATATAAATTTCTTTCGAAAATTTCAAAATATTACTTATATCTCTTACTTTTTATTTCAATATCCCTGTAGGATCGATAACCAGGACTCCACTAGAGCCCTGTATTACTTGAACGATACGTATACTTAAGTTTAAAATTGTGACTTTTACAATAATAAAATCTAAATATAAAATTATAAAAGTAAACCTCGCACATCAAGTATTTGAAGCCATTTGCTGGAAATTAAATATTCTAAAAAGTGGTATCAAATTCTTGTATTTTAAAGTATATTTAAAGTCACATCGCATCAAGTTTTTGGCGCTGTTGCCGGGGATAGGATAAAATAAAAAGTAAAAGGATAGAATAAAAAAAAAGTAAAAACAAAAAAAAAACATAAAACAAAACAAAAATATTTTCTTTAAATTTTTATGCGTAGTTCTGAATCTGAAGGATTACTACCTTTTGATTCTGAATTAGAAAGAATAATTAAAAGAATTAAAAAAGGAAAACAGATTTTAAAACATCAAAAAATGGCTAACTTACATAACAATAATCAAAATCCAATCGAAATTAATGAACAAAATATTTATAAACTATTAAGGGAATATGCAAACCCTACAACTGATAAACTTCATGTTAGTATTCAAATTCCAGCTGTATATGCTAATTCTTTTGAGCTTAAACCTTCTATTATTCAAATTGTTCAAAACAATCAATTTGGAGGAACACCTAATGAAGATCCAAATTTACACCTTGCTAGTTTTTTAGAATTTTGTGCTACCTTTAAATATAATAATATTTCTGATGATGCTATTAGGCTTAGACTCTTTCCTTTTTCCTTAAAAGATAAAGCAAAGATGTGACTTAATTCATTAGCAACTTGTTCTATTAAAACATGGGCAGATATGACACAAAAATTTCTTGCTAAATATTTTCCTCCTTCTAAAACTGCTAATTTGAGAAATGATATTACTTCATTTACACAATTTGATGGAGAAACAATTTATGAAGCTTGGGAAAGATTTAAATAACTATTAAGAAAATGTCCTCATCATGATTTACCAAATTGGTTAATTATTCAAACATTTTATAATGGACTTATTGGATCACTTAGATCTATTATTGATGCTGCTGCTGGTGGTTCTTTAATGGCTAAGACATTGAAGAATTCTACACCTTAATTGAATAAATGGGTAATAACAATTTTCAATGGCCTTCTGAAAGGGTTAATCTTAAAAGAATGGCAAGTATTCATGATAATGACGCCTTTTCTATTTTAGCTTCACAAGTGGCTGCGATATCTAAGAAATTAGATAATTTGTTATTAATATATCGCATGTAAGTAATGATAACTCTGCAAATTCTGATGATTATCAAACAATAGAAACTTTGCAAGCTATTGCTAGTAAAACTAATAACCCTTATTCTAATTATTATAATCCTGATTGGAAAAATCATCCTAGTTTTAATTGGATTAATGGACATCAAGTTAATCCAAATTGGAACAATCAAGGAAATTCAAACTATAGACCAACTTATCCTCATGATTATAACAATCAGCAAAAAAAGCTGTCTATAGAAGAATTGATCTTGCAACTAAGCAATCAGCTACAAAGTCAAAACACTATTATTCGTAATATTGAGAATCAGATGGGTCAAATTGCTAATTTCATTAATTACAGACCTCAAGGAACACTACCTAGCAATGTCGAAATTAATCCAAAAGGATCTGGAAAAGAACATGAACAAGCAAACGCTGTACAACTCAGAAGTGGAAAGGAATTAACAAAGAAAACAAGGAATGAGATTGAAAAAGAGAAAGAAGTTGAAGAGATTGAAAAACCTAAAGATACCATTTCTCCAAGTAAAGATCAGACTGTAGTACCTATTGAAGTGGGAGTTGAAAGACCACCACCACCTTTTCCTCAAAGACTTATACAGTAGAAGCTTGACCATCAATTTTCTAAGTTCTTTGAAATTTTTAAGAAACTTACCATCAACATTCCTTTTGCTGAAGCTTTGGAGCAAAAGCCAAGCTTTGCAAAATTTATGAAGGATATTTTAAGCAAGAAGAGAAAATTTGAAGCTTATAAAACTATTGCATTAAGTGAAGAATGTAGTGCAATAATTCAAAAGAAATTACCTCAGAAACTTAAAGATTCTGGAAGTTTCACTATACCATGTGCTATTGGAGAAAAATTTTGTGGAAAAGCCTTATGTGATTTAAGAGCTAGTATTAATCTCATGCCATTTTTAATCTTTCAAAGGTCAGATTTAGGATAGATTTCTCCTACCACTGTAACTCTTCAGTTAGCTGATCGATCGATCACTTATCCTAAAGGAGTTATAGAGGATGTTCTTGTTAAAGTAGATAAATTTATCTTCCCTGTGGATTTCATTGTTCTAGATATGGAAGAAGATAAAGAAATACCTATCATTTTAGGGAGACCTTTTCTAGCTACCGGTCGAGCTATGATTGATGTGCAAAAAGGAGAATTAACGATGAGCGTTAATGATCAAGAGATAACATTCAATGTTCTGAAATCAATGAGGTATCCTGAAAATGAAAAATGTTATCAAATAGATATTTTTTATTATATGATTGAAAAGCATTACCAAGAAAAATGTAAGGTCATTTCTGATGATAAAGATAAAGAATCTATGTTATATGATGATCATTAAATGAAGAAAATTTATCTGAAGAAGCTCATTATATTCATGAAAATTGGAAAATTTTAGACACAACTAAAAATGTTATACTTTTACCCTCAATTGAAAAAGCCCCTGAACCGGAATTAAAAATGTTACTCGCACATTTAAAGTATGCATTTCTTGGAGATTCATTAACTTTACTCGTAATTATATCTTCGAAATTAAGCAAAGATCAAGAAGAAAAATTAATAGGAGTTCTGAAGAATTATAAGAAAGCTTTTGGTTGAACTATTGCAGATATAAAAGGAATAAGCCCTTCAATCTGTATGCATAGGATTTTAATGGAAGAAAATTGTAAACCCACTATTGAGCCCAAAAGAAGATTAAATCCAATTATGAAAGAGGTTGTTAAGAAAGAAATTTTGAAATGGTTAGATGCTGGAATTATTATCCTATTTCGGATAGCCAATGAGTAAGTCTTATTCATTGTGTTCCGAAGAAAGGAGGAGTAACTGTCATTGTTAATGAAAAGATTGAATTAATCCCAACAAGACAAGTTACTAGATGGAGAATTTGCATTGAATATCGAAAATTAAACAACGCCACTAGAGAGGATCATTTTCCTTTACCTTTCTTGGATCAAATGCTGGATAAACTAGCTGGACACTCATATTTCTATTTTCTGGATGGATATTCTGGTTATCATCAATTCTCCGTTGCTCCTGAGGATCAAGAAAAGACAACATTTACAAGTCCTTATGGAACATTTACCTTTAGAAGAGTGAATTTTGGTTTATGCAATGCACCTGCAACTTTTTAAAGATGTACGACGTCAATATTCTGTAATTTGATTGATAAAGGAATTGAAGTATTTATGGACAATTTTTCAGTTTTTGGAACTTCTTTTGAATCTTGCTTGGAAAATATAACGAAAGTTTTGAAGAGATGTGAAGAAACAAATTTAGTTCTAAACTGGGAAAAATGTCAATTTATGGTCACAGAAGGCATTGTACTTGGACATAAAGTTTCACAAATAGGGATGTAAGTTGATCAAGCAAAAGTGAAAATTATTGTTGAACTGCAATCACCTACTACTGTTACTGATGTAAGAAGTTTTCTGAGTCATGCTGGATTTTATGGGAGATATATAAAGGATTTTTCTAAAATTGCTAAACCTCTTTGCCATTTATTGGAAAAAGAAGCTAAATTTGAATTTAATGAAGATTGTATGAATGTGTTCAATATTCTGAAAGAAAAGTTAATCACTGCACCTGTCATTGTTGCACCTGATTGGAATAAACTTTTTGAATTAATGTGTGATGCAAGTGATTATACAATTATAGCTATATTAGGACAAAAGTATGAGAAGATTTTCAAATTTATATACTATGCTAGCAAAACTCTTAATGAAACTCAAGTAAATTACACAACTACTGAAAAGGAGCATTTAACAATAGTATATGCATTTGATAAATTTAGACCATATCTTCTTGGAACAAAATATATCGTGCTTACTGATCATTCTGTTATTAAGTATTTAATATCTAAAAAGGATGCTAAACTTAGATTAATCAGATGGGTTTTACTTTTGCAAGAATTTAATTTTGAAATTGTGAACAGAAGAGGGACTAACAACCAAATTATTGATCATTTATCAAGAATCAAAAATAATAATGAGAAGATTTATGAAGAAAATATAAATGAGAAATTCCCGGATGAGCAATTATATGTCATTCAAGGATTACAAATGCCTTGGTATGCAGATATAGTTAACTACTTGGTTAGCAATATTTTATCATATAAGATGAATAGTAAATACATTAAGAAATTCAAGAATGACTGTAAATCATATATTTGGGAAAATTCTCATTTATTTAAATTAGGAAGAGATTCTGTGATTCGAAGATGTGTACCTTATGAAGAAATTTTTGCAATTATTCAAAAATGTCACAATTCTGAATTTGGAGGACACTTTGGAGTGGATAAAACTGCATTTAAAATTTTAAATTTTGGATTTTATTGACCTACTTTATTTAAAGATGTTGGACATTATGTGAAAACTTGTGATCGATGTCAAAGAATGTAAAATATATCCAGAAAAGATGAAATACCTCTAAACTTTATATTAGAAATTGAAATTTTCGATGTATGGGGTTTAAACTTTATGGGACATTTTGTACCATCATCTGGAAAGATTTATATTTTATTAGCGATTGATTATGTTTCAAAGTGGATCGAAGTCGTAGCTTTACCGAACTCGTGATTCCAAAAGTGTTTCGAAATTGTTAAAGAAAATGATTTTTACAAAATTTGGAATGCCTAGGATAATTATCACGGATGGGGAAGTCATTTCGAAATATAAGAATTCAATCATTATTGGAGAAATTCGAATTAAGCATAGAATTACAATCGCTTATCATCCTCGAAACAAGTGGAATGACTGAAGTGTCAAACGAGAGAAATTAAAAGAATATTGGAAAAGACCGTTAATCCTAAAGAATCGACTAGGTTGATAGACTTGATTCCGCATTATGGCTTATAGAACAGCTTATAAGACACTTATCGGAATGTCACCTTATCGGTTAATTTATGGTAAACATTGTCACTTACCTGTTAAACTGGAGCATAAAGCTTATTGGGCGATAAAGGAGTTCAATTATAATTTGAATACTGCAGAAGAAAAATGATTATTACAACTGAATGAAATGGAAGAGATTAGAAATGAATCTTATGAAAATGCAAGAATTTATAAGGAAAAAATGAAGAAATTGCATGACAAAATGATTTCAAGGAAAATATTCGAGTCTGGACAAGAAGTATTATTATTTAATGCTCGTTTAAAACTTTTCCCTGGAAAATTAAAATCTAAATGGATGGGACCATTTATAATTGAGAAAGTATACCCTTGTGGAGTTGTGGATATTAAAGATCTCAAAACTGGAAAAGTATTTAAAGTTAACGGATTAAGACTGAAGCCTTATATGGGAGAAATGAAATTAAATTACAAAGAGGCTTATGAGCTGAGTCTACCCGATTAATTCAATTAATTAGGTCGTGTTGATGACGTTAAACTAAGAGCTTTGTGGGAGACAACCCATATTTATTAGTTTGAGTTTAATTATTGATGTAAAGTTATGCATTGGTCTTGACTGAATTTGTATATAACTTCTAGAAATAGAAGGCTAACGAGTCTGTATTCACTTAAGCTAAACATTTTCTTGAAGTATATAGAAATTGGACTTGGACCACTCCATGTCAAATGTGAGTAAAAAGGAGATCAAGTTAACCTTCGTTTGTGATTGTTTGTGATTTGAATTTTTTGTAATTGTGTTTGTGTATTGATCATACTCGTTTGTTAGACCTATTTTTACGAACGAATTTTTGTAAAATTTGACAATAGAGGAATCAGAGTAGGTTCCGGCACCTAGGCACCAAAAGTTGGCGCCTAAGCGCCCGAATAACTAGCATATCGATGATCCAGCGCCTAGGCGCCAGATTCCGGCGCCTAAGCGCCGTAGTTATAGATCGTGGAAAAACTGAAACTCTCCAGTTTTTCACACGAAATCTCTTTATATATATAGCCTATTTTTCATCCCCAATCCCATAGAAACACTAATTTCAACCAGAGCAATTCATTTTTGGAGGAGTTAGGAAGGATTTGGAGGCAATTCATAGAGGAAATCATGGAAATGAGGTAAGAGACAAATCTCCTAAAGATCCTCAGTCTTATTTTAATGGTTTTATTGCTGTTAGTATGGAGAAAATGTTTAGTCGAATGGATAAGATTGAAGCGAAACTTCAAAGTATTGGTAATCGTTTCCATGAGATGTACCACCAATACGAACACTTGGAATGGCAAACCAAACTTCAATCTGATCATATGGCTGCCTATCATGACGCTCAAGTAGAAATGTATGCGAAGAACAAGTGGATTGATGAAAAGACGGCTTTGGAATTTCCAAGGGGCGTTGGTGTGCTATCACTTCGGTCCTAGCGAACTTCATTGCGAAAGAGATGGAAATTGAAGATCGGTGTTAAATAGATTTTATATGTGTTTTAGGTGTGATCGAGTCTTGTATTAATGTGTTGAATATCTCATTTGTGTATTTGCTTAAATTGTTCAATGTGTGTTGTTGGATTTGAATGTTTGCTTTGAATATGTTGTTGTTTGTGTTATTTATAAAATGATGAACCTTGATACAAGTCTTGTACTGAAAGTTATTGAATTTGGAATGGATATTAGGATGTAGAATTGAAGAATTTGGATACATTTATGTGGATCTATACTATCACTTTAAATTGATTGTGAAAATATTTGGAGGTTATAAAATGGATTAATACTCTCGTAAGAGTAATTAGGAGTCAAAATTGATAAGATTTGGTGGAAAATATTTAATTTAAATAGAATTTTTAGAAAGGCAAGGCTGGCGCCTAGGCGCCGATTCGGCCTGAACTCGAAAACTCATCTTCTTAAACCCCCCCCCCCACACACACACCATTTTTGACGCCTATGCTTCCTTCTCCACAGTTTTCGCGAAAATACCACTTAGAAATCCCATTTAAAGTTGGATTTTCAAGTTTTTGGTCTTGAAATCACCTGATTTCTTCATCTTGAGGTCAGATCTACATTCTAAACTCATTATTTTTTATTTCCACCATGGATTTTGCTCTCATTTAGAAAAACCAAAATTTTGAGAAAAAAAAATTGATTTTTTTTATGGTTAAATCCATGAGTTTTTAAGCTTTTTCAAGTTTGAAAAGCTTAAATTAGTTTATTTTCCTAGATCCGTTGAATTTATTTCGCGTTTTTCTTTCATGTTTAGATGGCACCCAAATCTAAGCGAGGAGATGAACGAGAAAATTTTGATTGTAGCAAGTTTGTCACTGCTGCTGCACACTTCTGATACAATGATTTTGCTATGACTCGAAAGTTTATCTCGGAGCGAAGTTTTTATAATTCTGGAGGAAGAATTGAGGAAAAAATCATTGCACTCAACTGGTAACGATTCTGCTATTTCACTATTGTTGTCGTTATCCCGGTGGTTAGAGCATTTTATGCTAATTTCATGGATGCGGAAGAATACTAGATTTTTGTTTGAGGAGTTGGAGTAGGATTCACTCCTGAACGCATCAACATTTTCTATGGCCTGCCGCCAAACATAGTGTTATTACTCAGGTTTATCTCCATCTGAGGGAGATTTGGACATGATCATTGCCTAACTGACTGCTAGTATTGGAGCCTGGAAGATTCGAAACGGAAAAAGGGTAAATTTTTCATCTTCTAAGCTTAATGGTGTTTCCAAGGCATGGCACTGCTTTATTTCTGCTCGTCTCCTTCCATCCAATCATCTGAGTGAAGTTACCAGAGATAGAGCTATTCTAAACTACTGCATTCAAGAGAGGAAGTGAATTGATGTAGGGAGCATTATTTATGATTCTGTGGAGACTACTGCTCGTTCTAGCACATCTATTGGACTTGGTTTTCCATCTCTGATATATTCTCTATGTCAAAGTGCTTTGGAGTAGTTACCGAGCTTTCGAGGAAAAGCTCGAGTCGACAAAGCCTATAGGAAGAGAAAGCGTCGACAATTATGATCGACCTGCGAGGTAAGAGTTCTACCGCACTCGCTGGTTCATTACCTACTTCGATGTAGAGCTTCTACTTCGAGACCATCTACTTCTGCTAAGCCATCATCTACTTTTTGTGAAACCATGCATGATCAGTTCATAGAGCAGTAGCATGAATTATTCTTAACTCACTGCAGAGTAGATACTATAGACAAGAAGATTGATCATCTTTCTGATACATAAAGAAAGAGTGATTTAGATGCTGAGTATTCAGAGTCTTTAGTGAGATTTCTGAAGGGTGAGCATGATGTTAAGTTCCCTACTTGTCCCAGATTTTCACCCTATGTTGATCCTAACGATATGGAGTTCTCTTTTGGTGATGATGATGATGATGAAGCTACAGACAGTGATTAGTAGCTTGACTTATCTCTAGAGATTGTTGATTCTGTTTTTAGAGTATTTTATTGTTTTTTGGGTTGTTTATTGTGATGTTATTTTTTATATTGTTGTGAACTTTTTATGTTAAAACTATTTTTAGATTATCTAATGTGTGTTTAAGACTAAGATGTAAATGAATTTCTATAAAAGTTTATTTCTGTTTCAGGTTACTGTTTAGTGTTCATGAATAGTTAGTAAATTTGCATGTTTAAAAAAAAAAGAGATTTATTTTTAGAAATTAACTCTTGCTCTGCAAAACTTTTCTATATATGCTTAATCATTTCTATTATATTCATATTGAAGCATGTGTAGAAATAGAAGTTAGTTTTTCCTTACTACATCATTATTGTACTTAGATTAATTCCTGTTTATTTCTTTCTCTCATGCTTTAGAAAATTTCATAATTCATATTTATATTAAAGCTGAAGTTTGGGGGAAGGAAAAATATCTATCAAATTTAAATATTATTTGTCCTTAAAGAACTAATATTTTCTTTAAAAAAAATATTAACATAACATAAGGAATGAAAAATCTATTTAAGATTACCTAAATTTTTGAATTTATAAATAGTTTAGTAAACTTAACTAAAATTTCAAAAATTTTGGTTGATTTTAAGAATATAATTATTTAGCTTAAAGAATAATAAGATGAAATTTTTTCTATTTATAGTAAAGAGAATTGTATTTTTGAAATACTAAGAAATCAAAATTATTGCTTGAAAAAGAAAAAATTGAAATAAGTTTTGAAAAATAATAAATTATTAATGTCATATTTATTAAGTAAGAATGTATAAGTTTTTGAAAATAAGTTAAGGATAGTGAAGTTCAAAATCATTAACAGACTATCCAAAAATAGTAATCCTTACTTAAAAAAAAGGGGGAGGGGGATTGAAAAACAATCCAGAAAAAAATAAATAAATAAAAAAGACGAAGAAAAAAAGTGAGGAGAAGCTTGAGGAAATGTCTAATCAAAAATTGGCTTCACTTGAATTATCTTATAGTAAGAAAACTGATTACATTTTTAACTTAATTTCTATGTACATATATTTTTACTAGAAAAATATTTCATGAAAATCTTCTTCTTGTAAATTTTTGATGTGACCTTGATATGATAAACTATAATTATTCTTGAAATAAATGAAAAATTGGAAGTCTTATGATTTGGTAATTAAATGTTCTTAAATTCTTAAAATTAAACTTAATTAGTGAAATTTGGTTAATGATTTGCAAAAGCATTTATAAAACCAAAAATTATAAGGAATCTTAAATATTTTAACTTCATTCCAAATGTTACCTATTTTATGTAATTAAAAGGGCTACTTGAGGACAAGTTTGGGGGAATTTGATCTACCTAAAAAATATTCATTTTTATGCCTTATTTATAATTCAATTCTTAAGAATATTATGTTTTAATGAAAGGTATTTCATGTTTTTGGATGTAGATGATTAAAAAGAGTCCAAGAAAGAAAGAAAAGGAAAAAGAAGAAAAATGGAGCAAAAATGGAGCTTATGGAGCAAAATTTTGGAATTATTGGTCTGGCGCCTAGGCGCCAGAGTCCGGCGCCTAAGCGCCAGTTCGATACAAACGCTGTTAAGTTTTTTTGATGACTTTAGGCAGTTATTTTGACGGTGTTAAGCGGTTATTGGAGCTTCTAGAAGACTGGAAGTTACTCCTAATATATAGGACATGTGATACAATGTATTTGGACACAAGGAAACGGTCTGGATCGTGAAGAGGTGTGACCTAAAGTGAAGAGGTGCGAAAGACCTAGTTACGGTTACCTTCTAGAAGATACATTGAATTTGGACGAATTTTGAAGAGATGCCTTAAGCAACCCCTGGTCAAATTCAAAGCTCTATAAATAGGAGCTCATTCTACAGAGAAAATCGCACCAAACCCCCCCTCTTAGTACACATACCCATTTTAGCATCTTCTCTCTCATCTCTAGTTTTATTTAGTCTCTTCCATACTTAGGGTGCCACTTTATTTTGTATCTAGTGAGTTTATTTTGAGTGTTTATTGTGTGTTATTGCTGTTGGAGTCTTTCATCATTGCTTTGGAGTCAGTAGAAGTCAGCGGATCTCTTGAAGAAACATTTCAGATAAGTATTTGTACTTTGGTTCAGAGTTTCATAAATATGTTTTGTTGTGTTGTTTCAATGAGTTCGGAGTAGTTAGTTATCTTTCTCCTTTCAACTATGAAAAGATTATAAATTAAATAAATTTTGTAGGAGAATTAAATATAAAATATTTTAAAATATTGTGATGATATTCATACCTGATCTTAGTTTACTTTTTAGATTGGTCATTTAATTTGTTAAAACCTGTTGAAGAATTTTGAGACCTATCCGGAGATAAATTCTTAACTAATAGATATCACATGAATCCTTAAGTAATCGCAGGCTATACGAGGATTTTTTAAGGTGAAGTGCAAATAAATAGGAAGATATTATTTATTTGGCGTAAAATTAATTAGTTTTAAGCGTGACAGACTAAATTCTAATAATTTGGTTTATAGAAAGGTAACAGGTCACTAGTAGGGCCGACCATAGCCACCCTTGGACATCTAATAGTGTTAGCCTAAATTAACCCATTCTACTAATAAAACATCCTGAGCCTAACTATAGATTTGTCAGTGTTCTTTGCACCTGGACCAAAGGGTAAAGAATAGGAATGCTTCTATTTGGCACAAACCATAATTTTAATTCCCTACAAAAGATAATTAATCTATAATTATTGGATTAGTTGAAAAAGGAGAAAGTCGTTTTCATAATTGCATTGAATTTTAATTACTCGCTTACTTTACTTTCCCCGCTTATTGCTTACTTTCTTTTAGTAAAAATTATTAGTTAATTAAATTTTAATATATATATATATATATATATATATATATATATATATATATATATATATATATATACATATATATATATATATATTGCTTTCAAAAATTTCAAAATATTACTTATATCTCTTACTTTTTATTTCACTGTCCATGTGGATCGATAACCGGGACTCCACTGAGCACTCGTATTACTTGAACGATACGTATACTTGCGTTTAAAATTGTGACTTTTACAATAATAAAATCTAAATATAAAATTATAAAAGTAAACCTCGCACATCAAGTATTTGAAGCCATTTGCTGGAAATTAAATGTTCTAAAAAGTGGTATTAAATTCTTGTATTTTAAAGCATATTTGAAGTCGCATCGCATCACCTCGCAACTGATAAATTTTCTTCTATTGAACACTCGAGATCTAGGGATTTCAGGGTGATTGGATGCCATAAGGATGAGTTTTGGTGGAGTTTCAATTCGTTTTTAGGAGATAGATAGTCCAGAAATCAAATTCTGTGGAGTTTTTAAGGAGTTAAAACCACTTAGAATTGCCAGAAACCGTCAAAATAACTCCCCGAACCGTCCACTCGCCGAACTCTTCGCCGACGGCGTTGATCTCGCCGTCGGCAAGATTCCTTAATAACACAAACAGAACTTGGCGGGAAAAACTCGCCGTCGGCGGGCTCGATCTCGCCGTCGGCGGCCAAGGCAAAAATTGTCCAATTTCGCTCTGGTCCGAATGCGTTCCAAATTTTTCTATGGATCCAATTATCATGATGATCATAAGGGTAAATACGAGTAGTAGAATTCATTCATACCACAAACTAACAATAAATCACACAAATATACAATCATTGCATATAAATAAAGATAACTATGGGTTGCCTCCCATAAAGCTCTTGCTTTAACGTCGTCAGCCCGACCTATTCAGGGTGTTAATCAAGTTGACTGAGCATTAAAACCTCTTTAAAATTTGGTCTTTTACCCTCAAAATACGGTTTTAATCAGTGTTCATTTACTTTGAATCTGTTTCCAGTCTTTGGATCTTCAATTTCAACAGCTCCGTATTTAAATACTTGAGTTATAGTGAAAGGTCCTAACCATCGAGATTTCAATTTCCCAGGAAATAATTTTAGGCTTGTATTATACAACAATACTTCTTGTCCTGGTTCAAAATTATTTTGATTAATCTTCCGATCATGTCATATATTCATTTTCTCTTTATAGATTCTATCGTTATTATAAGATTCATTCCTTAATTCTTCTAATTCATTCATCTGTAACAATCTCTTCTCCCCAGCATCTTTCAAATTATAATTAAATTTTTTAATCGCCCAATATGCTTTATACTCTAATTCAACTGGTAAGTGGCAAGTCTTTCCATAAATAAGTCTGTAAGGAGTCATTCCAATCGGAGTTTTATAAGCAGTCTTGTATGCTCATAATGCAGTGTCTAGTCTTGTGGACCAATCTAATCTACTAGGGTTTATAGTCTTTTTTAAAATTCGTTTAATTTCTCGATTAAAAACTTCAGCTAATCCACTTGTCTGTGGATGATAAGTAGTAGATATTTTATGAATAATGTTAAATTTTTCTGCCAATCTTTGAATATTTTTATTCCTAAAATGGGATCCTCCGTCAGTGATAATCAATCTCGGCATTTCGTATCTTATGAAAATGTTTTTCATTAAAAATTTTGAAACACTCTTAGCATCACAACGAGGTAAGGCCTGTACTTCAATCCACTTAGAAACATAATCAACAGCAACTAATATATATGAGTTTCTAAATGAAGGAATAAATGGTCCCATGAAATCTAATCCCCAAACATAAAAAATTTCAACTTCTAATATGAAATTTAGAGGCATTTCATTTCTTCTAGATACATTACCTACTTGTTGGCATTTATCACAAGTTTTGATATATCTATAAACATCTCTAAAGAGAGTAGGCCAATAAAATCCAGCTTTTAAAATTTTACGTGCAGTTTTGTTAGTCCCAAAATGTCCTCCAAATTCAAAATCATGACATTTTTGAATAATCAGTTCAGTTTCTTCATAAGGCACACATCTTCTAATAATAAGATCCTTACATTGCTTATATAAATATGGTTCGTCCCAAAAATACACTTTAGCATCATGAATGAATTTTTTCAGTTGTTACAGAGTTAATATGGGTGGTAAAATATCACTTACAATATAATTAACTATATCAGCATACCAAGGTAATTTCCACTCATTTATATTATAAAGTTGTTCATCAGGAAAACTGTCTGTAATTTCATTGTCAGAGTCAGATAATTCGCAATATTCTAATCTTGACAAATGGTCAGCAATTTGATTATCAGTTCCCTTTCTATCTATTACTACATAATCAAATTCTTGCATCGATAATATCCATCTAATTAATCTTGGTTTAGTATTCTTCTTTTGCATCGGATATTTAATAAGCGAGTGATCGGTATGCACTAATACATTTAGTTCCAATTAAATAAGATCTAAATTTATCAAAAGCATATACAATTGCTAATAATTCTTTTTCTATAACTGTATAGTTAATTACAGCATTATTAAGGTTTTTACTAGCATAGTATATAACTTTAAAAATTTTATCACATCTTTGTCCAAGAACAGCTCCTATAACATAATCACTAGCATCACACATAAGTTCAAATGGTTTCTCCCAGTCAGGTGAAACTATTATAGGTGTTGTGATTAATTTATCCTTTAATAATTCAAAAGCGTTTAAGCATTCTTTAGTAAATTCAAATTTAATGTCCTTTTCTAAATGTTGGCATAGAGGTTTGGTTATTTTTAAAAAATCTTTTATGTAGCGTCTGTAAAAACCAGCATGTCCAAGAAAACTTCTTACCCCTCTCACTGTAGTAGGAGGTAGTAATTTAGCTACAACTTGAATTTTTGCAGGGTCTACTTCCATGTCATTTTCCGAAATTTTATGCCCTAATACTATTCCTCCTGCAACCATAAATTGACATTTCTCCTAATTTAGAACTAAATTAGTTTTTTCGCATAACTCCAAAACTTTTTCAAGATGATCTAAGCATGCGTCAAATGATGTTCCAAATACAGAGAAATCATCCATAAATACTTCTATTCCATCATCAATTAATTTACTAAATATATACATCATACATCTCTGAAATGTTGCAGGTGCATTACATAATCCAAAAGACATCCTTCGAAAAGCAAACATTCCATAAGGACTAGTAAATGTAGTTTTCTCTTGATCCTCAGGAGCAATAGGAATTTGATGGTAGCCAGTATATCCATCTAAAAAACAAAATTATTTGTGCCCAGTAAGTCTATCCAACATTTGGTCTATGAATGATAAAGGGAAGTGATCTTTTCTGGTGGTCGCATTTAATTTTCTATAGTCAATACATATACACCATCCAGTAACTTGTCTGATTGGTATCAAATCATTATTTTCATTAGCTTCAACTGTCACTCCTCATTTCTTAGGAACACAATGAATTGGGCTTACCCAAGCACTATCCTAAATAAGATATATATAATACCATTGTCTAACCATTTTAAAATTTCTTTCTTGACTATATCTTTCATCATCGGGTTTAATCTCCTTTGGGGATCAACTCTTGGTTTATGTTCAATATCTAAAATAACTCTGTGCATACAGAGTGAACTTTCTCTTCTTGTTTAAAATATCTTTCATAAATTTCACATAATTGGGCATTTGTTCTAATGCTTCTACAAAGGGAATATTCACCGTTAATTTCTTCAGGATTTCAAGGAATTTAGAAAATTGTTTATCCTTTTTATGTTGCTTTAATCACTGAGGAAATGGTGGTGGTGGTTTTTCTACAGTAATTTTCATTGGCATTAGTGGATATTCTAAATATTGATCTTGCTGATCCTTTTCTTTTTCAGTTTCCACTTTCTCTTTTTCTATTTCCGTTTCTTTTTATACTATTGTTTCTAATTCTTTTCCACTACGTAACTGTATCGGTTTTATTTGTTCTTTTCATTGGTCTTTAGGATTAATTTCCACATTACTAGGAAAAGTTCCAGGAATTCTATTATTAAGTGCTGTAGCGATATGCCCAAGTTGAGTTTCAATATTTTTAATAGTAGTTCCTTAATTTTGTAATTGGTTTCCTTGAATTTGTAATCGATTTCCTTGATTCTGCAAATGCTGACCCATATTTAATATCAATTCTTCTATAGATAACTTCTTTTCCTTAAATTGAGAGTTATTATTAAATCCAGATGGATAAGAATGTTTATAATTAGGATTTCCTTGGTTTGATGAATTTCCTAATGGATTTACTAGGTTGTTTGCCCATTGTTGATTAGTAGAATTGTTATTCTAATTAAAATTAGGATGATTCTTCCAACTAGGGTTGTAATAATTTGAATAAGGATTATTGGGTCTATTATTAATAGCATTTAAAGTTTCATAAGAAGGTTGAACATCCACAAATTGCCCAGATGAATTTTTTTCCATTATAGTAGGAGAATAATTCATTCCAAAATGATCTAATTTCTTAGATATAGCAGCAATCTGAGAAGCTAACATAGATATTGCATCAGAATCATGGATACTAGCTATTTTTTTAGGATTTAGCCTTTCAGAAGGCCATTGAAAATTGTTGGTAGCCATTTCTTCAATTAGCGAATAAGTCTCATCAAATGGTTTTGACATTAATGAACAACTAGCAGCAGCATCAATAATAGATCTAAGAGATTCTATTAATCCACTAAATTGGTAACGCATGATGTGGGCATTTCCTAAGAAGATCTTTAAATCTCTCCCAAGCTTCGTATATCGATTCTCCATCAAACTGACTAAAACAGGTTATGTCATTTCTAAGCTTAGCAGTTTTTAAAGGAGGAAAGTATTTGGATAGAAATTTTTGTAATAATTCTCCCCAAGTTCTAATAAATCCAGGTGTAACGAATTTAACCACATCTTAGCCTTATCCCTTAAAAAAAAAGAAAAAAGCCTAAGTCTAACAGCATCATTAGATACTCCGTCATATTTAAAAGTAGCACAAAGTTCTAAAAAACTAGCGAGATATAAATTAGGATCTTCGTTTGGTGAACCACTAAATTGATTATTATGTACCATTTGGATAATTGCAGGTTTAAGCTCAAATGAATTAGCCGCTACATCAGGGTTTTGGATAGTTAAGTGAATTTCATCTAATGTAGGGTTAGCGTAATATCTTAAAGGTCTTGGTTGATTTGCATTTTCAATTGCTGGATTATTTGCCATTTGATTTTATTTTTCTAATTTTTTTAATAGTGCGTTCTAATTTCAAATCGTAAGGTATTAAATTTTTCGGTTCCAAATTTGCGCATACACAATATAAATTAAAACTTACGTAATTTTAAAATAATCTGTTACTCTAGTAATTACCTTAATAATTATTTTATTAATTAATTTAATAATTACTTTACTTCCCCGGCAACAACGCCAAAATCTTGTCAGGGCAGTGATGCTTAACTTTATAAGTGTTAACAAGTGTAAAAATAAATATTCAATAATAGCAAAGTTACCCCTTATCAACGTAAGTATACGTATCGTTCAACTAATACAGGGTTCTAATGGAGTCCTAGATATCGATCCCATAGGTAGGGGTGTAAACGAACCGAACGCGAACGAAAAGAGCTAGTGTTCGTGTTCAAAATGTTCGAACACATCACTGTTCATGTTTGGTTCGTTTAAGAAACCGAACGAAAAAAAAAATTGTTCGTGTTCATCTCTTTTGCTTATCGAACGAATCGAACATGAACTTCCTGGTGAATCGAAGACCAATTATTCGCGAACAACGAGCTTTTTTGACAACCCTAGCTTTGATAGCATACTTGCTCAAAATGAAGAAAATTGATCAAATATTCTGTACACATCAGGTAATCCATACTTCCTCAAAATAAAGTAAACTGAATAAGGCATTTAGGGTTTTGTTTGGGGTTTTATTTTAATATATAGTATAGTATATTAATTATATTATTATAATATTTATATTAATATAATTAATACTATAATATTATTATTATTATTATTAATTTATCATATATTATAATTTATAGAAGTTTAATTATTTAAAATATGATAAATTTTTATAATATATAATTATTTTTAAAATATCATAAATTTTTTATATATAATTATTTTAAATTATTTTATATTTCGAACAATAACGAACCGAACACGAACGAACACATCATAGTTCGTGTTTGGTTCGTTTAACAAACCGAACGAAAAAAATTATTTGTGTTCGTCTCATTTGCTTATCGAACGAATCGAACACAAACTTCTTGGCGAACCGAACACGAACTATTCGCGAACAACGAGCTTTTTTGACAGCCATACCCATAGGGAAGTTTAAAGATTACGAGCTAATTACAGCAGTTGAAATAACTATCTAGTAAACGTAAATAAAGAACAGTTATACTAAATTCTACTACTAATCTTGAAATGGGAAGTTGCAATATAGAAAAGTTTCTCTCCCCTTGTTAAGAGAATTAAGTGAACGGATAATTAAATTAGTTTGAATTATATTGTGCCAAATAGGAGCATTCATAGTCTTTACCCTTTGGTCCAGGCATAAAGAACATTGACTAATCCTATGGTTGGTTACTGAATCTGCGGCTAGGCTAGGAGAATACTGGCTCTCACTTCGGAGCTCCCACGTTTCCCTTGCCTGAGGGCTAACATCTACACTTCAGCACCCAAACGATAGGACCGAATTGAGGATTTTAGTCTGTAACTCTAAAATCTTCAATTCTACACCCGATAAATATTATTTTCCTATTTATTTGCACCCTCCTTTCAATGAATTTGACCTCCCCAAATCTTGGATGTAATCTTTACTTTAGTTGTGAAGTCAACATATTTTAACAGATCAATTGGTCAGATTGAAAGTAAATTAAGTTTTAAGTAAAAAGATTATCACAATTTTTATTGAATATTTTAGGCACAACTAATTCAATTATCTATTTCACAAAATCTCAAAACAAAGAGAAAGACAGAGAAGACTACTCAGAATGCATAGGAAGAATAACACGAAACTTGGATTTCATATAAAATCAAAGTTACAAAATAGTAAACACAACTTATCTCGAATTTTCTCCCCAAGCAGACTCCTTAAAGTTCCTCTGACTCTTCCTTCTTGTACAACGCACTCAACTAAACCCACTTACTCACTATTAAACTCTCTATGACACACTGGACACACCTAGACACACTTTGATGACACTCTGAAGACACTCTGGAGACACTCTGGAGACACTCTAGAGACACACTGGAGACACTCTGAAGACACACTGGAGACACACTGGAGACACGCTTTTTAGTCTAAATTCGTCCCTTCTTAAAGAGGTAGAAATATTTCCAAAGGTTGCTCAAGCACCTCTTCAAAAGGCATCCATATTCGATGAATCTTGCTTGAACCGACCTTCTCGCCGTCAGCGGGCTCGTTGGTGCCGTCGACAGGCTTTTAGAACATGGGCCAACTACTAAAGCTCGCTGTCGGTGGGCTCGATCTCGTCGTCAGCGGGCTCCTTTATAATTTATTTGTATTCTCTCGGGAAAAACACATCGTCGGCGGCCTATTCATCGCCGTCTGCGGCCAATATCAACTTTTGTCTCTGTTGGTTCTTTTTGTTCCAGATTCGCTCATTTTCTCATCTTTTTGCTCCATTACCTATAAATCTTCATACATGCAATAAAACATAGAAAAAACTTTTCTTTAAAGTGCAATATTATCAAAATTAATGTAAAATCGGTATGAATTTCTCAATATATTTTTCTTTGGTCACATAACACCACAAGTAATATATCTATCCCAAAGAGTAGATATATCACTTGAATAGTGGAGCTCAATTAATTAAAACTAAAGAGTTTATGATATCTGGTCGGTTTGAGAAACCTTTTTTTTTTGCTAACAAGTTCTCCTATTTAATACAAAAGATCAAATATAGTTTATATTGCATGGGTTCTAAATTTCCCAATAAGAGCAAGCTCCTATAGTTAATTGCATCCAAAGTCTCCTAAGAATGCTCTCGATTAAGATCAGTGGTTTTGCTTTCAAGAATTTCGAACTTCAAGTTTTCACGATTGGACATTGGAAATTCAAAAGGAAATGGATCAAATTAGGACCAATTAATTTTAGGAGTCCAACGGAAAGAAAGGTAGAGGATGTCACGGATCCAGAGAAGAGCCCTAGTTACTTCCCAAACTATCCTTTGTTTGGCTTCAATTTCGAGGAGAGTATTACTTAATGTTTCAATCATGTCAATTTTATTTATTTGCGGATTATATTCGCACAATACCCGATCGTGCAAATAGCCTAAGAAAATGGGAGGATTTACGCGGTATCGCACGACAACCTCGGAATCCTAAAAGTGTTAGGACTTATATTGCACAACAGGGTTGTGCAAAGCCTAAAAGATAAAGTGAGGATTTACGTCGCGCTAGACAAACTACCTTGAAGTCCTATGTGCTTGTTATTTAAACTAAAATAAAAGTTTTGCTGATGTAGACCCGTTCTATTGTTGTAGATCACCCTCCTTCGTCTGCTGCCTCCTTCGTCGTGCTATCCATGAAGATTTGCTCCTAGCTTCAAACTTCCCATCGTATCGATTGCAAGTTTAGGGTTTATGTTTAGTATTTACATGTGTAATTATTGTTGGGTCTAGTGGTCTCACGTAGGGTTCCTCCTAAACCGAATGTTCTATTAACCTCTATTCTAAAGGCCCTTGCAAGTCTATAGAAGCAACATGAATAATAAAAAAGGGAATATGCTACGAAGTGTAGTAAACAGTAGGATACACAAGTATATATATGCAGTAAAGTGCGGTAAGTAAAGAAAGGCAGTAAAGTGTGCATTAAAAGAAATAAAATATTGTAAATATAAAACAAACATGTATACTTGACCAGTCTGCTAGCTCTGAAATTCTCGAGGAAGGCCACAATATGACCTACGGTGAATCAAAGAAAATCAATAAATTATGAATAAAATCTAACAAAAATCACGAGTGATCTACAAATACTCAAATAGAACTGCATGAAAAGTACGAGAAACCCAAGTAAAGAAAGAAGACCGTAAGCATCAGGTCGACGTAGCCTCAAAACTGTACTCTGTGCTTCCCGACCTTGAATAAGAGCTACAAATTCGACCACCTACAGAGGGTAGTCTCAACTTCGATTCGAATGACTAACCATGGACCTTAATATGTTTTCATCAAAATTCATTAATTTTTGTAGCAAAAGCTGTTGTTTAGGCTTTCATGCAGATTCCATTTTTTTACAAGCAAAAGAATATTATTTTTTCTTTACCTTTATAATATTTCATAAAGTAGTATAGTCCACAGATTAGTCACCCTAATCGAGCTGGGACTACTAACAACCTAAGGGTGTCGAGGGCAACAATCCTATCAAGAGTCGGCAAAAATAGTATCATCGGTCCCTATCCTCTCCCTCAGTGAAGGTCTTAAAGGTAGGGGATATTATTCTAAAGATTCCCACATCGCATCCCTCATTTAAGCACACATAAGCAATTTCATCATCACCCTAAACCCCTTCCAGCCTTGCTTGATGGCCTACATATAACAAGAAGCTATACGTGCACACTTATGTCTCGTACATAAGTGCAGAAACCTAGCCAAGAAGCAAGAAAGAAAAGAAAGAAAAATGAGGGGAGAGAGAGGAGGAGCGACCCACCTAAAAGAACGAAGAAAAGAAAGTGAATTAATCCTCAAAACTATATTTAAAACAATGGGCGAAAGAACTTAACAAACGTGGCCTGACAATCCACGGATCAACCAAGGTATCCTTTCCAAACTGCATTTTAAGCAAACAACAAGAGGACCACATCAACGTAACGACTACAAACATAGCCCGCAATTCTTATGTGTCTACACCGCTAATTTCAACCCAAATGTTGCATTTGGGTCATACACACCTTTCATACTAAATCAAGAACGCCTCCCCACAAAGTCACAACACCGCACCCCAAAACCACCATTAAAACCTCAAAACTGCGACCCAAAAGCCAGAAAAAAAACCTACCAATTGCGACTCAAAAGCCACAAAACAAAACCACAGGTGTTGCCAGAAAGCCACCAAAAGAGTGTTTAAAGTTTCGTTTCCAACTTGTAAGCTACTTTGATAATTTCATATCCATGTCCAACAATTTTTTTTTCTTCTTTTAGATATCTCATATCGTGAAATTGAAAGGATCAAACTTTCAAATGGTTATGCAATATTAACTTTTGACTTTCAGGTTTAATCTCAAGCTTTGACTAATATGCACATATAATTGCTTTATGTCATGTATAATTTTTCCTGAGAATGCACCTTCAGTCTCATGTCACCAAACATAATTAACTATCAAGATCCCATTTTCATAAGAGTAGTCAAGGTATCAATCTCAATAATCCAATCTTTACAAGCCATCAAATCCAACTCCAACAAACAAGTGGAAGAATCCAGCACAAAAAAAAAAAAAAAAAAAAAAAAAAAACGAACGACGAGCCCAACTATGAACTCTAACTTTATCAATGAAAAATAGAATTCCCATTCATACAAATTCTTACATGCAGTTAAATATACATACCTATTGGCAGATTTTACATGCATACCACTTAATTCTTATGTATTACATGAGTGAATTTGATGATGTAATTTTAATAGGAAAAATTCTGATATTAGGGGTGGGTGTGTGTGTGTGTGTGTGTGTGTGTGTGTGTGTGTGTATCTATGTGAAATATATACATACATAAATAGCAACCTAATTGTATGTAAATAAAATAATAAAAAAAAAACTATGTGTCAGACGTGTAGGTTCAAAATTTCAAATACTATGTTTAAACTTAAGTATTAGATATGTAAATATATCAGAATGAAAATCTGCACATATGCGACTAATAATGAAGTATACAAATGCTTAAGAATTTGATTAACCTATTGGCTCATTTAAAACTTAGGTGTTATAGATGTAAAATACTGAAATTCTGAAACAATTTAAACAATCATTCAGAATTTATATATTAGCTATGCAAGTGTTTTTAAAATTAAGAAAAGTAACAAAACTTCATTTGAAAATTAAGTATAACACACGTGATATCTTAATTAAGACAAATTGCACTTATACCTTGATTCTCACATTTATACCACACAAATTTTTCTCGCAGTAAAAAGAAACAATACATATCACATCTCCGGCCTCTAAAATGTGTCGTACCCCTTTTCATGCAAAGGTAAGAGAGTAGGAGAGATTTGACTTTATACGCCACATTATAGTCACACATAAATGAACGACAATCTTTGATGCCAACACAAAAATCAACATTTGTGTTAGATATATAAATACATAAGAATTGCAAGATGAATATGCAAATCAAAATTTAATCAACAGCTTTCCACCGCAAGCACATTCTAAATTTCTCAAAAGCTGAATTCCACCACTGAAATTTTAAAAAAAAAAAGCAGAAAAAAATATTATAGCCAGAGTTGGGGCATATTTCTAGAGAGACGTTGAAAAAGCAACCACAAAATAACCATGACTCTCTTTTATTCTTTTGTAGCAAAGCACCACTGAAGTATTAATACATAACATCAGTGTATCTATGTATCGATATACAGAGAGAGCGAGAGCAAGATAGGGAGAGAGGTAAATTAGACCTTATATGCCACAAGAAAATTTTGGAAAATTGAAGCCGCTGTAACATAATATTAAAAATTTGGGTGTCGGACAAATAAATATAAAAGCGTTAATGGCATGCATGCAAATCCTCTTTAATTTCATTTTACTTCTTTTTCTTGAATTTCAAAAAAAAAAAAAAAAAACACTTTAAAAAAATAGGGAAGAAAATAGGATAGCCATTCAAAAAGATTTAAAAAAAAAAAAATCATCAAAGCAACAGTTAGCCTCATAGATGTAGTCATAGTCATGGACAATCGAAGCTGCTACATTGCTATTGCATGAAAAGAGTGCATATTTATGTAGCACCACAGTGTTGTAGAAAAACAAAAAAAAAAAGTTCAAAAATGCAGGAAAGCTGCGGTTCAGTCTTTCCTTGATTCCATCAAAAAGTGGTGAAAAATAGATACCTCCACATATTCTCTAAAAATGAAATTGGATGCAGCGATTACTTCCTAAAGAATAAGTTCATCCAAGCAAATATATCCATGTACATGCATTCCGCAAAAATGCGAACCTTTAACTATCAAACTAAAACTAGTAAGCTTAGAGAAAAGCATAGCAACAGTGATTCCAAACAAACAAACGCAGCTTCTTCCTTGATTAAAAAAAAAACAGAGAGCATTTTGGCAACGAATGAAAGAGGGAAGGGAAGGATTACCTCACTTGCTGCTCTACTTGAATCCAATAACAACAGGGAAAATCAAGCCTCACCCACAGAACCTCCAAAGGACTTCAAGAACACGAAAAATTATTCGGTTCGGACCACTTACGCAAATTTGCGTCCGGAACCCAATCAGCGAATGCCAATTGAAAAAACGTGTCCCAGAGCGCAAAATAATAAAAAATATTTTTTTACTTCCGACCCGGCCTGAGAATAAGCCCAAGTGTCTTAAAAAAACGCAATTTTGGCATTAGTTCCCGCCAATTTGAAAAGGTGTATTTTGTCTCCATTAGCTTTAGGTTTCGGACATTTCTTTGTCTGCATTAGCTTTAGGTTTTGGGAGAGCTTTTGTCTGCATTAGGTTTACGGTTTCTTTCCTAACGACGAAATGCAACCGGTCGCTCAAAATACTTTCGAGAAACACGACAATGAGCTGGAATCCAAAGTATATTCGAGGAAAATGATTTTGACCTGAGTATAGCTGCGACTGAAAATATCCGGCAGATTTGTGATTTTTATTTTAGTGCGGGTTTTATGGTTTATGCACAGTTTGATGGTTTTTCTTTTATCGAACGTGTAACATTAATTTTATTTTAGAGTGCGATGTGGTGATATGTAGGTATTATCACGGTGTTATACTGGTAGTTTCGGATGAGTAGCGTTAAGTTTCTTTTGGAGTGGGACGTGGTGTTATTTAGGTAATATGACGGTGCTATTGTGGTTCTTTTTGGTGTCTAGGGTCTTTTGGTGTGTTATTGGATTAAATTATTGTGTTAATGAAGAGTAGTTCCGCTCGTAGTAATGTTTTTATTATGGAGCTATTTTGGTGTTATTACTGTATTATTCGCTTCTAATATTACTGTCTTCCTAAAAGTGTTATTCTTGTGTTATTTTGGTTATATCACAGTTTTAATAAGCTAATATTGGAAACAATGAGCTTGTGATATTGTGAAATTATGCTGGTAATTTAGGTTTTGTATTATTGGCTTGTTTCGTTAAAATTGTGGTGGAGTGGAGTGTGGTTTTTTTTAGGCATTATCGTGGTCTTATACTATGGTGAATTGATCTTAGGAGACGGTTTTATTGGACTGTTTAGTTGGCGTTTTAGTTGTGGTACCTGTGTGTGACCGTGGTGTTATTATGGTGTTATTTCTGTTTATTCGCTGTTATGGTGTTTGTTACTGACATAAACATCCGGATCTAATTGCAGTTACCCGAGACAGAAAGTGCTTCCAATGATCCAATTGCAGACATATTGCTTTCTGCGGTTGCCCATAATGAGAATGAAGCATATGAAAAATATTGTGCCTATGCACACCATGCTGGATTTACTGTGCGAAAGGACCACTGTGGTTTTTGGCCGAATTCAAAGAGAATAAAGATAAGGGACTTTATCTGTGGCAAGGCTAGTTTTAGGAAAGAATTGAAGGACAATTCCACGGTGAAGTTCAAAAGAGCGGACACAAGGACTGGTTGTCCAGCCATGATCCGATATGCTGCTGATGTCGATAGTAACTGGTCGGTCAAGAAATTCATCGAAAAACATAACCATCCGTTGGCGGAGGATGGTGACAAGCATCTATTGCGTTCCAACAGAAAGATGAGTGACATCAATGCAGATGTCCTTAGATCAATGACAAAATCAGGGATTAGAACATCTGATGCGTTTAGCTTACTAGCCACATAGGTCGGGAGAGTGGAGAATCTTGATTGTACAAAGAGGGATGCCTACAATTTCATACAAAGAGAGAGAAGAGTTCACATTGAACTAGGGGATGCTAATTCTTTACTACAACTGTTCACTGCACGGCTAGCCGAGGATCCAATGTTTACGTGGGATTTCCAAATTGATGAGTCTGGTAGTTTGTTGAATTTCTTACGGAGTGATGGGATGTCCAGACTTGATTGCAACTGCTTTGGGGATGTAATAACCTTTGATACAAGTTATAGACTGAATAAATACAACTTATGTTGTGCGCCGATTGTCAGAGTGAACCACCATTGGCAGAATGTTCTTTTTGCAGTTGATTTTTTGTTAGATGAAACCATTGAACCATTCAAGTGGCTATTCAAAGTCTTTATCCATATAATGGATAACAAGCACCCAATTACAATATTCACAGACGAGGATCAAGCAATATCTTGAGCAATTCAAGAGTGTCTGCCGCACATTAGACATAGACTATGCCAATGACATATATACAAAAATTTATCTTCAAAACTACATTATGGTGTGGGGAGCAAGAGAATCAATGATCTTTTTTATAAATGCATGAATAGATGTGACTCAGAAGAGGAGTTCAAAGAAACTTGGGGTGAAATGATTGAGAGAGGAAATCTTCTGGAGAATGTTTGTTTGGATGATTTGTATAATATAAGGCATTGGTGGTCAACAGCCTTCAATAAAGAAATATTTGGAATGGGGATTCTATCAACTCAAAGAAGTGAGTCAACAAATAACATCTGTCATGGTGTCTCCAAGGCAACAAGCTCCTTTACTAAATGTTTTTGGGGTCATGATAATATCATGAAAAGTTGGAGAAAAAATGACAAGGATGAAGATTGTAAATGCCAACAGTCTGCAATTGTTCCTGCAGTAAAAAGTAGTCCTGTATTGAGGCAAGTTGCTTTACTTTACACAAGGAAGTTATATTCTAAGTTCGAAGCAGAGTTTCTACATGGTTTGTGTGGGCTTGCTGTGGAGTGCTCTGGCAACAACGATTTAGAATTTTACATACGAACCTATAATAAAATGGACACAGACAAACCCTGGATTGTAAAACTTGACAGAGGTAATTCGGAAATTACGTGCAGTTGCCAAAAATTTAAAATGTTAGGTTTATTTTGTGCTCACGCTCTAAGAGTTCTTCAGCATGAAAACGTGTCCAAAATCTCAGAGAAATATATCTATTCATGCAAAAAGAGACGGTATAATAGTTACGGATTTCGACTGCTTAAGGGGTTCCAAATGTAACTAAACGCTTCAAGCAGACTCGTATATCGCACACACGTTCATAAATTTACATACCAGATCAGTACAAAATGCAAGGTCATGAACACGCTGAGCAATTTGTTCTGGAGACATTAAAGAAACTAACACTCGATGTCGATGACATATTGAGTGGGAGAGAACCTCAAGAAAAGGCAAAATCAGGTAAGAAGAAGACACCGCGTAGAGAGCATACTGTGAATGACCCTAGAAAGATGCGTCCAAAAGGAATTTCTAATTCAAGGTTGAAAGGCTACTGGGAAAAAAACAAGAGAACAAAAAGTAAGTTTTAGTTCGCTAAATTAAAGTTTATTTTCAAACATATACTCCCTAACATGTAATATTTTTTACAGGAATGAAGAAAGATGCCGGATCAAGAGAAGTTAGAGTTCCCCCAAGCTCGGCAAATTAGTTCAAAATGCCGGACCACTTTAGCCAGGAACTGTTTACATCACAACACACAGAGACATATACGAGCTTGTTAATGGACATGGATGATTATGTCTAGAACGTTAAGTTCAATTGCAATATTTGGAGTTGTTCTATTATTGTTGTGGTTGGATTTTTCTGTAGTATGTATTTGCAATGTCCGATTAATTTAGCTAGATAGACAACTAATTTCCTATTTGATTGGAATAAAAGACGGTTGTATGGGAATATTCCACATCTTATTTCGAATGGAAAAAAACAACCTTAAGTCCTTCCTGCCGGGAATTGTAGTGGAAAATGATATCTTAAAACTTTCATGATAATGGAAAAAAACAACCGCCACTGGATTTAGTTTATTCAACTCGAATGTGTTATTGTTCTATGATGCCTTATGGATTTAGTTTTATGCACAGAGCAATCGTATTATTTATGTTATATTCTGGAATTGTTGTCGTTGTATTCTAGTTGCTATGTTATTGTCCCTCCACTGGTCGTATTGAAATATTTTGCATCTTATTTCGGAATGTCGCGCAGTATTTCATCCCAAAAGACTCGTAATACTTGTGATATATTTTTGAATTATTGTCATTTTATTCTACTTGTTATGCTATTAATTCCCTCCACTGGTCGTTTTGGAATATTTCATAGCTCATTCTTCTTAAACTGCGGAATAAAGCAGCCTACAGACTACAACATTAAAACGATTGTAATAATGCTCTAATACAACAGCAGCTTATTCAACTCGAACGTTTGATTGTTTTATGGTCCTTTATGCATTTAGTTTTATGACAGCAAACACTCGTATTATTTAGGTAGTGTTCTGGAATTGTTGTTGTTGTATTCTACTTGCTATGCTATTAAGCCCCTCCACTGGTCGTATTGGAATATTCGGCGGCTCATTCCACTTAGACCACGGAATAAAGCAGCCTCAGAATACAACCTTAAAATGATAAAAATCACATACAACATTAACACATCACTTTATTTAGGATTAACTGATAAAAACTACATACACAGATCATAGGCTAAATGTGCCTTGAATTTTGGCATGTACGCACTTGCCACTTACTCGACTCGGACAATTGGGTTAGCCTGTACTATTTTCTCCATGTATTTACATACAAACATACCACAGTAAATACTATTATTCTGGACGGGTACGCATTTAACGACTGTGATCCCCCAAGTTCCTGGTTTCCCCCTAAAACATTGTCTCGCTTCGGTTGCAAACACTTTGACCTAAAAAGTTAATTGTGAAATTTGTTACTGGGATGAGAAGAATGCATGGGATTTATTTATTCTTCTGAATGTACTCACAACATTTTCGTAGACTTTCTTATACCGATCGTTGGGTAACGAATCGTATATTCTCCATTTCTTTAATGTCAAGTCCGCTACCAACATAACCCAGTGCTCGTTGTCCACAATAGGAAACAGAATAAGATCTGCATTTTCCACCGAAGTCTTTGTGATATGCATCAAAAAACTTGAGCTATCATTGCTTATTTTATGATAACACTGCATGAAATGGTACACAGTTATTATTCTCATTGAGTATATAAGAGTCTTAACACTACATTTATCTGCTTACCCAGTATAGGACGACACGTAAAGGAAATTCTTAAACAATGTCGGATTGGCTCTCTTTATTTTACTCAGAATTGTTGCTAAGGAATCAATATGTTCATTTCCTATAAATCGATCGAACAGTAGATCGTCCATCATGCCACGGTCTATGAAAATGTCACCAAAGTGTATAATAATGTCAGTCCTGCAAAGCACGAATAAAACAGTTCTCTCACTTCACTTTAACAGACTTGCAATAAATGAGGAGATAAGGATTTACTAACTTATTGGGGTATTCTGAAATGCACTGATAAATTATTTTTTGCATTTCAAGCGGAATCAATGCTCTGCCAAAGTACTCAAGTTGCTTGTCTCCCGAAGTAGAAGCAGGCTAGACATAGATAAAACTTATGAAAAAATGATATTAAAAGACAACATATAGAGAATGTTTGCGAATGATTTTCGAAATTACTAATAATTTTTGTTCGGTTGCTGCTTCTTGAACTTGCGCAAGTACAGAAGGTGAAAATAGAACTATTTGCAAGGCATTCTCTTCTTGAGTATGTGAAACAATTTTTTCCTCCATTCTTATCGGACTGTCAAGTTCTTCACCTCCTGGTTGCTCAGAGATGTCTGAAGCGTCCTGCAGTACTTATTTTATTATTGTAGATATTTGTGCATTGGCTTGATCTGTCGAGGCGGAATCTGCTTTATCTGTTGTTGGTTCTTCAGCTGGAGTGTGTGCCTCTGTGTCCTTTGATGTTTTTCTTCTTTTAAATTGGAAAGTAGTGAAAGATAATATCACTGCTTTCTTTCATCAACTACGTCGGGCCTTAACCCTTTGCATTAAGCTCGGAATGGAGGGTGTCACTTCAGAAGAAATATCAACCTGAGAACCATCTTCTGCTAATGACTTGCCCTCGTTACTACCTTTTCCAGTAGGGATTTCAACAGGATGGGATGTAACATGCGTTCCCTCTTCGTTCATTTCAATAACCTCTTCAACATGAGGGATTTCAACAGGTGGAGAGGATGGCTGGCCATAGTCCTCTACCAACACTGGTCCTTTATTAGCTAAATTTGTAACAATCTTGTCAACTTTATTATGCATTGAGGACATTTGCTCATGCATCCCCATCACTCCAGCAGTAACGATATTCATAACTGTATTCATTGTTCCTTGCAATTTCATGAACAATTTTCCCTGCCCTCTAAGTATTTCAAGCATTACTTTCATGTTATGATTCATTGTATTTAATATTGGAGCAAAAGCGTTGTCATCTGAGGCAACTTGACCCATATCATATGTCACGGGTGATTAAGTTCTAACTTCTGCTTCACGGGGATGGACTGGACTGGGAAGTCCTTCATTCGGATTGGCCAGCAAAATAAACTCTTCCTCCTTCAGATCAATAAATTTATCGTAAACCTGTGAATTATTATATAAAGAAATTTGTTAGTAACTGTTTCAATATATAGTTTGTAACAGGGATGTAGATGGCATGTCTGTTAGGTGTTCAGCCTCTTAAAGGCCAGATCAATTTGTGACGCGCTCCAGCTAATAGTTCTTGGCCACCTTAACATTAGGGGTCTGGCCTCGGGAGCGGCAGGCGTCACCAAAGAACTGTGCTTGTAAAACCAGAGCTGAGTAAAACATATGTAATTGTCAGCTTTGATCAATACCAATAAAGGATTTGCGAGGTTTCTGCGAGATACTAACCGTTAGCAAAACCAAAAAACCATTTATGTATCCAATGTTACGGGTCCGCCGTATTTTGATAACAACTGCATTAATTTGCTCTATCAGGTATTCACAGATAGTAGCGGGCCAGTTAAAGGAGGAGAAGGTTTGTATATTCTCCCCAAAGGTCTCGAGTGCTACTGACACACTAAAATTACTAGAAGGAAAAAATAAGTCTGATAACAAATATTTTATGAACAATTTATCAAAGGGGTTCGAAGAGTCCCCGCTTGAAAAGGCCAAAAGATTATCATTCATCTTGACAGCATTCAGAGCAGACGTTGGACGTTGCTTCCACCTAGGCACTTCTCCTCTGTTTAGCATGTCGATCATCAGTGCAACTTCATCAGGCAGCAGTCTTAGCTCTTTGCCTCCCATTTTGAATAACATTTACTCATAATGCCAACATTGCAGAATTTAAAGTGTCAAGACATTCTCTTGAGGGTAAGGAGGTAAAGCAAAAAACTGATCAACATTCATTAATTTGAGGCCATTCCTAGAATCCTCTGATATTCCAGGACTGATCTGATCAAGTAGTTCTCTCACTACGGATGGTCGGCATCTACAGCTCATGGACCTTGGGTTAAGAAACCGATATAAAAAAATAATGCAATGTAGTATATCAGAAAGGTGTTAAACATTCGCAACCTCTTTCTTTATATGCCGGTATTATTTAAGCTTTATTTAGGTATTCTTTGGGTAGTACTAGAAGAGGAATACTAAAGTATTATTTACATTCTGCACATGTTTTATTTAGGTTATATTTTGGTATTAATTTGGTATTATTGAGAGTTGAATGCTAAGTGTTTTTTAAGTTTTCATTTGGCACTGTAAAAGTTTTATTTTGGTAGTGTTCCGGTTTTATTTTAGAAATATTGAGGTCTTAGTTTGGTCTACTTAGGGTTTACTTTGGAAATAAAAATACGACCACGAAAGTAAAAATATTACCTCGATGAACTCTTCCTAGTGACCTTCTTGTTGTCATTCCCTTCTTTCTTCTTATTCACTTCTGTGACCTTTTCCGAAGGCAGTTCCCTTTCAGGATTTTCAATTTTCATATCCAACAACACCTCTGTATCCACTGTCGCTGCTGGCATTTCTTTGGTTTCTATCCGTCGGGCTCGGATTCCATGTCCGTAAACTACTAGAACCACATTCTCCATTTCCGGTAGTTTACAGACATGGAATCCGAGCCGAGCCAGACGGAAACCCAAGAAATGCCAGCAGCGGCAGTGGATACAGAGATGCTGTTGTATATGGAAACCAAGGATCCTGAAAGGGAACTGCCTTCGGGAAAGGTCACTGAAGTGAATAAGAAGAAAAAAGGGAATGAAAGCAAGAAGGTAACTAGGAAGAGTTCGTCCAGGTAATATTTTTACTTTCATGGTCGTATTTTTATTTCCAAAGTAAACCCTAAGTAGACCAAACTAAGACCTCAATATTGCCAAAATAAAACCGGAACACTACCAAAATAAAACATTCAAAGTGCCAAATGAAAACTTAAAAAACACTTAGCATTCAACTCTCAATAATACCAAAATAATACCATAATATAACTTAAATAATACCCGTGCAGAACGTAAATAGTACTTCCGTATTCCTCTTTTAGTACTATCGAAAGAATACCTAAATAAAGCTTAAATAATACCAGCATATAAAGAAAGAGGTTGCGAATGTTTAACACCTTTCTGATATCTATACTACATTTCATTGTTTTTTTTATAAATGTTTCTTAACCTGAAGTCCATGAGCTGTAGATGTCGGCCATCCGTAGTGAGAAAACTACTTGATCGGGTCAGGCTTGGGATATCCGAGGATACTAGGAATGACCTCAGATTAATGAATGTTGACCAGTTTTTTTGCTCTGCCTCCTTACCCTCAAGAGAATGTCCTGACACTTCAAATTCTATAGTGTTGACATCATGAGAAAATGCAATTCAAAATGGGAGGCAAAGAGCTAAGGCTATTTCCTGATGAAGTTGCATTGATGATCGACATACCAAACAGAGGAGAAGTGCCTAGGTGGAAGCAACGTCCAGCGTCTACTCTGAATGCTGTCAAGATGAAGGATAATCTTTTGTCCTTCTCAAGCTGGGACTCTTCGAACCCCTTTGATAAATTGTTCATAAAATATTTGTTATTAAAATTATTTGTTCCTTCTAGTAATTTTAGTGTGCCAGCAGCACTCGAGACCTTTGGGGAGAATATATAAACCTTCTCCTCCTTTAACTGCCCCACTGCTATCTGTGAATACCTGATAGAGCAAATTAATGCAGTTGCTATGAAAATAAGGCGGAACCATAACATTGGATACATAAAAGGTTTTCTATTTTTGCTAACTGTTAGTATCTCACAGAAACCTCACAAATCTTTTATTGATATTGATCAAAACTGACAATTATATATGTTTTACCCAACTCTGGTTTTACGAGCACACTTTTTTGGTGACGCCTGCCACTCCCGAGGCCAGACCCCGAATGTTGAGGTGGCCAAGAACCTTTAGCTGGAGCACGTCACAGATTGATCTGGCCTCGAACATTTAAGAGGCATGAACACCCAACAAGCATGTCATATACATCCCTGTTACACACTATATATTGAAACAGTTACTAGCAGATTTTTTTCTGTAATAATTCACAGGTTTACGATAAATTTATTGATCTGAAAGAGGAAGAGTTTATTTTGCTGGCTAATCCGGACAAAGGACTTCCCAGTCCAGTCCATCCCCGTGAAGCAGAAGTTAGAACTCAATCACCCGTGACATATGATATAGGTCAAGTTGCCTCAGATGATAGTGCTTTTGCTCCAATATTAAATACAATGAATCAGAACATAGAAGTAATGCTTGAAATACTTAGAGGGAAGGGAAAATTGTTCATGGAATTACAAGGAACAATGAATACAGTTATGAATATAGTTACTGCTGGAGTGACGGGGATGCAAGAGCAAATGTTCCTAATGCATAATAAAGTTGACAAGATTGTTACAAATTTAGCTAATAAAGGACCAGTGTTGGTAGAGGACTATGGCCAGCCATCCTCTCCACCTATTGAAATCCCTCATGTTGAAGAGGATATTGAAATGAACGAAGAGGGAACGCCTGTTACATCCCATCCTGTTGAAATCCCTACTAGAGAAGGTAGCAACGAGGGCATGTCATTAGCAGAAGATGGTTCTCAGGTTGATATTTCTTCTGAAGTGATACCCTCCATTTCAAGTTTAATGCAAATGGTTAAGGCCTGACGTAGTCGACGAAAGAAAGCAGTGATTTCACCTTTCACTACTTTCCAATTTAAGAGAAGAAAAACATCAAAGGACACAGAGGCGCACACTCCAGCTGAAGAACCAATAACAAATGAAGCAGATTCTGCTGCGGCAGATCAAGCCAATGCACAAATATCTATAATAATAGAACAACTACTGTAGGACACTTTGGACACCCCAGAGCAACCAGAAGGTGAACAACTTGCACAGTCCGATAAGAACAGAGGAAGAAAATGTTTCACATACTCAAGAAGAGAATGACTTGTAAATAGTTCTATTTTCACCTTCTGTACTTGCGCAAGTTCAAGAAGCAGCAACCGAACAAACATTACGATAATTTCAAAAATCATTCTCAAACATTTTCAATATGTTGTCTTTTAATATCATTTTTTCATAAGTTTTATTCATGTGTAGCCTGCTTCTACTTCGGGAGACAGACAACTTAAGTATCCTGTGAGAGCACTGATTCCGCTTGAAATGCAAAAAATAATTGATCAGTGCATTTCAAAATACCCCAACAAGTTAGTAAATCCTTATCTTCCTCATTTATTGCAAGTCTTTTAAGTGAAGTGACAGAACTGTTTTATTCGTGCTTTGCAGGGCTGACATTATTATACACTTTGGTGACATTTTCATAGACCGTGGTATGATCGACAACCTACTGTTCGATCGATTTATAGGAAATGAACATGTTGATTCCTTAGCAACAATTCTGAGTAAAATAAAGAGAGTCAATCCGGCATTGTTTAAGAATTTCCTTTACATGTCGTCGCTACACTGGGTAAGCAGATAAATGTAGTGTTAAGACTCTTATATACTTAATGAGAATATTAAATGTGTCATTTCATGCAGTGTTATCATAAAATAAGCAATGACAGCTCGAGGTTTTTGATGCATATCTCAAAGGCTTCGGTAAAAAATGCAGATCTTATTATGTTTCCTATTGTGGACAACGAGCACTGGGTTCTGTTGGTAGCAGACTTGACATTAAAGAAATGGAGAATATACGATTCGTTACCCAACGATCGGCATAAGAAAGTCTGCGAAAACATTGTGAGTACATTGAGAATAATAAATAAATCCCATGCATTCTTCTCGTCCCATTAACAAATTTCACAATTAATTTTGTAGGTCAAAGTGTTTACAACCCAAGCAAGGCAATGTTTTAGGGGGAAACCAGGAACTTGGGGATCACAGTCGTTAAAGGCGTACCTGTCCAGAATAATAGTATTAACTGTGGTATAGTTGTATGTAAATACATGGAGAAAATAGTACAGGCTAACCTAATTGTCTGGAGTCAGGAGCAGGGTTGGCAAGCAGATATGTCGAAATTCAGGGCACAATTAGCCTATGATATGTGTATGTGGTTTTTATCAGTTAATCTTAAATAAAGTGATGTGTTAATGTTGTATGTGGTTTTTATCATTTTAAGACTGTATTCTGTAGGCTACTTTATTCTACGATCTAAGTGGAATGAGCCGCGGAATATTCCAATACGACTAGTGGAGGAGCTTAATAACATATCAAGTAGAATATAACGACAACAATTCCAGAACACTACCTAAATAATACGAGTGTTTGTTGTCATAAAACTAAATGCATAAAGGATCATAAAACAATCAAATGTTCGAGTTGAATAAGTTGTTGTTGTATTAGAGCATTATTACAATCGTTTTAATGTTGTAGTCTGTAGGATGCTTTATTCCGCAATCTAAGAGGAATAACCCGCGAAATATTCCAATACTACCAGTAGAGGGAATTAATAGCATAACAAGTAGAATACAATGACAATAATTCAAAAATATATCACAAGTAATATGAGTGTTTTGAGATGGAATACCGCGCGGCATTCCAAAATAAGATGCAGAATATTTCGATACGACCAGTGGAGGGACAATAGCATAGCAACTAGAATACAACGACAACAATTCCAGAATATAACCTAAATAATACGATTGTTCTGTGCATAAAACTAAATCCATAAGGCATCATAGAACAATAACACGTTTGAGTTGAATAAATTAAATCCAGTGGCGGTTGTTTTTTTCCATTATCACGAAAGTTTTAAGATAGCATTTTTTACTATAATTCCTGGCAGGAAGGACTTAAGGTTGTTTTTTCCATCCGAAATAAGACGCGGAATATTCCCATACAACCGTCTTTTATTCCAATCAGACAGGAAATTAGTTGTCTATCTAACTAAATTAATCAGACATTGCAAATACATACCACAGAAAAATTCAACCATAACAACAATAGAACAACTCCAAATATTGTCATTGAACTTATCGTTCTAGACATAATCATCCATGTCCATTAACAAGCTCGTATATGTCTCTATGTGTTGTGATGTAGGCAGTTCCTAGCTAAAGTGATTCGGCATTCCGAACAAATTTGCCGAGCTTGGGGTGTTGACCTCATTTTTGATGAGGTCTTCTCTCCTTCTTTTTAGTACTTAGGATCTAGTCTTAGGCTTTTCCTTTGACTATCCTAGAAGATTAGAATTGGGACCCACCACTTAGAAATTCAAACCACTTCCTAACTCCCTGCAAACTCCACAAACTTGATTGTAGACCCCTAATCACCTAGAGGGTTGAAATTAAATGTGGAAGTTTAAAGGATGAGTTCCCGTAAGACTCTTTCGGCCTTAGGATCGCCCTCGGTGGCCCAGTGCAGTGAAGGGGCTGACTTACACAAACATTACACCTATACACTACACTTTCACACACCTCCTAAAACCACACCTATACTTAATTTGACCTCCTGACTCATGAAGGTGATTCACATGGATAGTCCTTAACCCCTAAGCCCTTGGCAGAGGGTTAGGAACAACATAGTGGTGCCTCAAATGAGTCCCTTCATGGCTCATGTGGGCTTGATGTGGCTTCATGACTCAACTAAAATGGTTTCATTTCACTTACATTCACCCAATCTTCAATTTTACAAATTTTCAATTTTTGACCCCCGGGACCCTACACCCGCCTAGCCTACCCAAAACCCTTGAAACCACCCAAAATTTGCAAAATCACCTAAATCACCCAAAAATTCTCCAAAATCATTCCTAAACATTTCCTCACCACTCAAATTGATCATCCATAGCCAAAAATACCAAAAATTCCAAAAATACCTCCCAGTACCCTTCAAATACCCAAAATGCCCCTCTTGGCCAAAAATCCAAAAATTCAGAAAATTCCCAGAAAATTCCAGAAAATCCAAAATATTCCCAATTTCATTTTTTTCAACTACACCATGGGCCAATTTTGTCAATTTACCCCACTTTTATCAAAATCCCCAATTTGACCCATTTTAACCCAAAGTGAACCCAATGTCAAACCAAACCTACCCAATTGACCCAAATTCTGGTCCAATTCAATTCTAAACTTCAATTCAACATCCCCAACACCAATCTAGACCAAATACAAGCCCAATTTGATTGACATTTGAATCCAATTTCACTTTTGACCTTAAAGCCCAATTTGAACCCATGACCCAAACTTAGCCCAAACTCACCCAATTCAACTCCAATTAACCCCAAATCTTTTCTAAACCTTCCTTAACATCCCCATAAACAAAACACTAACATGATTTTCCCAAAATTTAGACCCAAACCCCACTCAAATTCAACCCAAAATCAAAAGGCCCAATTTCGACCTAAACCTAAACCTAGCCCAAATAGACCCAAACCCCAAAATCAAAACCCAACCAAAGCCAAAACCTCTTTGAAACACTCCCATAAACATTTCCCAACATTTATTTTACATCAATTTCAACCCTAGCCCAACATTGGCCCAAGTTAGCCCAATTCGACCTACATTGGCCCATTTACCAAATAAACCCAAATTCAACCCAATTCAAACCCAAACCACCTTAAATCTATTTCAAATTACTCATGAAACATCCCTAAACCAAAACCAACAATTATTTGGCCCAACCTTTTACAAAAATTCCCATCCATGAACTCATTCTTAAATCTAAAGGCCCACTTCCTTAAACCACTTTAAAAAGTCCACCCAAGACCATTTCAAAAGCCCAAAATCAATCCAAAGCCCACATGACAAATTGTTCTCATCATACCTTTAATTGAAATCATCCCTAAGTCCTAAATCAATAATCAAGCCATTCCAAATCAAGCCACATGTCAAATTACCCCCTAAATGCCAAATATTTCTAAAACCCTTTTTCATGAAACAAGTCAACCTTTTTCCAAGCCAAATGCAAGCCACATGCAAGACATAGACAAGCCACATGAAGCCATGGGGGGTTTGACTTGTCACCAAGCCATTAATGGCAAGTGGAGGGAGTCCTTTCCTAAGCCTTCCTTAAGCCATTTTAACCTCTTTAATGCAACACCATAACCCAAAATTAACTTAAACTATTTTGATGGAGACCACACCATTTTCTCCTAGCCGACCCAAATGGCTCTTTTCTCGCCCAAAACCAAGCCTTGGGTGGTGCACCTAGCCCAAAAGGATGGGTTGACCCAAATCAAGCCAAAATGGCCTCTTCCCCATACCATTTTAATCCAAGCACTTTACACATGTCCAAGCCCAATTGACTTCACCATTGCCAAGCCCTGACCTCCCTGGTCAAGATGGTGACCCTTGCCTGCCGGCCAGCCCACTGGGCCGCCGGAAAACACCATGGCCGAGACATGGGCAGAGCCAAACATTGAAATTCCACCTTCGTCGAGCTGCCCCATGCCCAATGGCCACCATGGTTGTTCTTCCTTGACCTAAGCAGCTGATCCCAACCATTAAACCCCCCGGGAGAGCCTCCGACCATGCCTATTTAAACCCCTCACCCTCTCGGCCAAAGGAGGTGCCGAACCAAACCTTAAGGAAACTCGCCAAAATCATTCCGGATCACTCTCCACACATAGAGCACTTGATCCCCACCGAATTCCAGCCCCAATTCCTCCAAGCTGAGCTCAATTTTGAGCTCAAACTTCAGCCCAAAAACCAGGACACTTCTTCACGGTGAGCCAATCCCCAAATTGATTGGTCCTACACCTTCACTGGACCAAGAGGAGAAGTTTCCCACCGAAAGCCCCATCTCCGAGGCCACCCGGCTGCTCCAGCCTCCAAGCTTCGTGATCGGCTGTGGTCACTTTCATAGCTAGACAATTCATCAGGCCAAGGGACTTCATCTGGAGCTTGCTTGGACCCAATCGAACGTGACACAACTCTCAGATCGAAGCTTCACTTCTCTGAGCAAACGTATGGACTCCCTCTTCTTCCCGAGCTTCCAGAGATTCTCATTTTAATTTGAGTCGATTTAAAGGCATGTTTACCGTATGGATGTGTTCGTCTCTTTAAGAGGAATCCATAGAGCATAAGAACACGAAAATCCGTTGAGAATCGAGTGAGTTCTTAGGGTTAGAGTGTGGACGGTCACGGGATCGCACCAGTCGTAGACGATGACCAGAAACCGTCGGATCGCGCGTGTATTGGATGGACGGCTTGGATCGCGTCGGACCGGCGGATGATACGCGAACCGCGGGGCCCCGGACAGCCGAGTCGGATGGCGGCGCCGAACCGTGGAGCGACGCGTGTCGATTCGGAGCCGCCGAGGTCGAGTCGCGCCGATGTGGATAAGTAGAAAATTAGGTATTTTCCGATTTATTTAAATACTGAACTTCAAAAATGCATATCTTTGTGTAGAAAAATCACAAAAATAAAATAAAAATACCCTCTTGCTCAGTGAACGGAGGAGAATAATGTGGAAAAGAAATTAATTAATTTTGTCTAGTGCTTTATTTTTAATTAATTATTTACTCCCTGCACTCTTTTAATTCTCCATGCATTCATACAATTCACCATGGCATGAGACCATAGGGCTTTTGAAGCCTCTGAACTTGGGAACATTCCTTGAATTTTCCAAGGTCAAAGGCCATCTCTGTGAAAAGTTATTGATTTTTCAAATGCATGTTGCTCGTTTTGAGTATTTTAATTCCAAAAATTAGCATGTTGTGAAATAAATTCTAGGAAAATTTGGTGATGTTCCTTATGACCAGAGAACTTTAGGAAAAATAGGACTTGAGTTAATTCACTCGTATTAACCCTAATCTGGCCTAAATACCCAAAATTGAACTTTAATTAATTAGAGTTAACCATAGATCAAATTGACTTGAAATCAATTCTCCACTGACCTTTAGGATCAGAGAAATCCACCATAAAAATTTCAAGTCAATTGGACTTGGTTAGCCCCATCAAATGGGTTGATTAAGCCACTTAGCCAAAATTAAACTTTAAAATTTCATAACTTTCAAAATACTTTTCAAAAATTCACTAAATTGGTTTTGGAGCCTCTCTGATATCAGGGGAATTCAAGAAAATTAAAATTGCAATTTTCTAAAAAGTTGATTTTTTATCATTATTTTAATATTTTAATAATTAAAAAATAATAAAAATTACAAAAATAATAAAATTCACCAAAATGTCACATTTTGAATTCTAACCACTTAGGAACAAACCCCATATTTTTCTTATGTCTCTAGGTTGAGATATCAAATTTTAAAGCCTTGGGGTAATTTTTAAAATTAAAAAATACATTTTCTAGCATTTCCACTAAAATAATTCCAATAAATTAAGGAAAAATCAGAAAATTGTAAAATTTGGTTCTTTAGAATCCTTGATATCAGAGAGAATTTTAAAAATTATAAAATTCATTTTTCAACTTATATTCTATTTTAAAATTAATTAATACTCCAGAACTTAAAATAATTTTAATAAATAAAATATAATTCAAAAAATCACAAAAATTTGTCCAAGTGGTCCTCTGGTCATTAGGAATGTCCCCTAATTTTCTTAAGGACAGAAACTTTCCCTTGGTCATATTATTAAATTTTCCTTTGAAATCCTTATTTTCCACCAAAAATAATTACATAAATAAATTAAATACAGAAAAATCACATTTTCTCCTCTAATGTCTTTATTGACATATGAGTGAAGTCACATAAAAATTTCAAATTCATTTGAGCTCAATTTAGTGAGTTATGAAATTATTAAGCTTGAAGGGCAAAATGGTAATTAAAATTTTAACCCTTAATTAAAACTTTAGGCTTAATAAAATTAAAAAAATAAAATATTTGATCCTAATCTGATTTGGATGATTGAAATTTAAATAATTAAAGGGTAGAAACTTACTAAACACTTTAAGAATAATTAAAATAAACCTCGATAAAATAATCAATTAAATTTGGAAGAATAATAAAATTGGAATTATCAAAATAGGGATATCATTAGTGAAGAGATTTGTTCTTTAATTTAAGAATCCCTAAATTAATTGTCTCAATAATATTTAATCCCTAATTAAAATGATAATCCAATCTTAAAATTTAAAGTGCTAAAAGATTTAATCATTAAATTAAATTAAAGTTAAATTATTTAAAGTAAATCCCTTTAAAATAAAATATTAAATTAAATTAAATTAAATTAAATTAAAATTAAATTAAATTAAAATTAAATTAAATCATATTAAATTAAATTAAATTAAATTAAATTAAATTAAACTAAATTAAATTAAATTAAATTAAATTAAATTAAATTAAATTAAATAAAATTAAATTAAATTAAATTAAAACTAAATCAAATTTAATTAAATCAAATTGAATTAAATTAAACTAAAGAATATCATATTAAATTAACTTAAATTAAATTAAATTAAACCACATTAAATTAAATTAAGTTAAGTTAAATTGAATTAAATTAAATATGACATCACCTAAGACATGAAGAATTCAAAATAAATCTAAAATAACTTGAACACTATTCCAAACTTAAATCATTAATTTGAACTTAAATTTGAATCACAAATCATTAAATATCATTTTGCTCTTAGGAGCTTTTACTATTATAACTCCTAAATGGAATATCAAGTGAAGTGTCACTTCACTCATAAGGATATTCAAACACCCTAATTCACTGAGCAAGAAATAAAACTTAACTTAAACACCCTGGATGATTAATTCACTCGCACAATAGAATTCATTCGGACTTAGGACAATTCCCGAAATATTGAAAAGATGTTTAAGATTCGTCTTAAACACTTCCTCAATATGATGGAATGTCCTTAAGAACAAATTGAGCTTAGTTGTTCTTCGGTGAAGAAAATCATCCTTAAAACCAAAATTGAAGATCTAGACGTCATAGGAATGACTAGCTATAGGATTAGGATTTTGGTAGAAAACCATAACCCTTCCCTTAGCTTTACCTAGGATATTGCTATAAATGCTTAAATGCTCTAAATTGTGTTTTAAGTGCGACTTGGGATGACGGGAAGACCCTCCGAGTACGCTTTTATTTTATTGCAATTTATCTTACTGCAATTCATTTATTCGTGTTGCACTTTACCTTTCTTGCATGATAAACAATAGTTGCATGAAGACCTACACCTTTAGGACAGAAACCAAAACTGAAACCCATAACTAAATTAAAATTCATTACAAGATAAAATTCACCGCCACAACATTTCAAAATATAAAACAACTCAAAATTTAATCACAAAACGGAACAACAAAACTATAACTACAACTAAATTAAAACGTCTCATCGAATGATCGGGAATACCTCGGATGATGTAACCCACGTGTTGCTAACGAGATTTCCACGGTCTAAATGAAAGTGCGGAACTCATTTAGTTGAGTTTAGCAAATTCATCCGGACTAAGTGAATTCGATGAAAATAACTGATGTTGGGATGACGGAACCGTGGGATCTTAATCGGTTCGTTTAATCAACTCTAAGACCTGTTTTAATTAAAACATTAAAGACACATGGAAATTAAGACTTTCTCTAAAACCAAACACTTCTCTCATCTCCTGATTTATGATTTCTAAAACTAAACCTCTGCAACAATAAGGAGTTCGGAGCATGGTGGGCAGCACGACCATCGTCATCAGCAAAACCTGAGCCTACTTCAGCAAAACTTCCTTAGAATTAAATAACCAAGCCATAGGACTTCGTGGTAGTTTGCCTAGTGCAACATAAATCCTCAACTCTTCGTTAGGCATTTGCATTGCAAATTAAGCCCTAACCGGTCTTAGGATTCCGAGGTAGTCGTCCGATACGACATAAACCCTCACATCTTCAAGGCTATTTGTGTGATCGCATCATACAAATATAAGTCCTAATTAATTAAAATTGGCAAGATCAAAACATTAAATAAACATTAGGACTTTCCTAAATTCAAGCCAAACAATAGGATAGTCGGGAAATTACCGAAGTTCGCTTCGAATCTGTAATTTCTCCTACCTTTCTTCCTTCGCATCCCCAAAATATAATGTTCTAAATTTGATCCAGTCCTTATTGAAATTCCAATATTCAATCCCTTGAAAACTTAAACTTTGAAATTCTTGAGAGCGAACTACCGATTATTATCGAGAGTTTTCTTAGGTGATTCCCATCACTTAAGATGTAATTAACTATAGGGGCTTGCCCTTATAGGGAATTTTAAGAACCCAGGTAATATAAACCCTGTTTAATGCTTTCATATTAGGAAGGGGAACTTGTCGGCTTATAAAATGGGTTCGCAGACCAAACGGATGTCATAAACCATTCTAGTTTATTTAATCGAGCCCCATTGTCAAGCAGTGTGTCTATTCTTCGGGATAGATACACGGTTTGTGGTGCGGTGCTCGTTTATATAAACTATTCGGGATGTGAGATCAGTTTGATTTCATATCTTGAAATTTTCAAATTTAAAATTATTTTTAAAAAATCAAATACTACTTTTCAAATTATTTATTTAAATTAAATTAAAAATTCGCCGACAATTTCTGTAGGCGACCCCCTTTTCAAAATAAAACACATAACCTAAAAATATGCCGACATGGGGGAACTCTAACTTCTCTTGATCTGGCATCTTTCTCCATTCCTGTAAAAAATATTACAGGTTAGGGAGTCCATAGTATAAGTTTGAAAATAAACTTTAATTTAACGAACTAAAACTTACTTTTTGTTCTCTTGTTTTTTTCCCAGTTCCCAGTAGTCTTTCAACCTTGAATTAGATATTCCTTTTGGACGTATCTTTCTAGGGTCATTCACATTTTGCTCTCTATGCGATGTCTTCTTCTTACTTGATTTTGCCTTTTCTTGAGATTCTCTCCCACTCAATATGTCATCGACATTGAGTGTTAGTTTCTTTAATGTCTCAAGAACAAATTGATCAGCGCGTTCATGACCTTGCATTTTTGTACTGATCTGGTATGCAAATTTATGAACGTGTGTGCGATATATGAGTCCGCTTGAAGTGCTTAGTAACATTTAGGACCCCTTAAGCTGTCGAAATTTGTAACTGTTATACACGTCTCTTTTTGCATGAATAGACCACCTTAGTAATATATATTTCTTCGAGATTTTAGACATGTTTTCATGTTGAAGAACCCTTAAAGCGTGAGCACATAATAAACCCATCATTTCAATTTTTTTGCAACTGCACGTAATTTCCGAATTACCTCTGTCAAGTTTTACAATCCAGGGTTTGTCTGTGTCCATTTTATCATAGGTTCGTATGTAAAACTTTGAATCGTTGTTGCCAGAGCACTCCACAGCAAGCCCACACAAACCATGTAGAAACTCTGCTTCGAACTTCGAATATAACTTCGTTGTGTAAAGTAAAGCAACCTGCCTCAATATATGACTATTTTTTACTGTAGGAACAATTACAGACTGTTGGCATTTAAAATCTTCATCCTTCTCATTTCTTCTCCAACTTTTCATGATATTTTCAAGACCCAAAAAACATTCAGTTAGGGAGCTTGTTGCCTTAGAGACACCATGGCAGATGTTATTTGTCGACTCACTTCTTTAAGTTGATAGAATCCTCATTCCAAATATTTCGTAATTGAAGGCTGTTGACCACCGATGCCTTATATTATACAAATCATCGAACCAAACATTCTCCTGAAGATTTCCTCTCTCAATCATTTCACCCAAAGTTTCTTCTAACTCCTCTTCTGAGTCACACCTATTCGTGTATTTATAAAAAAGATCATTGATTCTATTGCTCCCCAAACCACAATGTACTTTTGAGGATAATTTTTTGTATATATGTCATTGGCATAGTCTATGTCTAGTGTGCGGCAGACACTCTTGAATTGCTCTAGAAATTGCTTGATCCTGGTCAGAGAATATTGTAATTGGGTGCTTGTTTTCCATTATATGGATAAAGATTTTAAATTGCCACTTGAATGACTCAATGGTTTCATCTGACAAAAAACCAACTGCAAAAAGAACATTCTGCCAATGGTGGTTCATACCGATAATCAGCGCACAACATAAGTTGTATTTATTCAGTCTATAACTTGTATCAAAGGTTATTACATCCCCAAAGCAGTCGTAATCAAGTCTGGACATCCCATCACTCTATAAGAAATTAAATAAACTACCAGACTCATCAATTTGCAAGTCCCACGTAACATTGGTTCCTGGGTTTGTCGTGCAATGAACAATTATAGTAAAGAATTAACATCCCCTAGTTCAATGTGAACTCTTCTCTCTCTTTGTATGAAATTGTAGGCATCCCTATTTATACAATCAAGATTCTCCACTCCCCCGACCTTTGTGGCTAGGAAGTTAAACGCATCGGTAGTTCTAATCCCTGATTTTGTCATCGATCTGAGGACATCTACAATGATGTCACTCATCTTTCTACTGGAACGCAATAGATGCTTGTCACCATCCTCCGCCAACGGATGGTTATGTCTTTCGATGAATTTCTTAACCGACCGCATTACCATCGGCATCAGCGGTATATTGGATCATGGCTAGACAACCAGTCCTTGTGTTCGCTCTTTTAAACTTCACCATGGTATTGTCCTTCAATTATTTCTTAAAACCAGTCTTGCCACAGACAAAGTCCCTTGTCTTGATCCTCTTTGAATTCGGCCAAAAACTACAGTGGTCCTTTCGCACAGTAAATCCAGCATGGTGTGCATAGGCACAATATTTTTCATATGCTTCCTTTTCATGATGGGCAACCGCAGAAAGCAATATGTTTGCAATTGAATCATTGGAAGCACTTTCTGTCTCGGGTAACTGCAATTAGATTCGGATGTGTATGTCAGTAACAAACACCTTAACAGCGAATAAAATAGAAATAACTCCATAATAACACCACCGTCACACACAGGTACCACAACTATAACACCAACTAAACAGTCCAATAAAACCGTCTCCTAGGATCTATTCACCATAGTATAAGACCACGATAATGCCTAAAAAAACCACACTCCACTCCACCACAAATTTAATGAAACAAACCAATAATACAAAACCTAAATTACCAGCATAATTCCATAATATCACAGGCTCATTGTTTTCAATATTACCTTAATAACACTGTGATATAACCAAAATAACACCAAAATAACACCATTAGGGAAACATTAATATCAGAAGCGAATAATACAGCAATAACACCAGAATAGCTCCACAATAAACACATAACGGCGAGCGGAACTACTCTTTAATAACACAGTAATTTAATCCAATAACACACCAAAAGACCCCAAAACACTAAAACGAACCACAATAGCACCGTCATATTACCTAAATAACACCACGTCCCACTCTAAAAGAAACTTAACGTTACTTATCTGAAACTACCAGTATAGCACTGTGATATTACCTACATATCACCACGTCGCACTCTAACACAAAATTAATGTTACACGTCCGATAAAAGAAAAACTATTAAACTGTGCATAAACCATAAAACCCGCACTAAAACAAAAATCACAAACTTGCCGAATATTTTCAGTCGCAGCTATACTCAGGTCAAAATCATGTCCCTCAAATATACTTTGCGATTTCAACTCATTGTCGTGTTTCTCGAAAGTATTTTGACCGACTGGTTACTTTGCGTCATTAGGAAAGAAACCGTAAACCTAATGCAGACAAAAGCTCTCCAAAAACCTAAAGCTAATGCAGACAAAGAAATGTCTGAAACTTAAAGCTAATGGAGACAAAATACGCCTTTCCAAATTGGCGAGAACCCAAAATGTCAAAATTGCGTTTTTTTAAGACACTTAGGCTTATTCTCGGGTCAGGTCGGGAGTAAAAAATATTTTTTTTATTATTTTACGTTGTGGAATCTGTTTTTCTAGTTGGCGTTCGCTAATTGGGTTCCGAACGCAAATTTACGTACGCAGTCCGGACCGAATAATTTTCCCACAAGATGAGTCAATCTAGGAAACAAAAGATCACCAATCCATAATTTTTTTGCCAACACCTCCCTCAAATAAAGAATTTCGGCCAACCCCCAACCTCCCCCCCCCCTTAAAGGGGTTTTTATAGCTAAGGAAAAAAGAGATGCTTACCTCTATCGTACCTGGTGTGAATCGAAACAAAGAGGACAAGAATGACGAAAATTGACGCAGAGGCGTGGAGGAAGGGCGGCAGAAGGCGCAGGGAGCAGGTAGAAGCTTTTACCAGAGCACGGGGAGGGGACTTTGGCCGAAGCTTCGCGACAAGGTGAGACTCTGGTCCGTCTAGGGCTTCGCCCGGGTCGATCTCGTGAACGAGGAGGAAGGAGGGGTCAACGTGCGTGAGGCGTGAGCGTGAGGTGTGAGTTTGGGATTTAGGTTTTTATTTAATTATTTTTTTATTTCAATTCCCCTTTTTATTTTAAATCAATATTTTACTTAAATGTCGCTGATACGGATAAAAATCGACCCCGCACGAAACCACATCAAAATGAACGTTCTTTTCAGGTAATTTCGACGTTCTGGACGCATCGGTGTGGTCTGTTTCGTCATCCAGAGTCGTTCGGACAACCTCATTGAAGATCAGATCGAAAATGTGTCGATCGTTCAGACAACCTCATCGATGATTGGATCAAAAATGCATCGATTTAAATTTCAATCGTTTTGAAAATTAATTTTGATTTTGATCATTTATGAAGTCAATAAAAGTGCGAACGAGGAAAATTAAAATATTAAAATGTGTCGACGGTCTGAATTGTGGTGTTCGTGCACGCGAAGGTGAAAATCGTGTTTAAGGCAACCCTAGGGCTTAATGGACCTATGGGTACTCCTTTTGAGTTTCTTCATGTTAGTTTCTACCTTCTAAATTCTATAGGACAGTAACCATACATGTAGAACTTCAAAATGAGTAAAGAGGCGGTTTAAACTTCTATAATGAAGTGGGTCTCATTTCTAAGGCTGGATAGTCAAAAGAAGAACCCTAAGGCTAGACCCAAAATCCTAGGAAGAAAACTAGACCTCACCAAAAATGAGGTCAACATTAGTTTATTTATCAATTGGAAAGTAATTTATAGTCTATTTGATTAAGCTCACAGGGCGTGTGACACCTTTGCCAAGTTCATAGATTTAAAGTACCCATAATAATTTACGAAATGTATCATTCTAAGGATTTGTGAGTTGCCTTTCATTTGGGTTGCTTTAGATTCATGATTTGAACTTTACCTTTTAAATTTGAAGCAACTTATTTTTTGAAATGTGGATTTAGATATTCACATTAGATTGGACTCATATATCTTTTTTGTTTCGCTTAGATGACTAACATTTAGTACAACCGTCTTGTGATAAACCATATTTTGCATTGCATTGTATCATGAACTGATTTTTCAAATGGCTTATAGTATCCTAAACACTAATATTTGTAGTTCTCTATTTTCCATATCATTGTTGTCCTAAATCATGGTGAAGTAAGTTGGTTTGGTTTGAATCAGATGCATGACCTATTTCTCAGTTGAGAGACTATCATTAAATTATTTATACTGGCAAATTTTATGTATGTTGGAACATTAATCTTCAGTCTAAACGTGGCATCCTGGATTCTTTCTGTAGTTTAAAGTGGACAATTCTTTTATTTTTATTAAAAATTCATTTAATCATCTGCTCCTTGAAATAAAATGAGGAATCCATAAAGATTAAACAATATGTAATAAGATATCTTTCTAGCCCGAGGTATGAATAAATGTGCCAAATGAGAATGTAGGTTATGTTACTTAAGCATCCTTACTGTGATCCTTGTTAGGATACATTCATTGAACTCATTCAAACCTAGAAAACCTATGGTCAATGCCATAATTCTCTATTAGTTTCACTATTAAGAACATATTATGAATAATTCATTTTGTATTAACTAATTGTAGAACCTGGGCAGTCTTTTGATGGAGTTTCTTTACTTCTTTGGGCGAGTGCTAGTAGACTTTTCCTTGTATTTGTATTTCAAATAAAGTGTTTCGCATGTTTTGATAATGGGTCATTTCTTTAATTTCATTAAATGCTCTTCCTCTGAGAGTTCTCTTTTTCTCTTCAGGAATGTTTTTAATCCACACCAAATGGGGATTTCAATTCAAGGAACTGGAGTTTATATGAAAAGAGAAAGAGAACTCAGATTTGAAATCATTTGTAAAATATTTTGTTTTGTTAAATTTTTAACATATTTTTCTCATATTAATGTGTTACATGTAGCATCGATCCAATCCATATTGATGACCCCCTCTTTCCAACTAATAATGTTGGGCGGAATTGCTTTAGGATACATCAATGCATCAAAGTGAGGAATTAAATTTTAGCAAAATAAAACCAGCAAGGAATCTAAGTTTTCCATTTGTTTTGTCTGCTCACTTACTTCAGAACTATAACATGAATAATTAAATATCTTCATAACAATTAGCTTTCTCAAAATGAAGTCATAAATTTGTTGACCTTGATTTTTTCTGGGAGACCTGCTTTACAGATTTTGTTGAAGAGCTATAACTTTGTCTATGATTTGCTTGAACTTCTTGAAGCCCACTGACCAAAAATGTTCATTTTGTTTTGTTGCTTGAATCAAAACATCTTATGCATGCCCCTTTCTTTACACGAATCACGTTAGCTATAGAGCCCGCGTAACTCTAAATATGAGGAAGGGACCATAAACACATACTTCCATCAACTTTTGTCTAAATTCTAAATTATCAATTATTGCAAAGTCAGGCTTCTCTATCTATTTGTTGAATCCTTCAGTTTGTCTCTGATATTTGTTGTTGAGGTAGGTTGATATTATTTGACAAGGGTCTAGCATGTTAAAAATCCTTTCACTAGCAACCGATTTCTTTGATGAAGGTAATCAGAATTATTGGGACAATTAATCTTAAGAGCAAGCTCTCAATCCCTCGTATTACTTGTTTGGAATGATTTACATTGTGTTGGCCCTAGTGTTGGGAGTGTGTTCAATTGTTTAATTGGTTGTGGATATTCTTTTCATTAAGTTTGTTAAAAAATAAATGTTGTGCATTCAAACTTAGAGAATCAAATACACACAAAAGAAGTGTTTCTAGTCAACAATGAAAACAACGGCCTCATGTTAAGTAGTCTCTCTAGGAAGCTTCAAGGTTGATCTTTTCAGGATAATATCAAAACTTAAAATTCTAGTCTGAATTGGCATAACTCGGCCCGAGGCTTGGAATTAACCAAGATATGAACAGACAGTTGGATGTTAGGAACAAAATTTTCTATATTCATTTACAATTTAACAAATACAAGATCCGCTAATTAAATTAAATTAAAGCAATATATTTAAATTTATCTCGTTATTGAATATTTTGGTCTTCTATAAATATTTTGCTTCTATCGCTTATCTTTTAATTACTTAATTAACCTGAAAAATTGTTTAAAATAACGATGAGTTAAACAAGCTAGTGAATATTCATATCCCTAAATTATAGTAATACATCCCTAAATCATAATAATACGAGGGAAAAGAATAACAATATCTACATCAGTTAATCTTTTAATAAATCAATATAAACATTTGAAATGTTATCAATGAATATTATTATATCAATATCATATCAATATCATTTTAAATCCGTACAATCATCACAGGAGTAACGTCTAAAAATTGTACCACTTAAGGTACTTCAATATTAATATTTCTTTTCATTTACGTTCAATTGTACCTTATAGTTTCCCACTAGTACTATCAAAGAGTGACTCTTATCAAAAACAATCATGCACATACAAACATACAATAAAATATCACTTTTAATAATAAATATTCATTTCTCATTTGTATAGCAATTAATATATTTATAAATAATGTTGTGCTCATATATCATTCATACAATTTGAACAAAAATTCACTAGAACTCAAAATCCCGAGTTTGTAGTAATTATATTAAAACTAAGGATTGTACTAATAAATACATTTAGTCTAGAAGAAACAAAATATCATTATAGTGCTAGAACATGAGTACTCACCTCAAGACGATTAATTTGCCTTGAGGTCGACACTTAAAATTGAAAGCCTAACATGATATAAAATTTAATTAATTTATTATTTTAATAAACTATTTGCTTTTATTTATTTGAGAAATTTACTTCAACTAATCCCTCCTAATTTCTATTATAAATATATATATATATATATATATATATATATATATATATATATATATATATATATATATCATATTATTATTATTGATTATTATTATTATTATTTATCAGTAAGTGAAGTTAAATAAATATTACCGTTTTCGGTCAAAGCCTAATCCACGTGAGAAAAGCTCCGCACGCTAATGTCTTCTTCATTGAAAGCACGTTCTCAACCCGTCGCCGCTTCCTCCTCTGCGCAGCAGAGACGCCGCCTCCTTTCTGCTCGACGATTTCCCCTTCCCCTCCAGAACGTGGCTCATCCTGCTTTTCTCGACACCGACGCCGTCTCCTCTGCTACGCTTGAACCTCCAATGCAGGTGAGTCACACCCTTCATTTCCCCCTCTCCTCTTTCTCTCTTTCTCCTCTTTTCTTCTTCTTTTGGACTTGCCTTGTCTTCCTCCCATACATCATTTTAAAGGATGCATGTGACCTCCGAGTTCCTGACCGTTCGATTCCTCTCCAACCTTTACCATCCAACTCCTCATTTCTTCTCCTTTCTATTCATTTCCTCTCAACTGTTCGTTTCTTCTTCCCCGAATCATTGAAAGGAACTTTACATAAATACTACGGAACACGACACTGAAGTTCAAGTCAACCCAAAATGAACTTTTTTATATCAGAACCACTTCACTAACGACAAAATTTAGCTGCTAGCAGTATGATAATCAGAGTTATTATAGTGAAATATAATACATAATTTCATAATTAACTGTGGTATTAAAGTATGGTTATGGTATTTCAGAGTTAAAAAAGGATTCACATATATATATATATATATATATATATATTAAGATAATAATTAAAATCAACTAAAACACTCGCTCAGAATCAACCGAGGATAGAATTTCAACATTTATAATGGTTTGGCCCCGGATTAAAAAATTAAGAAATTTGGATTGGCTCAAATTGTTTGAAGAAGTGACCAAAATGCTAAAAGCAATGACACTATTTTTGGTTAATGTTATGTGATTATTCTCTTACACTTTGGGTTTGACAGGCTTTTGCAGATGCATACACTATACTGGAAAGTGAATTCTCTCAGATTGCTGATGAATATATTTCAAGTTCAGCACAATCATTTAGGTTGCTTCAAAAGATTGTACCAAGCATTGATTGAGAAATGTGTTTTCGCAATGGTTCTTTTCTTAAGTCCGGATCAACTGTTCCATTTGGAATTTGTGAAGTATTATTTTTTATTAACTTAATATAAAGGTTTTCTCTAGTTGTTCGCTGCCTACTTTTTACTAAGGTATGAGTCTATCCCTTCCATATAATGCTCTGAAATAAATTATGCCTATACATGATCTCTGTAGTTTAAGCAACCTTTAAAATAGTTTTGTTTTCTTAACAATACAGGCCTATATGAGGAAGCCGTAATTGGGAACTGGAAAACTGATCGAGTTAGTTTGCTGCACAGCCATTTACAGGAAATGCAAGTATATCTTGGCATTGTTTTATTTTTGGAGATTCTATCTGATTTTGGTTCTTGGTGTCAATCAAATATTATAGTCCAATTGAATTAGATGGCTCTTGCGGGCAGCATTGGAACAAAATTTTTATTGCCGCTAGTGGATATTTGATGATCCATCTGGTGGACTGAAGTATGCCATAATTATGTGGCACTTCTTCAAATAAAATTTCTTTAGTCCTCATAACATGAAGAGAAAAAGGCAAATTCTCATTATGTTTCTGTCTTTGGAAGCCGACTTTGTTAAGTCAGGCAGAATTGGACAAAGAAAAGGGAGTACTTAATGTCCTGACCAAAAATTTTGGTATGAATTTATGGATTTCAATGTTTAGAATCTTCAATAAAATTCTTGAAGGGCACATGGGTTATGCTTGTCTCTCCAACTACTTTTGCTGGATGCCGTGCCATCATTTGCTCTTGATCCAGATTGAAAGTGAAACAACAAAAGGTATATCTGTTAACCTAAGTGCTAACTTTTTCTCTCAAAAAGTTTGTTATGCCTATAGTTGTAACTCTATCGAAAAATATATCATGTTATATGTGAAGTATCTGAATTAAATATTATCAGGGTAAATTCTGTCTTTTATCTATCAAGGAAACAAAGTTTGAACTGAATTTTTCTTTGTACCTTGCGAATACAGATCAATCTTCTCTGTGATCTTGGGAAGAGTGTCACCTAAAATTTAGGCTACTAAAACAACCATACTTTTCTTTTTTTGAGAGGAAAAACAACCATACTTGAACAGAGTTGTTGTACTTGGCAGAGGTTACACCCATTTGATATTAAATAAAATATGATATTATACAGTGAAGAGAACGATTCTTAAAAAATGTTAGAACAAACCATCTAAAGTTAATTCAGTGGCACATAAAGAAATCTAGTATGCCAAGTAAAATTGGCCACATAGTAAGTTTGATTATGATATTTAATTTCATGCTTTTATTACGTTGAAGAGAATCTTTGGTTATTTTAGAACTCATTTATTTAAAATGTGAAACGTTCTTATATTGTGTTTAATTTATTTCACTAAAAAATGTTTAACGAATGTTCCAGTAGCACAAAAATTAAAAGTTAATGGAAAACTGGTGTATATTGCCGATAGCATGAAAACTGATAGATGATATCACTCTGAAAGATTGTAAATGAATACAATTGTCTTCATCCAGTAGCAATAACAGTTGTATCGGTTGGACATGGCAATAACTGGAGTCTTTTGTAATTCTCAAATAACTCTTTAGAGTTTTGCAGGTCAAGCTTTTCACTACCATTAGGAAAATTAAAAAATAAATTAAAAAGGAAACTTTTCTAGTTAACTACAGTGATTTCATTTCGATTGTTTTAAGCTATTCCTACTTATTCTTTCTTTTATGATTTTTTTTAAGGGTTTTAATGATGCAATCATTTTGTGGTTTCCACTTGCCAACCAAAGATACACTTGCAGACAAGTTCTTGATAATTTTAAGAAGGCATTTTTTGGGTTGAGCTTAGGAAGCATTCTTGGAATGCATCTTGAGGACCAAGGATTCAAAGTTGACATGCGTTTAGTGACTCCAGAATTTAAATATGAGATTGAGAAAAAAGAAAACAAAAAAAATCAGAAACAATGTGAATGAGGATAATATTTATTAGGGAAATTTACATACATACCACCCAATTCTTTTGTATTTACATCTCTGACACCCAAAGTCTGATAATTACACTTATAACACCTAGGTGCCATAAGTTTATGCATGAAGAGGTGTATTTAACTTTTAAAAAGATAGTGATGATATTTTTGATGTGATGTTAAAAAATTGAAGATTATAAATATGAATGCTTAGCTGTTAGAGGCGTAAATATGTAAGAATTGTGTGTGTGGTATGTATGTAAGTGCCTTTATTTATTTATGACAGTTTAAAGTTGTTGATTTAGGACAATATTTGTCATTTTTCTGGCTATTGAGAAGCTGGGTAATGAAAGTTAAATCTTAGTAGTAATGGCATTAAAAAAGTTATTTCTATTCCTACTGTTGGAAGGATGCTATGAGAAGGCTTACAAATAATTCATTTATACCTGTTGTTGGAAATATGACAGATGAAGAGGACTTTAAATTATCTTCCATATCACATCGAAGGCACCACTATTTTAACTTTTAAAAAGTGAAATATATCTTTTCATATAGATAAGGTGACATCTATGTAAAAAAAATAAACTTCAGATGTTTTACATGTAAATGCAAAAAAAATTGAGTGGTGTGTACCTAAATCTTCCTAATAATGATGTGGCATATTTTGAAGGCTAGGCATCATAAAAAGGGCAATTGCCGAGGTCTACTTGTGAAGCGCATCGCAAAGAATAACCTCAAGGTAAGGTTTTTTCCATTTTCATTTCACTTTAAATTCCATAATCTATATTAATTATTGGTTTGCATTTTCAGGAAATGTTAAGGAGATGATGCCTTTGCATTTGCAGGAAAGGCAACCACTAATATGAGAAATGACGAGATACCCAACAAAGAAGAAGTCAATGATAAGGATCTATGAGGGGAAAAAAGAAAGACTAATGTTGTTGCTGAATTCAGAACTATTGCACAGTTGCTCTCTTCTGTTCAACAATGTTGTTACTAAATTTCTTAGTTTGTTTTGTATGCTTCTCTTGATAATTTTTTTTTTGTAAAAGTTTAAAACACCAAAGTAGGCTGTATGTAAATATGGAAATTTAGTCGTGGGATATGTAAATGCATAAGAATTGTGTGCTACTAATGTAAATTTCCCAAAATTAAATTATTAGTAAGGGATCCACGTTCTGAACAAAGATCAGTCTGCTTCTTCTGTCTTTTCCTCCATTGCTTTTAAATAAGAACTTGAAGGTTTTCTCCGCTAAATTTCCCAAAATTAAATTATTAGTAAGGGATCCACGTTCTGAACAGAGATCAGTCTGCTTCTTCAGTCCTTTCCTCCATTGCTTTTAAATAAGAACTTGGAGGTTTTCTCCGCTTAGATTCTCCAAAAAGTCAAAACAAATTACAATTATGAATCATATTGCTCCTCAAAATGGTTTGTACATTGTAATTAACATTCTGGATTGATACGGCTTTTGGAGTTGAATCCAAAATTTTAATGAAAATTTGAATTGTAAATCTCCGTTAAGTAGCTGAAATCTTGAATATCAAGGTGCCCTAAATTAAATTAGTTGTGCCTAAAAAATATTAAATAAGATTGTGATAATCTTTTACTTAAATCTTAATTTACTTTCAATCTGGCCAATTGAACTGTTAAAATATGTTGAATTATCAACTATAGTAAAGATTACATCCAAGATTCACGGAAGTTAAAAGCTTTGGAAGGAGGGTGCAAATAAATAGGGAAATATTAATTATCGGACGTAGAATTGGACATTTTAGTGTGACAGACTAAAATCTTCAATTCGGTCCTATCGTTTGGGAGCTGAAGTGTAGATGTTAGCCGTCAGGCGAGGGAACGTCGGAGCTCAAGTGGCAGCTTCGTATCCTCCCGACTCTAACCGCGGATTCGAGAACCAAACATAGGATCAATCAATGCTCTTTGCACCCTGACTGAAAGGGTAAAGAATAGGAATGCTCCTATTTAACACAATATAATTCTTACTAATTTAATTATTCATTCACTTAATTTTCTAACAAGGAGAAAGATACTTTTCTAAATTGAAACCTTTTTCTTTAAGTAATAAGTTTTTTTTAGTATAAGCGTTTGTTATTATCGTATACTAAATTAGTAATTTTACTACATTTGCTGAAATTAGTCCTTAAATCTCTAACTTCCTTATGGGATCGATATCTAGGACTCCATTAGAGCCCTTTATTATTCGAACGATACGTATACTTGCGTTGATAAAAGGGAAGAGAACACAATTGCTATTTTACTCTGAAAAACATTAATAATATTTATAAAGCTTAACAAACATATACAACCTTCACTTTCTACCCTGCTCTCCTCCGTGGCCGTCAAGTTTTTGGCATTGTTGCTAGAGATTTATATCTCTTAGTAGTGGTACTGAAATTATTACACTTGGCAGTTCCCCGCATCAGCTATCTAATAGGAACGCAACACAACTAAAATGGGGCGAAACGGAGCCAAACGGAGCCAAACAGTGGAGCTGCGCAATCTACTCACCGATGGCGCCCTCGAGCTCGCCGATGGCGAGATTTTCCCGAGAAGACCGAAAAAATACAGAAAAGCTCTCCGACGGTGCCCGGGAAGACTATGAACTAACTTTTGGCAGTTATGGGCCGAAATTCAATGTATTTGGACGCTTTTTGAAAGGGTTCTTGTGACAACTTTTCAAACTTCGTCCCTACACTTTAAAAGAACGAATTTAGGTCAGAAAAGAAGAGAGAAATGTTAAGAAAAACTTGGAGAATGTTTAGAGTTCTTAGATTAGGAGTAGAAATGTAGATTTCTACCCTTTTGGAGAGATTGGAGAGGAGATTTTGAGAGAATTTGTAAGAGCTTGCACTAGCATTGCATGGATCGACGGGAGACTTTGTGAGAGAGATCTTCATCTTTCTTTCAAAAGGAAAAAGCTAATTATTGTTCTTCATTATCTTATGATTTTGTAAACACTTACCTAATGGATTTGCTTTGGTTAAATGAAGTTTCTGTTGTGTTTTCTTCGTGTTTTGTGATGTATCTCTCTTACTCATTCTTCTTCTTTGGAAATAGTGGCATGAGAAGATTATGTCATTCTTTTTCTTTTACTTTTTTTTGTAATGAGTAGAATTCATGTGTAGGATGTTGAGATACATGCTAAAAGAAGTTTTATATATAAATGTGATGGTTTTTACTTGCACTTCATTTACATTGCAATTAAGGCCTGTTGTGATGTTAAAATTCGTTGTGAAAACATACGATCTGGGAGGGTTAAGCTTTCTACAACTAAGTACGAACCACATTCAAATTCCATGGATGGTGAAGTTCATGGGAATTAAATGCAAATAAATATGGAAATATAATTATTGGACGTAGAAATGGAGATTTTAGAGCGACGATGCACTAAAATCCCAAATTCGGTCCTATTGTTCGAGTACTCGACAGGAGATGTTAGCCCTCGGTGCGAGGTGAACGTGGAGCTCCGAAGTGAGAGCCGATATCCTCCCAGCCTAGCCACGGATTCAGTAAACAAGCATAGGATTATTCAATGTTCTTTATGCCTGGACCAAAGGTAAAATAAGATTGCTCCTATTTGACATATATAATATTCAATGCATCTCATTCCTATATATTATCCATTTCATTACATAAGAATAATAGTTTTTAGTATCTCAAAATTCTCCAAACCAATTCTTCCAAAAAGGGTTATCTTTAGAATTAATATTTGCATTTAGTTATAGTTACTATCTTTACATTTAACACTTGCATTTGGGAGTAGTTGCTAGATAAAACATCATTTTAATCGACATTCTAAACTAAAGAGTAATTGTAGTAGACTAGAATTTGACTAAGGACCTTTTATCTCGCTTCCCTGTGGGATCGATAACTAGGACTCCACTAGAGCATTGTATTACTTGAGTGATACGTATACTTGCATGGATATAAGTGATTTTATTATTAATCAATTGCACTCATTTTTATCACCACAAAAATTCGCGGTCAATTGACAAAACAATTAAAAATGGCAAATAACAAAACAAAAACAAAAAAATTGTCCAAATTAAACTTTTAGGGCAGTATGACACATTACCCTTAGGATTGAAAATTGATATTTCTTAAAACCTTTTAGGAAACAAGCGATTAACATTAATCAGAAGTTTTCATAGATAGTCATAACTGTATAAGATGTAATTAACTTTAGGAGCTTGCTCCTACAGGAGATTTAAAGAACTCAGAATAGATATTTCATCTAATTCTTTGGTTATCAAAATCTCATTATCCTCATATAGAATATTTAGGATAAGACATTCTAGAATTTTCTCTTATAAGGATTATCATCGACATTTCCTTTTCTACGGTTTTCTATCTTATTAGCCTTTATTTTTTTCAAATTTCTTATTACCTAAGAATCCTTTTACATGATCCAAAGAAATGAGAATTATTGAAGATTAGGACGATATTATAGACAAACAAAGTGGCGACTTCAAAACGCATCGACATTGACACCGAGAAAATCTCCGACACGACCCCGAACGCTAACAAACACGTCGCCACAAAGCACCGCAGCAACGCTTCGGCACAACGCTTCGGCGCTACGTCGGCGCAATGCTTTGGCGGAAAACTTCGGCTGAACACTTCGGCGCCATGCTTCGGCGCCATGCTTCGGCGCAACGTCAACGCAAGGCTTCAGCGCAACGTCAACGCAACGCTTCAGCGCAATGCTTCGGTGCAACGCTTCGGAGGAACGCTAAGGCGTGACTCTTATTTGCAACACTTTGCCACAACTTTGTGTTGCAAAATTTTGTCGCAACAATTTGCTACAACTTTGCACCGCAACCAGCGCCGCAACTCTGCACCGCAACACTTTGTCGTAACTTTGCGCCGCAACTCTGCACTGCAACACTTCGCCACAACATTTTGCCACAACTCTACACCGCAACAAGCGCAACAACTGTGCACCATAACTCTTCGCCGCAACTCTTCGCCACTATGCAAGACGATTTTCTTCTTCTGGAGAATCCCAGATCAGTTAAAAACTCCACCTAAAACCCCTTATTGTAGTCCCTATTTATAGGGTGAAAAAGAGTTTATATTATTAAATACTCATTGTTAAAATAATTAAAATAACCATTTGTCTCCCCTTCAGCCCTCTGCTCCCCAGCCCGAAGATTCTGCTTCGGCTTCCAATTGTTTTGGCACCCCGTCCTTTTGCGTTCTTACTGCCTGTGCCAAAGCCATCTTATATTTATTATATATGCGGATTATCAAAGCAGATAAAGGTTTATGGGAGCATTTATTATGTTATCACATATACAAATTATCAAAGCACATAAAAGCTTATGGAGCATTTATTACCAAATCAATAAGAATGTCAGAGCAAATAAAAGCTTATACGAGCATTTGGAAAATTGCCCAAGCATTGCGTCAAAAATAATATATATATATATATATATATATATATATATATATATATATATATATATATATATTGGGAAAATGAGCAGCTTATGGCTCTCTACATGTTAATATAAGATGTGAGTACAAAAAGAGGGGAAGGAGATGAGAACCCCATCTAAAACCAAAAGAGAAAAACAAAAGGTTCCTAAGGGTTCTTCTCTCCTCAGTAAAATTCCAAAAGAAGAACCAACTACAAAACTATAAAACAGATACCCAAAATATAAGTAAATCCCTACTTCAAAAGCAGCTCCACAGAGACCCAAAAACAACAAGGAGTGTAAACCCATACATACAGGTATACTAATCAAAACACCAACCAAAGAAAAAGCTAAACCAAAGAGAGTCATCTGGTCTCAATTCTGAGGTGAGGGGCAACAAGGATATCTCCCCCAATTAGTAATTTTAACTTGGGAGGTGGGGTAGTAGAAATAGTCACAGAAGAGGAGGCAGAGCCAATTCTAGCTAACCAGTCAACAGGTTTGTTCCCTTCTCTATAAATGAATTGAAAACTGGCATGAAGCTGGGCCTGTATAAATTGGAATTTCTGAACCCACTGAAAATGGTGCCAAGGGGATGGCAGTCAGATTTAATCCTTTGAATTAACAGCTGAGAGTCCCCTTCCACTACAAGTGCGGTCCACTGAACTTTCAAGGCAATCTGAAGAGCCCAGTACACAGAAATGAGCTCAAACTCCAATGCATCAACTGCAATGATGGGAGCATGTGACAGTGGTTAGCTTAATAAGAAGTTTTAGTGTAGGTGCAAGTAAGTTTTCAATATATGCGCAAATAATTATAATTTAAGCTACCCTTTATCAACGCAAGTATACGTATCGTGCAAGTAATCAGGGCTCTAGTGGAGTTCTGGTTATCGATCCCACAGGAAAGTTGAGATTACAAACCAACTAATTTCTATCGAATATACATAAATTAAATGGAATCTTACTAAAATTTATCAACTACTACTACTACTACTATTGATTATGAAAATGTAATATAAGAAAGTATCTTTCCCCTTGTTAAGATAATTAAGTGAATGGATAAATCAAATTAATTTAATTGTATTGTGTCAAATAGGAGCATACCTATTCTTTACCCTTTGGTCCAGCATAAAGAACATCGACTAATCCTATGTTTGTTTACCGAATCACGTGCTAGCCGGGAGGATACCGTACGTCACTTGGAGCTCCCACGTTCCCCTCACCTGAGGGATAACATCTACACTTCAAGACTCCAAATGATAGGACCAAATCGAGGATTTTAGCTCGTCACTCTAAAATCTCAAATTCTACGCCCGATAAATAATATTTCCCTATTTATTTCGCACCCTCCTTTCAAGGACTTTGACCTCCCCAAATCTCGGATGTAATCTTTACTTTTAGTTGCAAACAACGATTTTAACATTTCAATTGGCCAAATTGATAGTAAATTAAGATCTAAGTTAAAGATTATCACAATTTATTTAATTTTATAGGCACATTAGTTTTAATTTTCCATTTCACATAATTTCATAACAAGGAGAAAGAAAATAGAACTACTCAGAATGCATGGGAAGAACACAATAACACTTGAATTTCATATATAAAATAATGCAAAAACATAACTTATCTCGAGTTTCTCCCCCAGCAGACTCCTTGAAGTTCCTTCGTCTCTTCCTTTTCGTACAATTCACACTCAATTTTTACACTTAAAAACTCTAAACTCACTATAAAAATCTACTATAACACTCGATGTACTCTCTAATGACTTCTAAGTGGACTCTCTTCGACTTTTTTCTCTCCCTTTTTTGTCTCTATTTATAGATGTAGGAAGTTCTCCAAAGGTTGCCTCGGCTCCTCTTCAAAATGCGTCCTGATTCGATGAATCTGTGAAGAATTAACTGTCTCGCCGTCGGCGGGCTTCTAGAAGCAGGGCATTCTTAACTGTCTCGCCGTCGGCGTGCTCGATCTCGCCGTCGGCGGGATAGTTCAAATTTCTTCCCTTTTTGCCCTTTTTGCTCCAAATTCGTTCCTTTTTGCATTTCTTCGATAATTTTTCATTCCTGCAACAAAACAAATGAAATACCTTCCTTTAAAGTTCAATATCAGTCATTTTAATGCAAAATCAATACTAAATTATCATTATATTTTTCTTTGATCAAAATCTCCCAAACTTAACTATTACTTGTCCTCAAGTAATCCTTGTACTACATAAAAGTAATGGTTTCATGTAGTAAAATTTTAATTAAAAAAAAATACTATGAATCTATTTAAATAAGGATTATAAGTAAAGTTTGTCGTAAAGATTTTCAAGTGATTAACTTAATTTGATAGACTTAAGACAATCTAGTTATCAAGTGTAAGAATTTTAGTCTTCTATTTATTTGAAGAATGACTACATATTGCAATATTAAATTACTGAGAATATTTAGATGATAGGAAATTCATGAAAATACAATTAGCAAAAGACTAATTCATATATATATAAGTTCGGGAATGTAATCAAAATTTACCCTTTAGATCGATCCAAGTGAAGCCAATTTTTGATAAGGCATATCCTCAAGCTTCTCCTTACTTTTTCTTTTCTTTTGGATTTATTTTCAATCCTAAATATTTTTCTTTCTTTTCAGGGATTGCTTTTCAATCATTTTTCTTTTTTTTTTCTTTTCTTTTCTTAAGTGAGGATTACTATATCTAGATAGTCTGTTAATGATTTTGAACTTCACTTTTCTAGCTTTAAATTTGAAATTTCTAAAACATTTCTTTGTTCTATATATACCTCATAATTTTCACGTCATTGAGTTCCACTTCTTTCATTCTCAACTAAATTCCTAAGATTTTTAATATCTCAAAATATAGTTTTCTTTACTATAAATAGTTAACTCTAATCTTATTCTCTTAAACTAAATATCTTAATCTATCAAATAAATTAATCGCTAAAAATATTTCTTAAAATTTTGTATAGCACTTAAATAAATGAATTCGAGTTAATTGAATTTAACTCACTACATGAAATCATTTTTATAATAAGTTTTTGAAAAATATTTAATTGAGAATATGCAATAGTTAAGTTAGTTTTTCTTCCCTCCCCCAAACTTAAATTTTTCTATCTATTCATGTAGGGTGAAAGAAAAATACTTTAAATTATCCCATACCTTAGTTCTTCCAATGTTCCTTTGAAATTTTTGCAGGATCTTCGCCTTTTCTCTTCATTTTACTCCGTACTCGCTAAATTTCTCTAGCACATCTATTATTAGAGAATATGTTGGGTAAAGAAATTTTCGAGATCACATACGATACTAATACTATTACTTTTATACTAAACATAGGATTAAACATTACACAATAACCACAGAGTTTCTATTAATCATAGTTACATTTATCAATTGAAGAATAAAGAAAGCTCTCACAATTCTAACCATAATAACCAACATCCACATCAAAATACACAAAAGTAAACAACCATAATAAAACTACAATACTAAATCAAAACAACTAACATAACACAAACATCCATATAAAACATCACAACACAAAATCTAATCAAATGTAAAAATCCCAAACTACATCTTCATCTCCCTGGTTTGGTGGTGGTGGGTTAGGCTGATAACAGTTATATCGAGGGTACTCAGGAAATATCACTTCAAGCTCCCCGCTCCTGTAGCAGCTTTCAGCATCATAATACGAAGCTTCAAAATCAGAGTGCCTCTGCAGATACTCGCTATCATAATCATGTCTCTGCTCCAAAACCTCTAATCCTTTGATCAATACGATCAAATCTTTCTTCAAAGTTCCTTCTCTGTAAAATAAGCTCATTCATCAGATCAGTGAGGGTAGGTGACATCGAAGCGGGAGGATCATAACTCGGTAGAGGGTATATCTCTACCGGTGGAAGGGGCAAGCACTCTAGCTTCCCGATCTCCATCCCTCATGGGATTCATAAGTCTTAATATTTAATTTTGTAATGGGTTTCATAGGGTAAACCCATTCTTCATCATCTTGCTTCTACCCCAGATAATTGGTAGAGAGCATAAGTTAACCCAGGATGTCCTAATCCTCCTCCTGATTCACTTCTGGCTATGGCTACTATATTTCTATAAATGATGTTACCCATATTGATATTTCTATTGTTCTGAATACAGAAATTCAGAACAGCTCTTTCCCTAGAGACTTCGCTATGATGGTAGTAGGTAATAAAGTAGAGCAGATAAAATAGTGTCAAACCTTAGATTTTGCATTCATCATAGAAAGAGGGAAGTTTACCCGTTCTCGCTGCTTCATTTTCCAAACTCCTTTCCCGTAAGTGAGAAAGTCTATCACCTCTTCGAGCGGGCCTTCCATAGTGCCAAATGTATCATACTCATTGATATAGGGGTCTTGCACTTCGTAATAAGCATTTACTCTGCAGTGCCGAATTCCACAAAAATCTTCTAACCTTAATCGGTGCATCTTTCGACTGCATCGATTTGCATAAAATTCTTTGACTACCTCCATTGCAGCTTTGTTCGTCTGGTAACATAAATTCTCCTAGTGTCGCTCTTGAATTATCTTTTCTATTTCTCCTCCCGGATTCTCAAATACTCGATCCTGAATACAAGTCTTTGCCTTTATGATAGAGTTGTATCTAGACTGCGCTTTTGCACTAATGAACCGAGTTTCATCAAATTCGAGGCGTCTTTTCTGACATGGAGCCATTTTTCGATCTAACAAAATTACGAAAATCTTAAAGAAATTCTAAAATAACACTTTAATGGCTTCCTAATACGACGTAGGGTAATCTAAAACTCATTCCATGAATTTCTTCCATAGATCTTCTTCACATTTTCAAATTTTCCCAAAAATCCTCAATGTGGAAGAAATTCACGGTAAAAATCAAAATTTTTTTCATAGGAGTGAAGCTCTTACCAAGGGAAGTTAAGATTCGGCGCCAAAAAGTGTTGAAATCGCTCCAAATCTAAGATCTAGCAAGCCCTAGGTCGGTTTTTTGAAGTTTAGGGAGGTTGGGGATGATGCATAATGTGGTTGACTGGTCAAAATATAACTTTTTTCAGATCCTCGTCGTCGGCGGGCAAAATCTCGCCTTCGGCGGCCTAGTTCAATTAATTCACAAAAGTTTCTGTAAAAAGCCGCCGTCGGCGGCATCGAGGGCGCCGTCGGCGGCTTAGTTCAAAAATTTTCTTTCAAATTTTTTTACTTAACTTCAAGCCTCGTTAACGTCTGATTAATCTTTTTAAGCATATTTTGACTATGATTAGATGTTAATTAACTCAAATAAACTTAATGAACACAAACAACACACATTTATATATATATAAAATCCAAGTATTACAATATTCAACCTAATAAGATATTTTCTCAACCTACAATAATTCAAATGTCGCAATCCAAACCACAACACACAAAACGCCGAAACAAAACAAACACATAGTGCAATATCTCCTCTATACGATAGATCAAACTATCTAAAAACAAGTAAACACACATAAACACAAATTCAAAATAAACAAACATAACACATAACAGATGAACGTCCTTTACTCGTCAGTATCAGTACTAAACTCCTCTCTAATGTCACCCATGGATTGTGAATGAACAAAGAGATTGTAGAATGGCCTGAAAGGAAATTCTTCAGTAGAATCTTCTTCAATCCAACCTTTCTTCCTCATAAGGCGTATAAAACTCGCTTCCAGGTGTCCAGAGCGATCAAATTGTTCTTTTATCCTCCAATCAATATGATCAAACAGATCTGAGAGGTTATTGATTGATTTCATCACATTCTCCAACTTTCTATCTACTCCTGAGAGTCTCCATAATATCATGTCAATTTTATTAGTCTAGGGCTTCAGGGTTGAAATACTTCGTGATGATCTCTCCTCAACTTCTTCAGTATTGCTATCATTATCCAATGTAGGAAACATATTAGTAGGATCTAAAGGTTTCCAGGGCAGAAGTACCTTTCCTGTGCTTCATATGAAACTTGGAATTGACCGCATAGTGCGAAGATTGTAGAAGGATGTCCAAGCCCATGAATTGTTTGATTAACAATCAGACCTAAAGTAGACTTCACAATTATCGAACCAACATCAATAGGTAGCCTCATTTGAATGTAGTAATTCAGAATAGCACCTTCAGGAGTAACTTTACTAATTCGCATAGTTGGTAGCAACTTTAAAGAAATGAAGAAGTGTCAGTGCTTAGAAATGGGATTTAGAAGTGATGCAGAAAAGTTTACATACCTGTGTTCTCTCATTTCCCAATCTTCTGGCTCATCAGTCAATTATCGATTAATTTCATTCATATTATTCCTCGTTGGGACAAAATTGGAATAATGACAAACGGGTGTATTTTTGATTGAAAATAACTCGTTAATCCTAGAAGGAGTAAAGGTTACCCATCTTCCTCGCACATAAACGACTCCCTGGTTGATTCCATGTAAGTTAGCGTAGAATTCTTTGATCACTGGAACGACTACAGCAGAGGTGGTGTAGCATAATACTTCCCAACATCGTCGAATAATCATTTCTTCTATCGGCGTCGTAGAATTCTCCAAACCTCTATTCACGAATCCTCGCTCTTTGATTAGTCGCTTTTTCATCATTATCTTGTTGAAGATTCGCTGAGCCTCGCAACTGATGAATTTTCTTTTATTGTAGACTCGAGATCTTGGTATTTCAGGACTATTGGACACCATAATTTTCAGTTTAAGTGGAATGGGTTTTCGTTTTTGGAAGATAGAGCACTTAGAATTCGAATTATAGGAGTTTTAAAGGAGTTATACCTTTAAAAACCGTTAAAAACTGTCAAACTACCCCCATTATCACATTTTTTAACTAACTCGTCGTCGGCGGGCAACGATCTCGCCGTCGGCGGGACTCTATAACTACTCAAACCTCGCCATCGGCGGGCTCGATCTCATCGTCGGCGGCAAGGCAAAATTTGTCTTGTTTCGCTCTGGTTCGATGTTTTCTATTTTTTTTCGCAAGGTCTCTATTTGTTATGACTATGGGTTATTATACGAGTAAAAGAAGTTATTAAAAAAAATTTAACAAAAGCAAGCAAACACATAAAAATAAAGATAACTATGGGTTGCCTCCATAAAGCGCTTGGTTTAACGTCGTTAGCCCGACCTATTTAAGGTGTTAATTAGGTTGACTGAGCATTCAAACCTCTTTATAATTTGATCTCTTACCCTCATAATATGGTTTTAATTTGTGTCCATTTACTTTAAATCTATTCCCAATCTTTGGATCTTCAATTTCAATAACTCCATATGTATATACTTGAGTCACAATGAAAGGTCCTAACCATCGAGATTTTAATTTTTCAGGAAATAATTTTAACCTTGTGTTATATAACAAAACTTCTTTTCCTGGTTTGAAACTTTTCTGGTTAATCTTCTGATCATGCCATAATTTCATTTTCTCTTTATAAATTATATCATTATTATAAGATTCATTTCTCAATTCATTCAATTCATTCATCTGTAATAATCTCTTCTCACCAGCGTCTTACAAATTATAATTAAATTCTTTAATCGCCCAATACACTTTATGTTCTAATTCAACTGGTAAGTGACACGTTTTTCCAAAAATTAGTCTGTAAGGAGTCATTCCAATCGGAGTTTTATAAGCAGTCCTGTAAGCCCATAATGCGGTATCTAATCTTATAGACCAATCTAATCTATTAGGGTTTACAATCTTTTCCAATATTCGTTTAATCTCTCGATTAGAAACTTCAACTAAATCACTGATCTGAGGATGATAAGCAGTTGAAATTCTATGAATAATATTAAATTTTTCTGCCAATCTCTGAATATATTTATTCCTAAAATGAGATCCTCCATCGTTGATAATTACTCTGTGCATTCCATATCTAGAGAAAATATTTTTCATTAAAAATTTTGAAACACTTTTAGCATCACAATGAGGTAAAGCTTCGTGCTTCAATCCATTTAGAAACATAATCAACCGCAACTAATATGTATAAGTTTCCGAATGAAGGAGAAAAAGGTCCCATAAAGTCTAATCCCCAAACATCAAAGATTTCAACTTCTAACATAAAATTTAAAGGCTTTTCATTTCTTTTAGATATATCGCCTAATCTTTGACATCTATCGCAAGTTTTGATATATCTGTAAACATCTCTAAAAAGTGTAGGCCAATAGAATCCTGCCTGTAAAATTTTATGTGCGGATTTATCGATCCCAAAATGTCCTCCAAATTCGAATCATGACATTTCGAATAATTAGTTCAGTCTCTTCATAAGGCACACATCTCCTGATAATAAGGACCTTACATTATTTGTATAAATATGGTTCATCCCAAAAATATTCTTTTGCATCATGAATGAACTTTTTTTGTTGTTGCAAAGTTAACATAGGTGGTAAAATATCACTTACAATATAATTTACTATATCAGCATACCATGGTATTTTTCACTCAGTTATATTATAAAGTTGTTCGTCGGAAAATCTGTTCGTAATTTCATTATCAATGTCGATAATTCATTATATTCTAGTCTTCGACAAATGATCCGCAATTCGATTATCGGTCCCTTTTTGTTAATGATTTCAAAATCAAATTCTTGCATTAATAATATTCATCTAATTAATCTTGGTTTGGAATCTTTCTTTTGCATTAAATATTTAATAGCAGAGTGATCAGTATGCACAATACATTTTGTTCCAATTAGATAAGACCTAAATTTATCAAAAGCATATACAATTTCTAATAGCTCTTTTACTTATAATTGATTTCAACATTATTAAGAGTTTTACTAGCATAGTGTATAACTTTGAAAATTTTATCATATCTTTGTCCAAGAACTGCTCCTATAGCATAATCACTAGATTCACACATAAGTTCAAATTGTTTCTCCCAATCAGGGGAAACTATTATAGGTGTTGTGATTAATTTATCTTTATTAATTCAAAAGCATTTAAGCATTCTGTTGTGCATTCAAATTTCTTGTCCTCTTCTAAAAGTTGGCATAAAGGTTTAGTAATTTTAGGGTTAGCGTAGTCTCTTAAAGGTCTATGTTGGTTTTCATTTACTGAATTATTTGCCATTTGATTTATGTTTATAATTTCCTTTTTCGGTTTTCTAATCCTTCTTATAGTGCATTCTAAATCAGAATCATAAGGTATTAGATTTTCAGGTCCAAATTTACGCATACACAATCGAAACTACAAAAAAATGGTCCGTTACTCTAGTATTAATTACTTTACTTCCCCGGCAACGGCGCCAAAAACTTGACAGTGGTTAGCTTAATAAGAAGTTTTAGTGTAGAGTGCAATTAAGTTTTCAATATATGCGCAAATAATTATAATTTAAGCTACCCTTTATTAACGCAAGTATATGTATCGTGCAAGTAATACAGGGCTCTAGTGGAGTCCTGGTTATCAATCCCACAGGGAAGTTGAGATTACAAACTAACTAATTTCTATCGAATATACGTAAATTAATTGGAATCTTACTAAAATTTATCAACTACTACTACTACTACTATTGATTATGAAAATGTAATATAAGAAAGTATCTTTCCCCTTGTTAAGAGAATTAAGTGAATGGATAAATCAAATTAATTTAATTGTATTGTGCCAATTAGAAGCATACCTATTCTTTACCCTTTGGTCCAGGCATAAAGAACATCGACTAATCCTATGTTTGTTTATCGAATCCGCGGCCAGCTGGGAGGATACCGGCTGTCACTTCGGAGCTCTCACGTTCCCCTCACTCGAGGGCTAACATCTACACTTCAAGACCCAAATGATAGGACCAAATTGAGGATTTTAGTCTGTCACTCTAAAATCTCAAATTCTACGCCCGATAAATAATATTTCCCTATTTATTTGCACCCTCCTTTCAAGGACTTTCGACCTCCCAAAATCTTGGATGTAATCTTTACTTTTAGTTGCAAATAACGTGATTTTAACATTTCAATCGCCAAATTGATAGTAAATTAAGATCTAAGTTAAGGATTATCACAATTTATTTAATTTTATAAGCACATTAATTTTAATTTTCCATTTCACATAATTTGATAACAAGGAGAAAGAAAATAGAACTACTCGTAATGCACTGGGAAGAACACAATAACACTTGAATTTCATATATAAAATAATACAAAAAGACAACTTATCTCGAGTTTCTCCCCCAGCAGACTCCTCAAGTTCCTTTGTCTCTTCCTTTTCGTACAATTCACACTCAATTTTTACACTTAAAAACTCTAAACTCACTATAAAACTCTACTATAACACTCAACGTACTCTCTAACGACTTCTAGTGGACTCTCTTCGACTTTTTTCTCTCTCTTTTTCGTCTCTATTTATAGATGTAGGAAGTTCTCCAAAGGTTGCCTCGGCTCCTCTTCAAAATGTGTCATGATTCAATGAATCGCGAAGAATTAACCGTCTCACCTTCGGCGGGCTCGATCTCGCTCGTCGGCGGCTTCTGAAGCTGGGCATTTTAACCGTCTCACCGTTCGGCGGGCTCGATCTCACCGTCGGCGGGCTTCTATATAATATTGGCTGAATTCTCTGGAAAATCTCGCCATCGGCGGGATAGTTTAAATTTCTTCCATTTTTTCCCTTTTTGCTCCAAATTCGTTCCTTTTTACATTTCTTCGATAATTTTTCATTCCTGCAACAAAACAAAGGAAATACCTTATTTTAAAGTGCAATATCAGTCATTTGACCTGACTTTAAAATAAAAAATGGTTGAGAAGTGTATATGTGAATAATTTCTTATGTAATATAATTTATTTTGTGATCAAAACTGCTAGCATCAATCCGGTACCACAGTTACTATTATTTTAAAGAATTATTCATGTTATGAAATGTGTGTTACTTAAATATATTTGAAATGTCTCTTGAACATTCGACCATAAAAAAAGAAAATAAATAAATTTATAATATGTTTGAAAAAAAGATATAACTTTTTAAAATAAGATTTTATATTTAAAAGTAAAATTTTATATTTCAAAATATTTATTGTTAAATTTGAAATAAGATTTTATACTTAATAAAATTTTATTAATAAAGAGGAAGCATAAATTATTATTTTTCTACAAACAGCTACATATAAATCGTTTTCAAACCGTGAAACTCAAACAGTATTCAACGAACTTATTCATTTCGAGGCAAACGAGTCATTTATCCATAAACAGCTGCTAATCAACTATTTTCCAAATGCTCAAACCAAACAGACAGACAGCTTATTCGAATCAGCTGCTTATCAGCAAATTATCATAATAAGCAGCTTATCCGAATAAGCTGAATTAGCTGAAGCTACCCCAAACAGACTTTAAATAAGAGACTTAAGAATTTAAATTAGATGTTATTGATACGTGAAAGTTTCATTAAAATTTAATTTTATAATTAAAATGAAAACATAATGACAGTTATTTAATTTATGAACATCATCAAATCTAATGAAAACATATAAATATCTTCAATCATATCATAGCATTTGGGATCACTTTGCTTTTTTACTTCTTATTTTTATTTTAAGAAATATTTTTTTAATATATTTTTAAATGTATTTTTTTATTTTAAAAATAAATTAACTTAAAAAAACTTAAAACAATTAAAATGGATATTGAACATTTTTAAAAACGAACATACATAACATACTTTATTTAAAGATAAAACATGAATAAAATAAAAATAATAATAACAAATTAAAGTAATCCCGAACAGCAAGCTTTGTTCTTCGCGAACAGCGCTTGTTCAACTTGTCAAGTAGCTCTTGTGAACTAGCAAGCAAGTCGAACATAAACCCCCAATTTGTTTGATCGTGTTTGATTTATCCTATCTCGAAATAAAAAAAAAATTATATATATTATTTATATAATAATATATTATATATATTTTATCTTTAAGTTGAAGTTGAAATCAAAATAGCTCATTTGGTCATGTTGTTTCGTGTCACATAAATAGTGCATGTTTGAATTCAACAACTTACATCTATTTTTCTAATTAATTTAAACGAGACAATTTTGAGTAAAAAACGAAAAACAAGAATATGTAAATCAGGCTGAAAATGAACAGACTGTTCATGAGCAATATCAAATACATTTATTTTCAAATGAGCCTAACACGAATCAAGGCTGAGCTCGCTCAAGCTCGGCTCGTTTACAGCCCTACAAACAACCCCCAAGTCATCCCCATTAAATTCATGGTTGAACATCTCCCATGGTGAACAATATTTTAATATAATAAAACATGAAACAACAATAATCTTAATTAAGAATAACATTACAACAATCATCATAAAATTATAGACAGACCAAAGCAATACAGCCTCAGCTTTTCTAACAGAGAAGACCTATAAAATCTACAGTCTAACAAAACTGTGAAACAGCAACTTCGGATAGAAGATTCATAGCAGTATTAATAAACACCTTGTAAGGGAGACACTGGTTGAAGAAACTGTTGGTCGAATGGAGAAGCAAAACATGATAATTATATAAACATATAAATATATGTTTTTAATTTAAAAATTGGAAAATTTACATAAATAGCATACAATTCTTAAGTATTTACATATCTCTTATCTCAAACTTTCAAATTTACACAGAACACTTTGGTGTTCTATATGTATGTATAAAAATATACATCTCATTTTTAAAAAGTGGTAATAGTGAGATATGCAAATACATAAGAATTATTACCCCATAAGAATATTCGAAAATGAAATTTATTCAATTATATAAATAAATTAATAAAGTTAAAGATTCAAATAAAGAAGCAGAACCTGATAAAATCTACATCCATGAGTTCTCCATCTCATCAACAGCTTCAGAAATCGGATCAAAATCATCATCGGCAGTGATATCGTACCCATCCCAATCCTCAGAAAAGTTCACATCTTCATCTTCTTTTGAGTTGGATTCCTTCCCCTCTTCCTGGAAGCAGTAAATAATGGCTGAAAGATAAGGATTATGGGATAGATGAGGAAAACTTTTGAGTTTACGAATGATTAAAGACCTCATTTTGATTTGCTTCGTCTTGTGATTGGGTGACGGTAGGATCGTCTGCATCGTTTTTAGATTTCTGCTCTGCCATTGTCTGCAAGTGCTGAATGGCCTTCTCAAATTGTGAATGATCTATATGCAAAATGAAATGCAATTACATTTGGAAAAACAAAGTATACATATGAATTCCTATTTATTTAATTATCTAACACTAGTACTTTGATTTTTTAGATTTATGCCATCTAAATCTTTCATAACACATTAAAAATAGCACTATTTTAATTTTTAAAAAGTGATACATCTTTCCATGCACAGGTAAGATGGTATGTATGTGAAAAAAAGAACTTTAGGTGTTGATATGTAAATACATAGAAGTTTAGTGGTAATGTATGTAAATCTTCCTTTTTTTAAAATGTATTTAATGTAATTCTACTATTGCTTACATTTCCATCACATCAATGCAGTGTTCTCAACAAAAAAAAACCATGGAAAAAGCGAAATGGCGTAAACATCTTGCCGAATCAATTATAATTTTCATAAACTACCAATATATGTTCTAGTTATGTACTATTTAGATATCAACAGAGAAAGAGCTTAAAATGATCCTTTCAATTATTTATATAAGGCCATTTTAGTTACAACTATTTTATGTTTGCAATTTAATAACTCGACTCTAAAATGATCCAAAGTAGTCATTTTATCGGATTATTATGGATCAGATTTAAAGAGTCAATAGACTATTTGGGATTATATTTAAGGAATCAAAAAGCTAAACTAGATGGTATTTTGAGCTTTCTCTTAGTATATACAAAATAAGACTACTGTAAAAATTACCCAAAAATTGTAGGTTGGCCACAGATGTTAGTGTGTTGAATGGGAGATGGATTTTTCTATTGATAGAGCATGAATCACCTCACCGTTCACCTATTAAAATTTTCTTCTAAGACTCGGTATTACATCAAAACTTTCTGAATAAATTACTTTGATTGTGCGAAGATAATTAATGCCATGTATGGATGTTCTCATTTTGTATTAATTTCATTTATGCCAAACAAATGTATCTGAACTATTATACTTTGCAATAGTTCGGGGAAACAAAAAGTTGAAAACTTGTTTTACAACCAAAACAAAAAAATGCACACGATTAAAATACATAAAATTAGCCTAACCAGGTAAATTTAATCCAAAAATTATGCCATCTAAGCACTAATTACATAATTAAACACTACTTGGCCAAACAGTATTCAAAGAACAAAGCCCGACTATAGCCCCATATATTACTACTCATAAGCATGTATAATCCAAACAAATGAATATTTGTGGGTATGACAAAAAAATTAAATTTAAATTACTTCAGCAACAACCAGTTCAGGGAAAAGTTGATCCCTTAGAGAGCAAACATTAAGCCTTCAAGTGGGTTCGTAGCTGCTTTCAAACCATTCAGGTTGAATTTCAGTATTGATATATTACTGTTACACTTGTCATAGTTCTTAGGCTTAAGAACTAATTAATTCATGCATTTGATGATTATTTATTCTCTTTTGAATTATGAATTTGTAACGTTATAAATATAAGTGTTTTGATGCAATAAAACTAAAACTATATGAGATTTTAAATTTCTCCTCCAATCTCTCCCTCCGATTAACTAACAGTATCCCACCTCCCACCATTTAGCTAGAAAAATTGTTTATACAAATCGTTAATTTCAAGACACCACATTTAGTATTAATTATAATTTTGACCATGTCCTTTGACAAACTATTAACAATCTCAGCCATGGCATTACATCATAGTCCTTCAAAAATGATTACATTGTTCAGCCGAATAGTTTTGCACTGGCATCCACATGTGACCAAACATATTCCTATAAATAACCTAATTGAAAAGTTCATAACTGGGTAAGATAACATGATGTGCTTTGCTATTTAGCACACCTTGGTTGTGAGCAAAAAACAAAAAGGTTTAATGAGGGATGTAATTTGGACTGTAAGAGGGACATGGATAGAAACCTTTGCTGCGATGAACTAAAGCATCAGTGATTTGCAGAGGATGTTTGCGTTGTTCATTCTTGAATTTTGCTTTTATTTGTTGACGGCTTCGATTAGGAAAGAGTAGTTGTATCATTGCAAAATCTGTTCCAAATTGTCTGATAGCCTGATGCAATATCCAAAAAAAGAAATAGAAAACCAAATCTATCATAAAAAAAAGACTTATTTGCACAGAATTCTAGACACCAAACACAGCTTGCTTTAAAGAGAAATCTATATTGTAGATGATATTCAGAATGCAGTAGTACAGAGCATGAGATTTTATAAAGCTTTTGAAGATAAGTGCAATGCAGCATAAAATGCCTTCCAAAAGGTTCCAAGTAATCTAATAATTTTCTCGTTCATTATTAATGCTGTAAAATTTATTAAAGCAGCATATTTGTCAAATGCTTATAATACCTGGTAGAAAAATTCAGTGTCTGTTTTTGACCATCGATTTTGGGGTTGCCATCTCATGTAGGAATGATAATTCAATCTTGGGACCTCTTGTTGAGTGTCTCTATTCGCATCATCACCATTTAATTCTTGCTCTTTTTCCACACTGCAATAATATTTTTCGTTAAGATGTATTTTCTTTTGAGAGTAAAAACTGTGCATCAATTTTACAAGTTTATAACCAAAACTAGAAAACAATATTAGAATTAAAGTTCATTTGATCTGTCCCAATCTTCCTCTAATGAAGCAATGTTGGGAATATAACTTTTCATGCAAGTCATAGTCAGATTTAAGCAATTTTTTAGGCAAATCAATTAAACACTTCATAAAAAAATGTATCTCGCCTGCTTGTCCCTTACAATCAGAATTAAATCAATCAAAAACCTAATAAGAAAATCTGGATTCAGCCATTAGACTGGTGAGGGGCATGTAACTGAAGGTATGCATGAGAACTATGCAAGCAGATGCAAAGGTTGTGGCATCTAAAAGCCATATGTGATATTTAGCTGAAAGAAAATGGAAATGTAGCATATTTTATTTTATTTTTTGTAATTCTAATAACAAAATTGACTAGATATAGTTTAGCTTTTAGGCATACAATTGTAGTACATTCATTGACTTCTCCTTTTTTAACTAACCACAGTAAACAGCATAGAAACATAAAGTTTTAAACGGATTAATTAATTTTTCTTTCTAAAAAAAATATTGCTCATATATTATCTAGCTCCTCTTTTGCAATTATCTATAAATAAGTCCATCGATATTAAGTCATTAAATGAACACAAATTTTATTATCATTTCATTCATTATTATTTTTCAATATAGATCACATATAGATGCGTCTAAGAAAATTAAATGTTGGTTGAGGTAGTGTGCTGGCTAGTCCCAACTCCTCACCTCAAGGCCTGAGGCAACAACACTAAGGCAATATTATTTAGTCCAATACTATTTGAATGGTCATGCGTAAACATGAATATAAATGTATTTCATAATTTTTATTTTCTATTTGCTTCAAATAATGCAGATAGACAATTATTTGTTGTTTTATACATAGTTCAGCGGAAGTAACATAAAGGTAGGCCACAGACTGTCAAAAAGGTTTTTAAAAACAGCTTCTACTTTATTCTGCAAAATAACCATAATTACTATTAATAAATAAGAATCATTATTAATTACTATTAATAAATAAGAATCATTATCACTGGCAAACTATTAGACGATATTAAAGTATTACAAAATATGACTTGCTGATAATCGCTCCTTAAAACCCGCAAGCCTGATGAGATCCCTTATAGCAATTTGCTTTCTATCTAGTTCATCATCAGGTATATCAAGCAAGGCCTTATTCACTGTAGATGAATAAATTAATGGATTAAAAAGAAGGGGCATTTACATGCATAGCACATAATTTTTCTTTATTTACATATCTCAAACTCAAACTTTCATAGTTAGAAACATAGCACTCAAAATCCTTAATATCACATCAAAAAATAACGTATAGGCACTTTTTAAAAGTCAAATCCACCATTTCATGGATAGGTTTAAAACATCAGAAGTGCTATGTAGGTAAATATGAAACTTTAGCTGTGAGATATGTAAAGGTATAAGAATTGTGTGTTATGTATGTAAAATTCCCTAAAAAGAGATAATCCAAAAACCTGCACTAATTATTAAGACTCGAGGTTCAAAAGTTACTCTCATACCTTGCCTCTTCGTTCTTTTACATCGACTACTACCATGTGGAAGCTTTTTCTTTGGATTACTAGAAGCTTTAACTGTTGAACCAGGTTCTTCTGCAGCCTTTTCATTACTCTTGATTGAATTTTCCTGTTCATGGCTTTTCTTGCTTGATCTTTTGGGAAGCTTCCTTCTCTTACGCTTTGGCATACTATTATCATTATAACCTTCGCCATCATAATCATCATCCATTTCATAGACCGTATTTTCACCATCATGAGGTTTACAGGCAATATTTTCCTCACTGGTTTTCAACTTCTTATTCCGTTGTCGAGTCTTCCTTCATGATTGTCCAGTGTCATCATTTGGCACAATATTAGGTGTGGAATCTTCAAGTTTTGGTTCTTCAATGTGCAAGCATTTGAACTGTATAGCTAATATCATAAGGACCAATCAAATATTCTTGGGATATTTACATACATAGCAAACAATTCGTATGTATATACATATCTCACATGAACTTTCATACACAATAGATAGTACTTTGGTACTTTAAACCTATGCATGAAAATATGCATTTGACTTTTAAAAAGTGATAAGAGTTTTCCTAGGCAATATTAATTGCTCGGGATGTAATTAACTATAGGAGCTTGCTCCTATAGGAGATTAAAAACCCAGGATAGGTATTCCACCTACAAGACCTCACTGGTTATTCAAGATCTTCATATGATTTTCTTATATGAAAAACTTCAGTAATTACACAATTTGAAGATTTATTCTATGAGATTATCATTTGATCTCTTTTTCTCTCAGTCTCTATCATGATTAATCCTTCTTCAATTTCTCCAAAGACTTCTGGCAATAAGTCTAGGTAGGATAAGAATTAAGGTGATAGATACAGAAAGAGAGCGGCAACTCCATGACATTGACATGATACGGGAATTGATAGTGATGTAAGTCGATAAAAGTATTTTCATCACCATCAAAGAGCGGCGACTCCGCTGGGGAAATCCTCTCTCCCCATCTTTGGTTAATCAATTTGTCATCATGACTATGATAATTTGTCTTTTGAAAGGCTAAATAATCCTTTCTTTTGTTCTATATCTTACTCAATCTCGAGTAAAATAGAAGTAATACCTCTTTGATTCAAAGATTTGTTCACGACGAACAAATCCTAGAATCTTACATTTCCATAATCGACAGACCAAAATGACATAAATGACATACAAAAACAATATGTGTTCTCTCCCTTCCCACCCAGTTTATATCACAAGTCCTCACATACTGTTTCGTATATGGTCATGTACGGAGTTTTCATAAATTTTGTTGTCAGACAGATCGATATTGCCATTTTGAATAAGTTCAGGAAAATACTTTCTCAGCAAAACATTTTCAGTTTATCTGGCTTGGTGGTTATGATTTTTTTACAGCCTCTGAACCACTCCCCTAGGTTATGCCTTTATGGCCTCTCAACCTATTCTTCGTGGTTATGCTTTTTACAACCTCTGAACTACTCCCCTAGGTTATGCCTTTATGGCCTCTGAACCTGTTCTTCATGGTTATGCTTTTTACAGCCTCTGAACCACTCCCCTAGGTTATGCCTTTATGGCCTATGAAACTATTCTTCATGGTTATGCTTCTGCAGCCTCTGAACCACTCCTATGGATTCCCTGAAGTTGATCTTTTTCCCTGCCTTTAAGGTTCTGAATTCTCAATCGATCAAATAGTCTACTATCAAAATCATTAATCAAATCTTGGAAGACGATCGCTTTTGGATGAATTCCATCAAGGATTTCCTTTCGGACAGCTTGATATAAAGAAAGAAATCAATCAGAATGAAAATCAGATATGTGTTGAATGTTGAGTCTAGTTCTAAGACTAATCAACTAACATGTCCTTTGTGGGAAAATGAAAATTGATCTGGATGAAATTTGAAATCTTTGGATTTAATATCTTTAGAAATGAAATCAAAATTGATCTGTGAGGAGGGATGAAATTTGAAATCTTTGGATTTAATATCTTTGGAAATATTCTTCTCATCCACTTATTGACAGAAAGAAAATTCAGAAAGGAAGAATCCAAAACAAAAATTCTGACATTTTGACAAGAAAATTATGATTTCAAGGGGAGATGAAATTAATGCCCTAATAACTGGGCCCTTTATCTTAAATCTTCAGACTGGATCCTAAATAAAAAATAAAATATTGTAATTAAAATACAAGTAATTGACTAAAGATGTCATGAACCTCTTAATCTTCTGCCATGTGATTGGGTCCTAACTTTTGAATGAGTTATAATATCCCAGAATTCATCTTAAGAAATATTTAAGAATTATGAATTAGGGGAGTTTGGACATTCAAAATCATTAAAATATGCTCCACCAGATATAATAATTCTTTAAGAAGAAGCTTAAGGTGAGTACCAAATCAAAAATTGGTGTTTGAGTTCAGGCATTCAAAATCCTTAAAGTGTGCCCTACCAAAAAAAAAAGAAAAAAAAAGAACAAAAGAAAAGAAAAAAAAAGATGTTTCTGAGAAGAAGCTTGAGGTGGGCACAAAATTAAAAATTGGCGTCTCAATTCAAACATTCAAAATTCTTAACATGCTCCACCTGATATAGTAATTCCCTGAGAAGAAGCTTGAGGTGAGCATGAAATCAAAATTGGTGTCCAAATTCTCCCCCAATTGATAAATCTTGAAAAACTGTCTTAAGAAAATTCTTTCGATATTATATTCAGGAAAGAATTAAGTGATCTCGTCTTTTGGTTGACTATTATTTGGTTCAGACATATCTTTAGAAGATAAAAGATATTTTGATCACATAATCAAAATTTTGAAAAATTCCTAAGACCCAAAATGAAAGAACTAAGATAAATGGCTTTGTTATTGGAGATTAATGGAAATTATACTCTGAAGTCATAATTTGCTAAAGTTCCAACCCCAATCCCAATTTGGAAATGTCAAAGTGATTTTTGAAAGACAATCTGAATGATCTTTATAGAAATGGTGATTAATGGAAGCTACATAAACCTACATGAATGACATCATTTACTCTAATGAACGGGTTTTAAGTTGTGCTTCCACTTGAAGTGCAATGATCTTATCTATAAATGACACTAGAAAACAAAAAAAAAAAAGAAAATAAGAAATTACAACTCGGAGAACTTGGAGGCTTGGAAGGCAAGCATGCTCAACAAAATTTGGAATTATACAGGCCCTTGATAAATTGGTTCACTCTAGGACACTCAGTTAAGGGATTTGGATTTAGTACTTTTAACACCTATCCTCATGGGAGGGTCCATATGCATGTTAAGAAGACACATTTGGGCAAATCCTGTCAGTTAGTAGACTACAAAGAATACATAATACATCCAATCAATGGTCAGAATTTGATAAAGATGTGACATAAACAAAAAAGAATGACTTGTTTTGTAAACTGGGAAACAAATAATCAAAACAAAAATTTTTGCGACATTGGCATTTCTAAGAGATAGTGTAAGACCTCCTTAAATGGAAGATGACATCTACTCTCTTTTTCGCTATTGGATATAAGACCATCATGACATTGGCTTTCCTTTAGCAATCTTTCTTTGGATAGGATATAAGTCTTATATGCATTCCTATTCCAAAACTGTCAAATCGATATTGACATTTCTAAGAGATAGTATAAGTACTCCTTAAATGGAAGATGGCATCTACCATCTTTTTTGCTATTGGATATAAGACCATCATGACTTTGGATTTCCTTTAGCAATCTTTCTTTGGATAGGATATAAGTCTTATATGCATTCCTATTCCAAAACTGACATATCGACATTGGCATTTCTAAGAGATAGTGTAAGACCTCCTTAAATGGAAGATGGCGACTACTCTCTTTTTTGCTATTGGATATAAGACCATCATGACATTGGCTTTCCTTTAGCAATCTTTCTTTGGATAAGATATAAGCCTCATACGCATTCCTATTCCAAAATCGACATTTCGACATTGAAATTTCTAAGAGATAGTGTAAGCCCTCCTTAAATGGAAAATGACATCTACTCTCTTTCTCGCTATTGGATTACATCTACTCTCTTTCTAATTAATCTAATATAAGTCTCATTAATCAAATTTTGGAAGACGATCACTTTTGGATGAATTTATAATGAATTCCATCAAGGATTTCCCTTTCTCATTAGGACAGGTTGATAGAAAGAAAGAAATCAATTAGAATGAAAATCAGATATGTATTAAATGTTGAGTCTAGTTCTAGGACTAGTCAACTAACAAGTCCTCTGTGGACAAAATGAAAATTGATCTGTGACAAAGGATGAAATTTGAAATCTTTGGATTTAATATCTTTGGAAATATTCTTCTCATCCACCTATTAACAGAAAGACAATTCAGAAAGGAAGAATCCAAGACAAAAATTCTGACATTTTGACAAGAAAATTATGATTTCAAGGGGAAAATGAAATTAATGCCCTAATAACTGGGCCCTTTATCTTAAATCTTCGGATTGGGTCCTAAATGAAAAATAAAATATTGTGATCAAAATACAAGTAATTGACTAAAGATGTCATGAGCCTCTTAATCTTTTGCCATCTGATTGGGTCCTGACTTCTGAATGAGTTACAATATCCCAGAATTCGTCTTAAGAAATATTAAGAATTATGAATTAGGGGAGTTTGGACATTCAAAATCATTAAAATATGCTCCACCATATATAGTAATTCTCCGAGAAGAAGCTTGAGGTGTGTACCAAATCAAAAATTGGTGTTTGAGTTCAGGCATTCAAAATCATTAAAGTGTGCCCTACCAAAAAAAAAAAGAAAAGAATAGAAAAAAAAAGACGTGAGAAGAAGCTTGAGATGGGCACAAAATCAAAAATTGGTGTCTCAATTCAAACATTCAAAATCTTTAACATGCTCCACCAAATATAGTATTTCCCTGAGAAGAAGCTTGAGGTGAGCATAAAATCAAAAATTGGTGTTCAAATTCTCCCATAATTGTTAAATCTTGAAAAATTGTCTTAAGAAAATTCTTCCGATATTATATTCAGGAAAGGATTAAGTGATCTCATCTTTTGGTTGAGTATTAATTGGTTCAGACATATCTTTAGAAGATAAAAGATATTTTGATCACATAATCAAAATTTTGAAAAATTCTAAGACCCAAAAAGAAAGAACTAAGGTAAAAGACTTTGTTATTGGAGATTAATGGAAATTATACTCTGAAGACGTAATTTTCCAAAAATCCAACCCCAATCCCAATTTGGAAATGTTAAAGTGATTTTTGAAAGACAATCTGAATGATCTTTATAAAATTTGTGATTAATGGAAACTACATAAACCTACATAACTGACATCATTTGCTCTAGTAAACGGGCCCTAAGTTATGCTTCCACTTGAAGTGCAATGATCTTACCTATAAATGACACTATTAGGTGAAAAAATAAAAGAATATATGAAATTACAGCTCAGTGAACTTGGAAGCTTGGAAGACTGGCAAGCATTGTACGGGCCCATGATAAATTGGTTTACCCTAAGACACTCAAATTAGGGATTTGGATTTAGTACTTCAAACACCTATCCTCATGGGGGGACCCATATGTCGTTAAGAAGACACATTTGGGGAAATCTTGTCAGTTGGTAGACTACCAAGAAGAAATAATACACCCAATCAATGGGAAGTATTTGAAAAAGATGCGACATAAACAAAAATGCATGACTTGTTTTGTAAACTGGGAAACAAACAACCAAAACAAAAAGAAAACAACATTGACATTTCTAAGAGATAGTGTAAGACCTCCTTAAATGGAAGATGGCATCTACTCTCTCGCTATTGGATATAAGACCATCATGGCATTGGCTTTCCTTTAGCAATCTCTCAATGGATAGGATATAAGTCTCATACGCATTCCTATTCCAAAATCAACATTTTGACATTGACATTTCTAAGAGATAGTATAAGACCTCCTTAAATGGAAGATGTCATCTACTCTCTTTCTCGCTATTGGATATAAGACCTTCATGACATTGGCTTTCCTTTAGCAATCTTTCTTTGGATAGGATATAAGTCTTATATGCATTCCCATTCCAAAACCGACATATTGACATTGACATTTCTAAGAGATAGTATAAGACCTTCTTAAATGGATGATGACATCTACTCTCTTTCTCGCCATTGGATATAAGACCATCACGACATTGGCTTTCCTTTAGCAATCTTTTTTTGGATAGGATATAAGTCTCATACGCATTCCTATTCCAAAATCAACATTTTGACATTAACATTTCTAAGAGATAGTATAAGACCACCTTAAATGGAAGATGGCATCTACTCTCTTTCTCACTATTGGATATAAGACCTTCATGACATTGGTTTTCCTTTAGCAATCTTTCTTTGGATAGGATATAACTCTTATATGCATTCCTATTCCAAAACTGACATATCGACATTGACATTTCTAACAGATAGTGTAAGACCTCCTTAAATGGAAGATGGCATCTACCCTATTTTTCGCTATTGGATATAAGACCATTGTGACATTGGCTTTCCTTTAGCAATCTTTTTTTTGATAGAATATAAGTCTCATACGCATTCCTATTCCAAAATCGACATTTCGACATTGACATTTCTAAGAGATAGTGTAAGACCTCCTTAAATGGAAGATGTCATCTACTCTCTTTTTCGCTATTAGATATAAGACCATCATGACATTTGCTTTCCTTTAGCAATCTTTCTTTGGATAGGATATAAGTCTTATATGCATTCCTATTCCAAAACTTACATATCGACATTGACATTTCTAAGAGATAGTGTAAGACCTCCTTAAATGGAAGATGTGGTCTACCCTATTTTCGCTATTGGATATAAGACCATCATGACATTGGCTTTCCTTTAGCAATCTTTATTTGGATAAGATATAAGTCTCATACGCATTCCTATTCGAAAATCGACATTTCAATGTTGACATTTCTAAGAGATAGTGTAAGACCTCCTTAAATGGAAAATGACATCTACTCTCTTTCTCGCTATTGGATGTAAGACCATTATGACATTGGCTTTCCTTTAGCAATCATTCTCTGAATAGGACATAAGTCTCATACGCATTCCTATTCCAAAATCAACGTTTTGACATTGACTTTTTTTTGAGAAAATTAAATATGACATTTGCTCTCTTCCCTCAATTGTCTACAGTACATCGATAGTTCCAAAAATGCCAAAATAAGGACTTTGAATTAAAAATAACATAAAAAAAGAAACTTGTGATCAACAACTTCTTTCGACCTGTAAAGGTCAAATCCCCAGCGGATACACTCTTCGTTTTGAGTTTGCCACTCTATTTTAATTTATGTATATAAGTCCCTTCTTGACACGGAAATATGGCACTCTATTAGCTATAATTTTGAGATAGAATGTAAGTCACATGTCATTCATTCTCAAAATCGACATTTGACATTTTGAGAAATGGAATATGAAATCCATTTTCTTTTCCAATTATTGGATATAAGTCATTTCCTGACACGGAATACGACATTCCTCTAACTTGACAATGACATTTGACGTTTCCGAGAAATGGAATATAACATCCATTTTCTCTCCCCAGTTATCGGATGTAAGTCCTTTCCTGACATGGAAGTTATGGCATTCTTATAACTCGATATCGATATTTGATATTTCTGAAAAATGAAATCTGACATTCATTTTCTCTTTCCAGTTATCAGATATAAGTCCTTTCCTGACATAGAAGTTATGGCATTCCTATAACTCAACATTGACATTTGACATTTCTGAGAAATGGAATACAACATCCATTTTATCTTTATAACTTTTAGATGAAAGTCCTTTCCTGCCATGGAAATTATGACATTCCCATAATTTAACATCTCCACATTTGACAATTATTGACATTTGACATGTCGACGTTTTGACATTTGGCAGACATTTTGACATTTGACATATCAACATTTTGACATTTGACATATCAACATCTAGACATTTGACATGTCGACAATTGTTAGCGACATTTGACATATCGACCTTTCGACATTTGACATATCGACATTTTAACATTTGACATATCAACATTTCGACATTTGACATATCAATAATTGTTATTGACATTTGAGATATCGATCTTTCGACATTTGAGATATCTACATTTCAACATATCAATAAATGTTATCAACATTTGACACATCGACATTTCGACCTTTGATATATCAATAATTGTTATCGACGTCTGACATATCGACATTACAACATTTGACACTCATTCTCTCCTTTGATATTGGATATAAATCATTTCCTGACATGGAAATGACATTCCTTCAACACGACATCGACATTCAACATCTTGAGAGGTGGGATATGACATCCATTTTCTTTTTCCAGTTATTGAATGTAAGTCCTTTCCTGACACGGAAACGATAACATTCATTTAACACGACATTGACATTTAACATTTTGAGAAATGAAATATGACATCCATTCTCTATTTCCTGAAACAGAAATTATGACATTCCTTTAGCTCTACACTGACATTTGACATTCGATATTCCGAGAAATTGAATTTTACATCCGATTTCTCTTTCTAAAATATCTTTCTGATACAAAGATTGTAATCAACATATTAACATTTTACATTATTCTAAACTCCGAATATTGATATGAGACACTGACAACTATGACATTGAGACCACTTTGGTTAATGCCAATATGTGCGGCATATCTCCACAATATACCACACATATTGGGGGCCGATTTGTTGACCTCACTTATTATGAGGGTCATTCACCAAACACCTTGAGAAAGAAAGTCTACCTACATTGACCTCCTAAAGATAATAAACCCTAAGACCTAGGGTAAAACCATGAAAAAATCTTCTTCATCACAAAATTGACCTTAAAGACAAATGTTGACATGATCAAATTGACATTGATCAAAATCAACAAAATTTTAATTCAAAAGTCATCACATTGACCTTTGAATTAGTCTGAACCTTAAATTGGGTCAACATGACCTATTTAGACCACAAAATGACAAAATCACAAATATTATGATCAAATCAGCCGTGACAAGGTTGAAAAGGTCACATTAGACATCTTAAAATTAAAATTGATCAATTTAGGCTAACTTGGGTCAACCTAAGTCAAAATTGGTCAACACTTATTTTTTTGGGTCAAAACACACAATTTTGGACAAAAAAATGATAAAATGGATAAAAATGACAAAATTAATCAGATAATTAATTTGAAAATTATTTTGATTAATTAAATGGATTAATAATTTAATTTTTAATATTTTAATTAATGACATAATTAATTAAAATGAAAATTAAATTAAAAACCATAAAATGACAAAATACACCAAAATGAAATAAAAATGACAAAATTAATCAAATAATTAATTTCAAATTTATTTTGATTAATTAAATGACAAATGATTTAATTTTTAAAATTTTAATTAATGACATAATTAATTAAAATGAATAAATTAAATTAAAAGTCATAAAAATGATAAAATCCAAAAATTAATTAAAAATAATGGAATTAATCAAATAATTAATTCCAAAATTATTTTTGATTAATTAATGGACCAATAATTTAATTTCCATATTTTAATTAATTACATAACTAATTAAAATAAAAGTTAAATTAAAAAGACATGAAATGAGACAAAATACAATTTTAAATATTAAAAAAAAGACATGAAAATTAATCAAATAATTGATTTGGAATTATTTCCAATTAATAATTGATTAATAAAATAATTTCCAATATTTTAATTAATGACATAATTAGTTAAAATGGAAATTAAATTTAGAAAGAGGTAGTAAACGAAATTTTAACCTATGACATTATGGTTTTCCAAAAATTCCAAACTCCTTTATGACATCACACTTGACCTCATATGGGTTAGACACAACCCATTAATAACCTATATGACCCATTTAAAATAACACAAACCATTAATGACCCATGAAATGCCATTTAACCATGGTTAAAAGTCATTATAAAAGCATCATGATGAAGAAAATGAAGTGGCATCTCCCCTTCATTTCAAAGCAAGAATCACCCCTCTCTTTGAGATGAGGTGGTCGACCAATGCAAAGGCTATCCTAACCACCTCCTAAGCCATCCAATGGAAGAGAAACAAGACTTGAATTCACCTCATAACCATAGTTGAAAACTATCATGATAAATCCATGTTAATGATGAAACTAAAGCATAAGTGTCACCTTACCATCAATCTATTGGATGAGCTGGATAATTTTACCTAAGGAAGTTGAATTCAACTCAAATACAAGCAGCCAAAAACACCTCATGGAATGTCCAATGAGGAGGAGCCAAAGACTTAAGTTAAAAATCCACCATGGCTGAATTAGACATAGATATGTTCAGGAATACTCAAAGCTGATAATTCTCATCCATGAAACTTATCCACAGCCATTATTAACTAGATAGGAACTCCCCTAGATAAGCCTAGCTCAGCCCAAGCTTATCTAAAGCCTAGCCATGACTATAAATAGAGCCAAACCTGAGCCATGGAAAAAAGGAGAACCAACTTGGAAAACCTAGATAAGCTGCTCAATTCCTTTAGCTTCCAACAAGAACCTGCTCCTTAGGGTCTAGGCAATTGAACCCCACTAAAACCAAGCTCTCAAACCCACCATATCCTCCTATTTTGATCAACCCAAGAGCTCCAAATAAGCCTAAACCATGACATTTTAGAGGCCTGAAACAAACCTTTCCAAATCTTCAAATAAATCATTCTAAATCCATTTAGGGACTTTGTGAGGACAAGCCCAGCTCAAATTAGCTAATCTCATAGCCTTTAAGCCAGAAATTGACCAAGCTTGTTCAAACCGAGCACCTTGAGATCAAAGTCCTACATAGGCTTGATTTCAATCCAAATTAGCTTGCGGAAAAGCTTCCAGAGGAGAAGACGAAGCTTCAGAACTATTAAAATCAAAATTAAATTAACTGTGGCCAAGGTATGGATTTTCCCCATCAATGGCGTTCGGATTTGATGCTTTGTGAAACAAACTATTTCAAAACCCTAATAAATCTGGGTGGATTTGATCCACATTAAACCTAGTTAATCAACTTAAATCTTACTTACATTAGGTTTAAGTAACCCTTAAATCCTAATTAAGTTTAGTCCACATTAAACCTAGTTAATCAACTTAAACCTTACTTACATTAGGTTTAAGTAACCCTTAAACCCTAATTAGGTTTAATCCACATTAAACCTAGTTAATTAACTTAAACATTACTTACATTAGGTTTAAGTAACCCTTAAACCCTAATTAGGTTTAATCCACATTAAACCTAGTTAATTAACTTAAACCTTACTTACATTAGGTTTAAGTAACCCTTAAATCCTAATTAGGTTTAATCCACATTAAACCTAGTTAATCAACTTAAGCTTTACTTACATTAGGCTTAAATAACTCTTAAATCATAATTAAGTCTAACTCAATTAGACTTAATCAATCCTTAAGCCTTACTTACATTAGGCTTAAGTAATCCTTAAACCTTAATTAGGTCTAACCCAATTAGACTTGATTAATCCTTAAGCCTTACTTACATTAGGCTTAATTAACTCTTAAACCATAATTAAGTCTAACCCAACTAGACTTAATTAATCTTTAAGCCTTACTTACATTAGGCTTAAATAACTCTTAAACCATAATTATGTCTAACCCAACTAGACTTAATTAATCTTTAAGCCTTACTTACACTAGGCTTAAATTAACCATAAGCCATAATTAAGTCTAACCTAATTAAACTTAATTAACCCTTAAGCCTTACTTATATTAGGCTTAAAGAGCCATTAAACCTTAAATTAACTCTAACCCTATTAGACTTAATTAACTCTTAAGTCTTACTTGCATTAGACTTAAGTAGCTTATAAACCCAAGTAAGCCTAACTCTAATTAGACTTAAAACATATAACATAGGTTCAATCTAACTTGGATCCAAGTTAACCCAACCTTAGGTTCAACCCATATCGAACCTAAATCAATTCATAACTTAGATTAAATCTAATTTGAATCCAAGTTAACCCAACCTTAGGTTCAATCCATATCGAACCTAAATCAATTCATAACTTAGATTTAATCTAATTTGAACCCAAGATAACCTAACCTTAGGTTCAACCCATATCGAACCTAAATCAATTCATAACTTAGATTCAATCTAATTTGAACACAAGATAACCAAACTTAGGCTCAACTCATATTGAACCTAAACCAACTTATAACTTAGGTGCAAATAGACATGAACCTAAGTTAACTCAACCTGAGGTTCAAATCATATCGAACCTAAACTTAATTTCTAACTTAAGTTCAAACAGACATGAACTCAAGTTAATTCAACTTTAGATTCAACCCACAATGAATCTAAACCAAACTTCCAACTTAGAATGAACCATATTGAACTTAAGTTAAACCTTTTAGGTTCAACATACATGAACCTAACTTTAACCTATACTTAGGTTCAACCCAACTTGAATCTAAATCAAACTTAAACTCTAACTAAGTCTACCACATTAGACTTAATTAATCTATTAAACCTTAACCGACTAAGGTTTAATCAAACTTAAACTCTAATTAAGTCTACCACATTAGACTTAATTAATCTATTAAACCTTAACCAACTAAGGTTTAATCAAACTTAAACTCTAATTAAGTTTACCACATTAGACTAACTTAATCTATTAAACCTTAATCAACTAAGGTTTAATCAAACTTAAACTTTAATTAAGTCTACCACGTTAGACTCAATTAATCTATTTAACCTTAACCAACTAAGGTTTAATCAAACTTAAACTCTAATTAAGTCTACCACATTAGACTAAATTAATCTATTAAACCTTAACCAACTAAGGTTTAATCAAACTTAAACTCTAATTAAGTCTACCACATTAGACTTAATTAATCTATTAAACCTTAATCAACTAAGGTTTAATCAAACTTAAACTCTAATTAAGTCTATCCCATTAGACTTAATTAATCTATTAAACCTTAACCAACTAAGGTTTAATCAAACTTAAACTCTAATTAAGTCTACCACATTAGACTTAATTAATCTATTCAACCTTAACTAACTAAAGTTTAATCAAACCTAAACCTTAATTAAGTCTACCACATTATACTTAATTAAACTATTAAACCTTAACTAACTAAGGTTTAATCAAACCTAAACCTTAATTGTTAAACCTTAACTAACTAAGGTTTAATCAAACCTAAACCTAACTTAATTCTAACCCATATTAGACTTAAGTCAAACCATACTTAGGTTCAACTTGACATGAACCTAAGTCTAACCTAAACCCAACTTATGTCTAACCCATATTAGACTTAAGTCAAACCATACATAGATTCAACCTGACATGAACTTAAGTTTAACACAAACCAAACTTAAGTCTAACCCATATTAGACTTAAGTCAAATCTTACTTAGGTTTAACATGGCATGAACCGAAGTCTAATCTAAACCTAACTTAAGTTTAATTCACATTGAACTTAAGTCCAAACCTAAACCTTAGGTTCAACTTAACTTGAATCTAAACCAAAACCTAACTTAAGTTCCACTCATATTGAACTTAAGTCAAAATTTAAACCTTAGGTTCAACTGACATAAACCTAACCAAACTCAAATCGACATAAAACTCAAAACTAAACTCAAATCAAGATCAAAACCTGAAACCAAATTTAAATAGATAAAAGTCGACATAAACCTTAGGTTCAACCCAAATTGAACCTAAATTAACATAAACCTTAGGTTCAACCTAAATTGAACCTAAATTGACATAAACTATAGGTTCAACTCAAACTGAACCTAAATCGACATAAACCTTAGGTTCAACTCAAACTGAATCTAATTCGACATAAACCTTAGATTCAACCTGACATGAATCCAAGTTAACTTAAATTGACATAAATTTAAAGTTTGATCTAAATTGAACTTAACTTGACATAAATTTTAAGTTTGATCTAAATCAAACTTAACCGACATAATTCTTATGTTCAACCTAAATCGAACTTAACACAATATAAACTGACATAATTCTTAAGTTCGACCTAAATCCAACTTAACACGACATAACTTGATATAATCCATAAGTTCGACCGATATCGAACTTAACTCAACATAAAACGACATAATTCTTAAACTTAACTCGACATAAAGTTAAAAATCGGTATAAAAGCTCAAAATAAAACTCAAATAAAAAAAATCGACATAAACGATATAAATTTTACATTTCAAAACAAAAATCAACATAAACGACATAAATTTGACATTTTAAGTAAAAATCATCATAAATGACATAAATTTGACATTTCAAAACAAAAATCGACATAATCGACATTTCAAACATAACTCAAACATAATTTGACGTTAACTGACATTTTAAATCAAATTCATCAAACAATGACATTAACCGACGTTAATCGACATTTCAAACCAAATTCAACGAACACCGACATTAAAAGACATTAATCGACATTTCAAACTAAACTCAATAGAACTCAACATAAATTGATATAATTCGACATAAATTGACATGATCGAACTTAACACAACATGAACCGACATAGTTCTTAAGTTCTAACTGTATCAAATTTAACTTAACATACGACATCATAATTCTTAAGTTCGACCTATATAGAACTTGACTCGAATTAAAATTAAACTCAAATTGAGATAAAACCCAAAATCAAAATCAAATCGACATAAACTGATAAAAAACCCAGTATCAAATCCAAATTGACAAAAAATCCAAAATCCAACTTAAATCGACATAAATCTAAATTGACATCTCAACCACATTTAGACATACGACAACTTTGGATCAACAGACACTTTGATCAGGTAATCTAAATATCTTGATATAAGATTGTTTCTAACTTTATTTTCCTTGCAGGATGAAGACATGAAGTTTCATTTAGATTTTCTTTGCATGTTATAGGGTGTACTAATTCTGTTTTGCAGGACGTCGATGAAGGAAAATTAACGAGAAACCAGGACTTTTAGGATAGCCATAAAACATAAACTTTCTATAAACAACAAAACAAAAATGACATGACAACAAAGACAACTGGACTTTTAGGTTAGCCACGAAATCTGAAAAAAAAATGACAAAATCATTAACATTGACATCAACATAACATCAACATTAACAAAATCATACAACGACATTTCTATACCACAATAAAATGATGACATAACATTAAATCAAAACAAGTACATGACAAAATGACATGACAAAATAAAATTGAGATGACCACAAAACCAAAATTTAAAACAAAAGGAAATCATAAACAAAATAACAAAAATAAATAAATAATAATATCTTCTTGACATCATAGAAGGTATCTCATGACATAATAACGACATTTTCCTATAGGAGATAAAATATCTCATGATAAATCGAGATATTAATCACAACATCACATTAAGGCATAACATAAAATGACATGACATTATGATTCACATTAAGACATGACATAAAATAACATGACATTATGACATCACATTATGACATGACACGACATACAAACTACGACATCCCGACATGACATATGACTTGACATACAAAATGACAAAATGATATTACAACAACAAAACAAAACATCACAAAGTAACGACATACACCCAACATAAACAAAACTTTCTGGTAGTATCGATTCTTCAGAAACACATTGTCATGACAACACTTACACCTTTTCGAGGATAAATGTTAACCTTAATCGGGAGTTTTCCTAGGCGTATTAATCGTTCAGATGTAATTAACTATGTGAGCTTGCTCCCATAGTGAGATTAAAGAACTCGTGATAGGTATTCCACCTACAAGACCTCTCTGGTTATTCAAGATCTTCATATGATTTTCTTATATGAAAAATTTCAGTAATTACACATTCTGAAGATTTATTCTATGAGATTATCATTTGATCTCTTTTTCTCTCAATCTCTATCATGATTAATCCTTCTTCAAAATTTTCAAAAACTTCTGGCAATAAGTCTAGGTAGGATAAGAATTAAGCTGATAGATAGAGAAAGAGAGTGGCGACTCCATGACATTGACATGATACGGGAATTGATAACCATGTAAGTCGATAAAAGGATTTTGATCGCCATCATTTTGTTCAACTATTTCACGGTTTCTTCCTCGACCTTGTCTCCGGCCTCGACCTCAGGTGCGAGTTCTGGAGAAATCTTCACCATCTCACCGTATGGGAGTGGTGAGTAACTGTTGAACTATAATTTGAGGTTCTTCATCGTCTCGAACTTCTTTTGCTTCATTCGGTATGGCATTTCTAGAAAAGATAGTTTTCTTCGGAGGAGCGTAGTAGGCTACATCTTCGTGAATTCCGATTTTGTGCACGGAGAACAGTTGCAAGTCACCTTTGATACACTGCTCTTGTCCTCCCTCATAATACTTTATGCACTGGTGTAGAGACGACGGTACCATCCGGTTTTTATGGATCCACGACCGACCCAGTAGAGTTTTAAACGATGTCTCAGAATCAATTTTATGAAACTTTGCGGTTGTCCTTGCCAAAGCACCGATTCTCATTAATAGTGTTATCAATCCGGGAGCTCTTTCTCCTTTCTGGTTGAAGCCTCTCAGTAACATTCTGTCTGCTTCGAGTTTGCGGGCATCAATTTCCAAATATGCTAACGTCTAAAGATTCATTATGTTGATCGATGCTCCCGGATCAACTAACACCCTGGAGAGCATGAACTTTCCAATTGTTACTGAAATGTACAACGGTCGATTGTGATCAGCTGTTCCAAGTAGTAGATTGTTGTTTGTGAAAGTAACACCGCATTGATCTTTTAACGAGCAAACCTCGTCTAAAGAATTACCAGCCATTTGAACTAAACAAATTTCTGGGTCAAGTAAGGCCTTGATCAGTGTTTTCCTCATCTCCTTTAACAGGATCATAGCGTCGTAGATGCTCAGTTTGGCTGGCAGCTTCCTAAGATGGGCTAGCATGTTATAGTCCACTTTATTACTAGGGTTTTCAATTTCTTCCCGAGTGAGCAATTTCTCCACTAGGGTTGGCTCTTCCTAAGCAACCGCCTGCATTCTTTTATCCTTTGGTCCCATTCTCAGGGGTAGGACTTTTCCACTTCTCAAATTAACTTCTGTTATCTCTTCTAAATCTGGTGTTGGATTTGTTGTTGCCTCCTCCTGAATCGGAACGACTGGCTCTTCTGGAGTTGCTTCAGAATTTGACAGCTCTAATTCTATTGTGATCGGAGCTCCTCGGAATTCACAAACGGACTCATCACTTCTTGAGCTTTTGTATCCACGCTTGTGAACATCTTCTACTCCGTCGTCATCGAGGTTTTGTATGATTTGAGAATCATTATTCGCATCAAAATCAAGATCCAGATTAGGTTGGTTTCCGTCAGTTATGTAATGGTTGGAAACAGTCAAAACGTAGCCAACACCATAACTCGTATCATTATAGTACCCCACAGGGGCAGACAAATAATCATACAGAGTCAGAGGTCTGAGGGACTTCTCCCCGAATCAGAAACAACCATCCTAAGAAAAGCAGCCCCTAGTTTACCCTTCGGAGCTTCGGTCTTTTCTTCTTTCACAATCTTCTCCTCCTTCTGGGGTGGTTCTTTAATCGCAAGCAATAGTGCCGGCTTGGTAGGTGTCGAATTCTGAATGGAAGCGCGCACCGAAGTGGTATGGATGTGATCCAAAATCTTCTTCAAGGACTTCTTCTAAACAGTACTCCATCCCTCGTAGGTTGTCTATGGGTCTATCGTAACAATAAGATCCGTTGAAATAACATTAACAAAACCTCCTTTTTGGGGCTCCTTTATGTATTCCTTCGGGATCGTTATGTTCCCTTTTTGGAGGTTATCCTCGAGCCAATTCTTGAAGGTGAAGCAGTCTTCTATCTTGTGTCCGAGAATCTAATGGTAGAGACAGTAGTTTGGATGATCTTTCTTATCAGCTTCTTCTGGCTTTCTGGGCTCTGGTAACTAAAAGGTAGGCATTTTAATCAAACTGCAAAACATCTTGGCCACTGCTTCAGTCTTGAAGGGGTATTCCTTATTCAAAGGCTCCTTCAGGCCACGAGATGGGCGAGTCAACGGTTGATCATACTGCTGTGACTGATAACTCGGTCGAGGCTGTTGATAACTCTGCTGAGGTTGTTGATAGCCCCGTTAATGTGGTTGGTAACTTGGTTGTGGCCGCTCTGGCTGTATCTGCACTGGCTGTTTTGCTTTATCCACTACCACGATGATTCCCGATTTCTTCTTGAATGCTTTCACTGGCTTCTGCTTATCAGTCTTATCGACGAAACTCAGTTGTTTCGCTTCCTCCTGTAAGCTACCGGACTTGCTAAGCAACTTCTTGAAAGTCTTAGTTATGAATCCTTTATGGAGAAGTGCTATCAAGCCGTGGATACTCTTCAACAAGATACCGACCGCATGTTGTTCTGAAGTTGTGGTTCACACTTCATGCTTAAGTTCCTCCATCGAAGTATGTAATCCACCAAGGTTTCGTTCGGTTTCTGTTGCTCCACCACTAGATCACCAATAGTGATGTGGTGCCAGGCCCCAGCAAACCGTTTAACAAAAAGGTTCTCTAATTCTGGAAAGGTCTTGACGAACCGTTCGGCAATTCTACGTACCAATCAAAGGCGATCCCTGACAAGCTACTGATGAACTGGCGAAATAGCAAAGCGTCGCTCCAACTGGCATTGCAGCAACTAGCATGAAAATGCGTGACATGCTGTCGAGGGTTTCCAGTACCATCAAAAGTCTTAAACAGAGGTGGTACGAAGCCCTTTGGGTATTGTACTGCATCAAATTCTTCGGGGTAAGGTCTACCCGTCTGAATAGATGCTCCATTCTTAGACTGGGCTAAGGCTTCTCGCACCTGCTGTACCACCATATTCTTAATATCCTTTTCGAGAATCATGCTCTACGCTGAATCCTTCTTTAGTTGTTCATCTCCGTTGACAGATGTAATTTTTTTTCCTCCATCGGCAATGTGAATGACCTTTAGAGGTATTTCCTTCTGAGGTTGAGGCTGACCCTGGAGTGTGGCTGAGGCAGCCGCCATCTCCTCCATCTTCTTTTCCATTCGGTAGATCGTGTCATCCTTTTCTCGATGACGTGCTCTCATCACTTCTAGGTAGTCTATCTCCGAAGTTGATGGAACTCCCTACAAAGCTGACAATGCTCAGGTCTCAACTACATTGATCTCGGTAAATTCTTCATCTATGAATTCTGACAAATCCACTTCATTCCTCAGTCCTTCTCTTCCTTCTCTTGCCAACCATTGAATGTCAGTTCTTAACTTTCCTATAGCTTCTTCAAGTGGTCTTTTCCAAACGGTCTCGTGGTTGTCAGGCGACTACTGTTGAACTTCATCTTCAGAAGTTTCTTTTAGAACTGCAGCACTTTCTTTAGATTCGGGCTAACTGACGAGACTTCTCTTCCCAGAGTGTTCTGTCGGTATCATTTCAGCAATAATAGGTTGCCACACCATCCTTCTTATAGTAGAAGGCATAGGAACAGATGGTCTGTCGGCTGTGCGTCGATAGGTGGTGTGTTCCCTAATATGGTGACCTGATACAATGACAAACAAACTTCTTTCGCTAGCTCGTACCTTCTTCCTTGGCCTTTCTATGGCAGTGACGGGGTCTACTCGTGGTCCGAGGCGGGATCTAGCTGGTACTTATCCCATCCTTCTCAGAATCTCTGACACAGGGCATCCCTCCTTTGTAGCTAACTTCTCCACAACTGCTCGCAATCGGGCAAGTGGCGTTTTCTTGGTCTTCTTCCTCTTACAATCACTGTAGTATGCAGGTAAGGGTAACGCAGTGGCGATCCTTCGAGCATCTTCCTCATCAGATGCAGCAGAGAGAGGGTGGAACCTACTCCCCTCCAACAACGGTGAGATCTCAGGCAGTTCTTCTTTTTCTTCAGGAATCTCTTCAAGAAATGCAGCCTCAGCGGCCCTGATCTTTCTGATCTTAGCAATCTTGTTGTTTTTATTCCTTCTTTACGTCCGGATTAAGGGTACAAATCTCAAACTGGACCCTATCTCGAAAACAGGCGGTATTGCAGCAAAGTCTGAACCCTCCACTATAACAGGCTCATCACTGACTTGGACTTCCTTCCCTTTCAGTTTGGTGGGAGCCAAGGTAGGTGCAGTGATGATCAGACTAGTTGGGGGTAGAGACAACAGTCCTGGGGGTAGCAGCTAAACTTCTATGAACAGCGGTGGATCTCTCAACTGAGACCCTTTGTAGGGGAGGAAACTCTTGGGTTGACTTTAGATTGAACTCAATTATGAGTTCAATGGTTTCCGGTACTTTAGCCATCAGTGTGAAGAGCATAACATCAGTGAACTTGATGTCCGTACTGTCAAATCCTTGTCCAAAGCGAATGATCACATCGTCAGGCAGCTCGTCCTTGCTAACTGCCAAGTCCAGTCCATTGGTGAAGGAGAAAATCAGCTTCGGTGCAGACATCTTCTGTAGGGTAGATTCCGAACGTCAGTTCCAAATTATGCTTCCTTTTGTCACAAAACTTTTAGGACGAAAAAAGAATTTCTCTAAAAATAGAGTACGAACACATTCTCATTTATCTTTTCATTTTCTTAGTTTTATTTACAAGGTATTTTAGATTCTGTCTTATTCGTGTATTTTGGTTTAAAAAAGGTTTGCTTATTAAAAGATTTGTTTATCAAAAGGTTTGTTCGTTAGAGGTGAAACAATTAAAGGAGGAAAGGTATAGAAAAGGTAAGGGATCCAATTCAGGATCGGAAAGGAAGAGAAAGTCTCGCAAGACTTCTCAACCCGAGGGACCGCTCCTAAGCTAACACCTATTGGGGGTCCACCCCACCTGTAAGAGGTAGAATGATTCTGGAACCTCTCTGTTTAGGGGTGGCTAAACAGTGGCTCCAAACTCTAAGAAGAGTTGATCGTACCCGTTCAAGAGATATGGACGTGGTATATGGATTCACTACCAATTTATGAAAGCAAAACCATCCGATCAAAATGGAGACATAAACTAGTCCCCAGCGGAGTCGCCAGAAGTTGCCTGGTATTTTTTGGGTTATGTGTTTAATATATATATATATATATATATATATATATATATAGTTTGAAATGTAACATTTGATTTTTCAAAATAATTTTAAGTTTAAAAATTTTAAGATATGAAATCAAACATATCTCACATCCTAAATAGTTTATATAAATGAGCATCATACCACAAACCGTGTATCTATCCCGAAGAATAGACACACTGCTTGATGATGGGGCTTGATTAAATAAACTAGAAGATTTGTGACCTCTGTTTGGTCTGTGAACTAATTTTATAAGCCGACAAGTTTCCTTGCTTAATAGAAAGGAATTAAGCAGGGTTTATATTACCTAGGTTCTTAAAGTTCCCTAAAAGGGCAAGCCCCTATAGTTAATTACATCTTAAATGACAGGAATCATTTAAGAAAACTCTCAATAATGATAAGTGGTTTTACTCTCAAGAACTTCAAATTTTAAAGTTTCAAACAAATCGGATTTTTGGAAATTTCAACAGGGAATGGATCAAATTTGGAACAGTTTATTTTAGGAGTCCAAAGGAAGAGAAGTAGGGGATGTCACAGACCCGAAGTGAACTTCGGTGACTTCCCAACTATCCTATGATTTGGCTTCAATTTGAGAGTATTTATTTGATGTTGTAATCTTGCCAATTTTAGTTAATTAGGACTTATATTTGTATGACATAATCATATAATTAGCCTCGAAGATGTGAGGGTTTATATTGTACCAAACGACTACCTCAGAGTCCTAAGATGAGTTAGAGCTTAATTTGCATAATATGATTATGCAAATGCCTAACAAAAAGTTGATGATTTATGTTGCACTAGGCAGACTACCTCAAAATCATATAGCTTGGTTATTTAATTCTAAGAAAGGTTTTGCTGAAGTAGACACAAGTTTTGCTGACAAAGATGGCCGTGCTGCCCACTGTGCTCCAAGCTTCTTGTTGTTGCAGAGGTTTAGTTTTATAAGGTGGCAATCAAGAGATGAGAGAAGTGTTTTGGTTTAGAAAAGTTGAAAATTGAGATGGCTTAATGTTTTAATTAAAACAAATCTTAAAGTTGATTAAGCAGAACCGATTAAGATCCCACGGTTCCATCATCCCGGTACCGCTATTTTCATCGGATTCACTTAGTCCAAATGAATTTGCTAAACTCAAGTGAATGAGTTCCACACTTTCATTCAGACCATGGGAAATCTCGTTAGCAACACGTGGTGTTGACCTCATTTTTGATGATGTCTTCTCTTCTTCTCTTTAGTACTTAGGAACTGGCCTTAGGCTTTTCCTTTGACTATCCTAGAGGATTAGAATTGGGACCCACCACTTAGAAATTCAAACCACTTCTTAACTCCCTGCAAACTCCATGAACTTGATTTTAGACCCCTAATCACCTAGTAGGGTCGAAATCAAATGTGGAAGTTTAAAGGATGAGTTCCTATACGACTCTTCGGCCTTAGACCGCCCTCAGGTGGCTCAGTCCGGTGAAGGGCCGACTTACACACACACTACACCTATACACTACACTTTCACACACCTCCTAAAAACACACCTATACCTAACTCGACCTCCCGACTCATGAAGGTGATTCACATGAATGGTCCTTAACCCCTAAGCCCTCGCGTAAGCAGGTTAGGAACAACATAGTGGATGCCTCAAATGAGTCCCTTCATGGCTCATGTGGGCTTGATATGGCTTCATGGCTCAACCAAAATGATTTCATTCCACTTACAATTACCCAATCTTCAATTTTCCAAATTTTTAATTTTTGACCCCGGACCCTACACCCGCCTAACTCTACCCAAAACCCTCGAAATTACCCAAATTTTTCAAAATCTCCAAATCACCCAAAATTCCTCAAAACCAATCCCAAACATCCCCACATTACTCAAATTGATCATCCATAGCCAAAAATACCAAAAATTCCAAAAATACCTCCCAATACCCTCCAAATACCCAAAATGCCCCTCTTGACCCAAAAATCCAAAAATTCAGAAAAATTCCCAGAAAATTCCAGAAAATCCCAAATATTCCCAATTTCATTTTGTTCAACTACACCATGGGCCAATTTTGTCAATTTACCCCACTTTTGTCAAAATCCACAATTTGACCCATTTTAACCCAAAAGTGAACCCAATGTCAAACCAAACCTACCCAATTGACCCAAATTCTGGTCCAATTCAATTCTAAACTTCAATTCAACATCCCCAACACCAATCTAGACCAAATCCAAGCCCAATTTGATTGACATTTGAATCCAATTTCACTTTCGACCTTAAAGCCCAATTTGAACCCATGACCCAAACTTAGCTCAAACTCACCCAATTCAACTCCAATTGACCCCAAACCTTTTATAAACCTTCCCTAACATCCCCACAAACAAAACACTAATATGATTTGCCCAAAATTTAGACCCAAACCCCACTCAAATTCAACCCAAAGCTAAAAGACCCAATTTTAACCTAAGCCCAAACCTAACCCAAATAAGCTCAAACCCCAAAATCAAAACCCAACCAAAGCCAAAACCTCTTTGAAACATTCCCATAAACATTTCCCAACATTAATTTTACATCAATTTTAACTCTAGCCCAACATTGACCCAAGTTAGCCCAATTTGACTTACATTGGCCCATTTACCAAAGAAGTCCAAATCCAACCCAATTCAAGCCCAAGCTACTTCAAATTGATTCCAAATCATTCATGAAACATTCCTAAATTAAATTCAACACTTATTGGATCCAATCCTTTGCAAAATTTTCATCCTAAAATTTGTTTTGAAATCTAAAAGCCCACTTCCCTAAACCATTTTAAAAGCCCATCTTCACTAAATTTTAAAGGCCCAAAATTCATACAAAGCCCATATGACACTCTTCTTCATCATGACTTCAATTAAAATCATCCCTTAAGTCCTAAATCAATCATCAAATGGTTCCAAATCAAGCCATATGCTAAATCCCATCAAATCACCCCTAAATTACCAAAATTTCTAAAATCCATTTTCATGAAATCGACCAAGCTTTTTCCCAAGCCAAAGGCAAGCCATGAAGCCACTCTTAAGCCACATGCAAGCCATGTGAGTTGCTCACATGTGACCTTACTACATTGGGCAAAAGGAGGAGATCCTTTCCACATTCCCTTAAGGTGATTAACCACTCCCATGATTCCCCTTAACCATGCTTATGCCTAATCGTGCTTGGATGGTGACTTGACCCTACCGATTATGCTCGAACCAAATCACTTTCCCTTCAGCCTAAACCAAGCATCGGGTGGTGCACCTAGCCCAAAAGGATGGGTTGACCCATTTGGAGCCAAAATTGCCTCTCTCCCATACCATTTTAATCCAAGCCCTTTACACATGGCATCGGCAATCGCCTACACTAAACCCCGACCCCGACCCACTCGAACAAGATGGTGACCGGTGCTCGGCCGGCCAGCCACTGAGCCGCCGGAAAATGCCATGGCCGAGACATGGGGAGAAGCCAAAGTTTGGAATTCCACCTTGCCGAGTTCCCCCATGCCCAATGGCCACCATGGCCGTTCTTCCTCGACCTAAGCAACCGATCCCAAGTCCTAACTTCCCCCGGAGGCCCTCCAGGCCTCTCCTATTTAAACCCCACCTCTCTTGGCCATGAGGAGGTGCTCGAATCAACCTTAAGGAAACTCGCCAAAATCACTCCGTACTCTCCCCACACATAGAGCACTTGATCCCCACTCGTCGATTTGCCCTAATCCCCACTAATCGAGCTCAATTTTGGAGCTCAATTCTCGTGCCGAATAGGACATTCCCAAATCCTTCACCAAAGTCAAATTAAACTCACCTACACCCGCACAAGGTCAAGAGGAGAAGTTCCCAGGTGAAAGCCCCTCTCCGTGCCACCCATCCGTTCCGTACTCCAAAGGTTGAAATCGGGCTTGGTCAAAGTCATACCCGGACAATTCACTGTGCCGAGAGACTTCATCTGGAGCTTTCTTGGACCCAATCGAAGGTGACACAACCCTCGCATCGAAGCCACACTTCTCCGAGCAAAGGTATGGTCTTACTCTTCTTCCCGAGCTTCGATCATTCTCCATTTTTATCGAGTCAATTTCATGCCACATAAACCGTATGGATGTGTTCGTCTTCTCGAGACGAATCCATGTAGAGCATAAGAACGTTTAATTTAGTCAAGTATCGAGCAAGATCTTAAGCCTGAAGATGGACGGTTCTCGTGCCAGAGGCTTGGGGACGATGAACGGATGCCGTTCATTCAATACACGCGCGGATGGACGGCTCAGATCAGGTCGGGTCAGCGGATGATACGCGGAAGGCGGGACCCGGGCTGCTGACTCAAGTGGGGCGTCGAATGGGAGCGCGCCGCGTGGTCGTTCGGAGATGCCGAGGATGACAGGGCGCCGCGTGGATAAGTAGGAAATTAGGTTATTTTCCTATTTATTTAATTCCCTAAACTTCAAAAATGCATAACTTTGTGTAGGAAAATCAAAAAAATAAAATAAAAATACCCTCTTGCTCGTTGAATAGAGGAGAATAATGTGGAAAAGAAATCATTCAATTTCATTGAGTATTTGATTTTTAATAATTTATTTACTCTCTCGTACATTTCCAATTCTCCATGCATGTATACAATTCACCATGGCATGAGACCATAGGAGTGTTAAGCCTCCGAATTTGGGAACATTCCATGAATTTTCCAAAGTCAGAGGCCATCCTTATGAAGAGTTATTAATTTTTCAATTCTAGGTTGCTAGTTTGAGTATTTTAATTCCAATAATTAGCATATTGTGAGATATATTCTAGGAAAATTTGGTGATGTTTATTATGACCAGAGGACCCTAGGAAAAATAAGTTTTGAGTTAATCTACTTGGAATAACCCTAATTGGCTTAAATACTCAAAATGGAGCTTTAATTAATTAGAGCTAATCATACATCAAATTGACTTGAAATCAATTCTCCACTGACCTTTAGGATCAGAGGAACCCACCATAAAAGTTTGAAGTCAATTGGACTTGGTTAGCCCTACCAAATGGGTTGATTAAGCCATTTAGCCAACTTAAACTTTAAAAATTCATAACTTTCAAAGTACTTTTCAAAAATTCACCAAATTGGTTTTGGAGCCTCTCTGGTATCAGGGGAATTTAAAAAAATTAAAATTACAATTTTCTAAAAAAGTTGATTTTTTGCATTATTTTAATATTTTTAATAATTAAAAAATAATAAAAATCACAAAAATAATAAAATTCACCAAAATGTCACATTTTGAATTTTAATCATTTAGGAACAAATCCCATATTTTTCTTAGGTCTCTATGATGAGATATTAAATTTTAGAGCCTTAAGGTAATTTTAAAATTAAAAAAATGTATTTTCTAGCATTTCCACTAAAATAATTCTAATAAATCAAGAAAAAATCAGAAAATTATAAAAAGTGGTCCTCTGGTTTCCTTGATATTAGAGAGATTTTTCAAAAATATAAAATTCATTTTTCAATCTTTATTTTATTTTTAAATTAATTAATGCTCCAAAACTCAAAATAATTATAATAAAAAGAATATAATTCAAAAAATCACCAAAATTGGTCCACGTGGTCCTCTGGTCATTAGAAATGTCTCATAATTTTCTTAAGGACAGAAACTTTCCCTTGGTCATATTATTAAATTTTCCTTGGAAATCCCTATTTTCCACCAAAAATAATTACATAAATAAATTAAATACAGTAAAAATCACATTTTCTCCTCTAATGTCTTTATTGACATATGAGTGAAGTCACATAAAAATTTCAAATTCATTTAAGCTCAATTCAGTGAGTTATGAAATCATTAAGCTTGAAGGGCAAAATGGTAATTAAAATTTTAACCCTTAATTAAAAACTTTAGGCTTAATAAAATGAAAGAGTAAAATATTTGATCATAACCTGATTTGGATGATTGAAATTTAAAGGGTAGAAACCTACTAAACAATTTAAAAATAATTAAAAATAAACCTTAATTAAATAATTAATTAAATTTGGAAGAATAATGGAAAATTGGAATTATTAAAATAGGGATATCATTAGGAAGAGATTTGTTCTTTAATTTAAGAATCCCTAAATTAATTATCTCAATAATATTTAATTCCTAATTAAAATGATAATCCAAATTTAAGATTTAAAATGCTAAAAGACTTAATCATTAAATTAAATTAAAGTTAAATTATTTAAATTAAATCCTTTTAAAATTTCAATTAAATTAATACTTTAACAATTAAAATTAAATCATCTTTAAAACATAAAAAAATATTAAATTAAAATTAAAAATAAAATTAAATTAAAATTTAAATTAAATTAAATTAAATTAAATTAAATTAAATCTAATTAAATCAAATCAAATTAAATTAAATTAAATTAAATCACATTAAATTAAATTAAATTAAATTAAATTAAAACATATTAAATTAAATTAAATTAAATTAAAATAAAAAAAATAAAATCAGAGTTAAAATTGAAATTAAATTAAATTAAATAAATTAAATTAAAATTGAAACTAAACTAAATTAAATTTAATTAAAGTTAAATTAAATTGAATTAAATATAACATCACCTAAGACATAAAGAATTCAAAAATAAATCTAAAACAACTTGAACACTATTCCAAACTTAAATCCATTAACTCGAAATTAAATTAAATCATAAATCACCCGAACATCAATTCGCCCTCGAAAGCTTTTGTTGTCACAACTCCTAAATGGGGTATTAAGTGAAGTGTTACTTCACTTATAGGATATTCAAATATCCTAGTTCATCGAGCAAGATAACAAAACTTGAACTCCCGGACGATTAATTCATTTGTATAATTAAATTCTCTTGGACTTAAAATAATCCTAGAAATATTGAAAAGATGTTTAAGATTCGTCTTAAGCACTTCCTCGATATGATAGGATGTTTATAAGAACAATTGAACTTAATTCTTCTCTGATGAAGGAAATCGTCCTCAAACCAATATACCGACACCTAGACGTCATAGGAGATGACTAGCTATAGGAGTAGGACCTTGGTAGAAAACCATAACCCTTCCCTTAGCCTTTACCTAGAACTTGCTTTAAATGCTTAAATATTCTAATTGTGTTTTAAGTGCGACTTGGGATGACGGGAAGACCCTCCGAGTACGCTTTTATTTTATTGCAATTTACCTTATTGCAATTTATTTAATCGCATCGCACTTACTTTTCTTGCATGATAAACAACCGTTGCATGAAAACCCACACCTTTAGGATAGTCCCTAAAACCGAAACCAAAACTAAATTAAAAGTCATTATAAGATAAAATTCACCGCCACAACATTTCAAAATATAAAACAACTCAAAATTTAATCACAAACGTAACAACAAAACTACAACTACAACTAAATTAAAACGTCTTGTTGGATGATCGGGAATACCTCGGATGATGTAACCTACGTGTTGCTAACGGGATTTCCCACGGTCTAAATGAAAGCGTGGAACTCATTCAACTGAGTTTAGCAAATTCATCCGGACTAAGTGAATCCGATAAAAATAACGATGCCGAAGGATGGAACCGTGGGATCTTAACCGGTGTTGTTATAATCAACTTTAAGATTTGTTTAATTAAAATATTAAAAAAAAACACCTGGATTTTAAGATTTTCTCTAAACCGAACACTTCTCTCATCTCCCGATTTATGACTTCTAAAACTAAACCTCCGCAACAAGGAGCTCGGAGCATGGTGGGCAAGCACGACCATCGTCATCAAGCAAAACCCGAGTCTACTTCAAGCAAAACTTTCTTAGAATTAAATAACCAAGCCATAGGACTTCGAGGTAGCTTGCACTAGTGCAACATAAATCCTCAACTCTTCGTTAGGCATTTGCATGATCATATCATGTAAATTAAGCCCTAACCAGTCTTAGGACTTCGAGGTAGTCGTCCGATACGACATAAACCCTCACATCTTTGAGGCTATTTGTATGATTTTGTCATACGAATATAAGTCCAAATTAATTAAAATTGGCAAGATTAAAACATTAAATAAACATTAGGACTTTCCTAAATCCAAGCCAAACAAATAGGATAGTCGGGAAATTACCGAAGTTCGCTTCGAATCTGTGATTTCTCCTACCTTTCTTCCTTTGGATTCCCAAAATAAAATGTTCTAAATTTGATCCATTCCCTATTGAAATTCCAAAATTCAATCCCTCGAAGACTTAAACTTTGAAATTCTTGAGAGCGGAACTACCGATTATTATCGAGAGTTTTCTTAGGTGATTCCCGTCACTTAAGATGTAATTAACTATAGGGGCTTGCCCTTATAGGGAATTTTAAGAACCTGAGTAATATAAACCCCTGTTTAATGTTTTCATATTAAACGAGGAATTTGTCGGCTTATAAAATTGGTTCGCGGACCAAACGGATGTCACAAATCTCCTAGTTTATTTAATCGAGCCCCATCATCAAGCAGGTGTGTCTATTCTTCGGGATAGATACATGGTTTGTGGTGCGGTGCTCGTTTATATAAACTATTCGGGATGCGAGATCGGCTTGATTTCATATCTTAAAATCTTCAAATTTAAAAAATTATTTTTCAAAATCAAATACTACTTTTCAAATTATTTATTTAAATTAAATTAAAAATTCGCCGACAATTTATGTTAGGCGACCCCTTTTCAAAATACAACACTTAACCCTAAAAATATGCCGACAATTTCTGGCGACTCCGCTGGGGAAAATTCCTCTCTCCATTTTTAATCAGATAGTTTTGCTTTCAAAAATCGGTAGTGTATCCATGCCCCTAATGGATCAAACTACCCTTCTTTCCGTTGGAATACTATGTTCATTTCTACCTTGAACGAGTATAACCAACATTCTCTCGGATTTAGGAGCCGCTGTTTAGACACCCCTAAATAGAGAGGTTCCGAGATCCTTTTACCTCATTTCTGAGGTGGGGTGGACCCCCAATAGGTGTTAGTTTAGGAGTGGTCCTTCGAGTCGAGAAGTCTTTCATAAGACTTTCTTTTCCTTTCCAACTCTGAATCAGATACATTACCTTCTCTACACCTTTGAACATTCCGTTCTAAATAAACAAACGCTCTAATGAATGACTCTTTTAACAAATAACTCCTTCTTATAAATACATGAACAAGAATGTGTTCGGACTCTTTTCGATTCCTTTCTTTTCGTCCCGATGAGAAGAAGCATAACTTGGGATCGACAATCGAATCTACCTCGCGAAATGGAAGCCCCAAAGCTGATTTTCTCCTTCACCAATGGATCTGGACTTCACCGTTTACAAGGATGAGCTGCCCGACAATGGGATCATCCGGTTTGGACAAGGATTCGAGAACACAAATGTCAAGATCACTGACGTTACCCTTTTCGCACTGACAAACAAAGTATCCGAAACTGAGAGACCTTTGATCGAGTTCAACCTTAAGTCAATCGAAGAGTTTCCTCCCTGCAAAGGGTTCCAACTCGAGAGGAATATTACTCGTCCAAAGGAGGACCGTTATCTCTACCCCCAGCCGGTCTAGTCGTCTCCGCACCTACCCGGCTTCCGCCAAACTGAAGGGGAAGGAAGTTCAAATTTGTAACGAGCATGTTACCGCGGAGGGTACAGATTTCCGTGCAAGACCTTCTATTTTTGAAATTGGGTCCAGCTCAAGGGTTCCACCCCTAACACGGACTCAGAGAAGAAACGAGAGGTAGGAAGATTGCCGGGAAGGCCGTAGCCGCTCGAAGTCGCTTTCTTAGAAGAAATTCCCGAGTACACACCACTACCCGAATACATACCATTGCTCGAATATACACCCCTTTTGGAAGGAAGTAGATTCCATCCCCTTTCCGCCGCAGCTGACGAGGAAAATGTCCGTAGGATTGCTTCTACATTACCTCGACCCGCAAACTATAGCGACAACAAAAAGAAAAGGGCTAGGATTACACCATTTGCCCGACTACAGACTGTGATCTAGAAGTTAGCAAAGAAAGAGAAATGCACTGTATCGGAGATCTTAAGAAGAATAGGACGGGTGCCGGCCAAATCCCGTCTTGGGCCACGAGTAGAACCTGCTATCGCTGCAGAAGAGCCGAATAAGAAGATGAAGGCTAGTCCACATGTTGTTGTTTCAGGTTTACAGATCAGGGAAGATACCACCTTCCAGCATTCGGCCGACGGACCATCCGGTCCTAGGCCTTTCGTTGCTAGAAGGATGGTATGGCGTCCCACTACCGGCCAATTAAGACCGAAACAATGACCAGAAAAGGAAAGTCTCGTCAGGAGACTTGAGTCCGAAGAAAGCACCACTGCAATGAAGGGGACTCCCAAAAAGGAAACCCGACAGCCATCGCATGATAACTGCGAAACCGCACGAAAAAGACCATTAGATGACGCTATGGAAAAGCTAAGAACCGACATTCAACGATTAGCAAGAGAAAGAGAAGAAAAGTTCGGAGATGAAGTCGACTCGTCAGAGTTCATGGATGATGAATATGGAAAAATAATTTGGAGCTCAGGTTCTATTCGCAGCTTAGGGTTTAGGGATTCGATTTCGATGGACTTCTCCATGGACGGTGAAATGCTTGAGGATTTAAACCCATCATTCTCCCTTAACTTTGAAGCAACTGAAGTGAGTATTAGGTGATTTTTTTTTGTTTTACTTTACATTAAGTTAGGGTTTCAGGATTTTTCTGTAGGTTTTACTTCGAAGAAGATGAATTTATATGTTGGTATTATTACGGTTGTTACGTTTGTATTATTATGGTGTTATTTTGGTATTATTTTGTATTAATTGAATAAAATATTGGGTTTAAGGTGTTACTAAGGTGCTACTTTGATGTTTAGTTGGTTTATGGCTTTGATATAACACTGCTATTGTGGAATGATAGTTGGTTTTGTCTGGGTTAATGGTTATTATTGTGTTATGCTCGTATTATTTCTGTGTTATTATGATGTTATTGATGTGTTATCATTGTGTTTTGCTGGTATTTACTTGTTTGTTTAGGATCATATCATGATACTGGTGTACTTTTGTAACGCAGGGAATTATTTTTTATCATGGTATTACTTTTGCTGTCACTATGGTGGTTAACTTATGTTATTCTGGTATTACTCTGGTTTTATTAAAGCCAGATTGTTGTTTTTTTCTTGCATGATATACGGTGTTACTCTCATTTTAGGATCTAGGGATATTTGGTGGTGTCATCATGGTGTGAGAGTGGTGTTATGCTAGTCTTACTATGGTGTCTAGTGTTATTCTAGTGTTATCCTGGTGTGGGAGTGGTCTTATTATGGTATTATTGAAGTGTTATTCTGGTGTTATCATGGCATTTTGATGCTCTTTTGACATTGTCTAACTTTGTATAAATATATTCATCAAATATGCAGTCAGGTGAGGCTACAGAACCTTGCAATCCAGTAATTACAGAGATGTTTTTGAGAAGCAACGTCCGCAATGAGGAGGAAGCTTATGAAAGCTATCGTATCTATGCACATCATGTAGGTTTCACTGTTCGGAAGGACCATACTAGCTACTGGCCCAAATCCAGGAAACTGAAGAGCAAAGATTATATATGCGGGAAAGCCGACTATAAGAAAGAGCCTAACAACATGAAGAGCGTTAAGTACAAAAAATCGGACACGAGGACCAGCTGTAAGGCCATGGTTCGATTTGCTGTTGACCTTGAGGGCAACTAGATAGTGGCAAAGTTTATTAAAAATCACAACCATCCTTTGGTTGAAAGTGGTAATGAGCATCTTCTTCGTTCGAGCAGAAGGATAAGTGAGTTGAATGCAGATGTCATAAGATCCATGATAGGTGTAGGAATCAGAGCAACAGATGATAAGATCCATGATAGGTGTAGGAATCAGAGCAACAGATGCATATAATTTCATTGCTTCAGAGGTTGGTGGTGTAGAGAGTTTGGAATGCACCAAGACAGATGCACATAATTTCATTCAAAGAGAAAGAAGAGAAAAATCGAGCGAGAGAGATGTCAATGCACTAATACGATTGTTCATGGAAAGGCGAGTCGGTGATAGCATGTTTGCTTGGGATTTCCAAACAGATGAGTCTGGAAGGCTAACAAAAATTTTCTGGAGTGATGGATTATCCAGGTTGGGTTATGATTGTTTTGGGGATGTGATAATATTTGACACAAGCTACAAATTAAATAAATATAACTTATGCTGCGCTCCATTTGTCGGGGTTAACAACCACTGGCAGAACGTACTATTTGGAGTTGGATTTCTGTCTGATGAGACCACCGATTCATTCATGTGGCTTTTCAAATCGTTTGCTCGAATAATACGAGACAAGCACCCAGTAACAATCTTTACCGATCAGGACCAAGCAATGGCAAGAGCCATTGCAGAATGCTTCCCCCAGACACATCACAGATTATGTTAATGACATATGTCAACATATTTTTATGTTGAGTGTTTTATTTTTGAAAAGAGGTCGCCTACAGAAATTGTCGGTGAATTTTTAATTTAATTTAAATAAATAATTCGAAAAGTAGTATTTGATTTTGAAAATAATTTTAAATTTGAAAATTTTAAGATATGAAATCAAACTGATCTCACATCCCGAATAGTTTATATAAACAAGCACCGCACCACAAACTGTATATCTATCCCGGAGAATAGACACACTGCTTGATGATGGAACTCGGTTAAATAAACTAGAAGATTTGTGACATCCGTTTGCTCTACGAACCAATTTTATAAGCTGACAAATTCCCCTGCTTAATATAAATGAATTAAGCAGGGTTTATATTACTCGGGTTCTTAAAGTTCCCTATAAGGTCAAGCCCCTATAGTTAATTACATCTTAAATGACAGGAATCACTTAAGAAAACTCTCGATAATGATCGAGTGGTTTTGCTCTCAAGAATTTCAAAGTTTAAGGTTTTCAAAGGATTGGATTTTTTGAAATTCAAAAGGGAATGACTCAAAATTTGGAACAATTTATTTTTGAGAATCCAAAGGAAGAGAAGTAGGAGAAGCTGAGGATCTAAGAAGAATCTTGGCAATTTCCCAAACTATCCTATAGTTTGGCTTAGATTTTGGAAAATCCTAATATTATCTTTATATTTCAATCATGCCAATTTTAGTTAATTAGGACTTATATTCGTATAACATAATCATACAATCAGCCTAGAAAATGTGAGGGTTTATGTCGTACCGAACGACTACCTCGGAGTCTAAGACCGGTTAGGGCTTAATTTACATGACATGATCATGCAAATGCCTAACGAAGAGTTGAGGATTTATGTTGCACTAGGCAAACTACCTCGAAATCCTATGGCTTTGTTGTTTAAATTCTAGGAATGGTTTAGTTGAAGTAGAGTCGAGTTTTGTTGATGACGATGGCCGTGCTGCCCACCATGCTCCGAGCTCCTTGTTGTTGCAGAGGTTTAGTTTTAGAAGTCATAAATCAGGAGATGAGAGAAGTGTTTTGGTTTAGAGAAAATCTTAAAATCCAAGTGTTTTTTAATATTTTAATTAAAACAAATCTTAAAGTTGATTAAACAGAACCGATTAAGATCCCACGGTTCCGTCATCCCGGCACCGTTATTTTCATCGAATTCACTTAGTCCAGATGAATTTGCTAAACTCAACTGAATGAGTTCCACACCTTCATTTAGACCGTGGGAAATCCCGTTAGTAACACGTGGGTTACATCATCCGAGGTATTCCCGATTATTCAACGAGACGTTTTAATTTAGTTGCAATTGTAGTTTTGTGTTCTGTTTGTGATTAAATTTTGAGTAGTTTTATATTTTGAAATGTTGTGGTGGTGAATTTTATCTTGCAGTGATTTTTAATTTAGTTTTGGTTTCAGTTTAGGGACTATCCTAAAGGTTTTGGTTTTCATGCAATAGTTGTTTATCATGCAAGAAAAGTAGAGTGCATTTGCAATAAAGTAAATTGCAATAAAATAAAAGCATACCTGGAGAGTCTTCCCGTCATCCCAAGCTGCACTTAAAACACATGTTAAGGCATTTAAATATTTCAACAAGTACCTAGGTAAAGCTAAGGGAAAGGTTTTGGTTGTCTATCAAAGTCCTAATCCTATAGCTAGTCATCTCTTATGACGTCTAGGTTCTTGTATTTTGGTTTAAGGACGATTTTCTTCATCAAAGAACAATTAAATTCAATTGTTCTTATAAACATCCTATCATATTGAGGAAGTGCTTAAGACGAGTCTTAAACATTTTTTCAAAACCTCTAGGATTGTTTTAAGTCCAAGAGAATTTAATTATACAAGTGAATTAATCATCCGAGAGTTTAAGTTTTATTCTTTTGCTCAGTGAACTAGGACATTTGCATATCCTATAAGTGAGATAACACTTCACTTGATACCTCATTTAAGAGTTATTATAATAAGAGCTTTAAAAGGGCAAATCAACTTATTAAGTATTTTAATGATTTAAACTTAATGATTTAATTTTAATTTTGACTTAATTATAAAAAATTAGTTTAAGTTTGGAATAGTGTTCAAGTTATTTTAGATTTAATTCTTAATGATTTCATTTAGGTTTGTTATTAAATGATTTTAATTTAATTTAATTTAATTTAATTTAATTTAATTTAATTTTAATTTAATTTGATTTCAATTTAATTTTAATTTAATTTAATTTAATTTAAATTTTAATTTAATTGAGATTATTCTTTTAATTTTCTTTTTAAGTATTATTGAAGTGATTTATTTAGGGATTTTTAAATAAAATATCTACTTGAATAATATCCCTACTTTAATAATTTCAATTTTCCATTAATCTTCCAAATTTAATTAATTAATTAATTAAGGTTTACTTTAATTATTCCTAAGATGATTGGTGGGTTTCTACCCTTAACCATTTAAGTTTCAATCATCCAAAATCAGTTTAAATCAAATATTTTACCCTCCCTTTTTGGTTAATCCTAAAATTTTAATTAAAGGTTGAAAATTTTAATTACCATTTTGCCCTTCAAGCTTAATAATTCTATAACTCACTAAATTAAGCTCAAATGAACTTGAAATTTTTATGTGATCTCACTTACATGTCAATTAAGACATTAGAGGAGAAAATGTGATTTTTCTGTATTTAATTTATTTATGTAATTATTTTTAATGGAAAATAGGGATTTTCAAGGAAAATTCAATAACATGACCAAAGAAATGTTTCTATCCTTAATAAAATTATGGGATATTCCTAATGACAAAAGGACTATTTGGACCAATTTTGGTGATTTTTTGAATTATATTTTGTTTATTAGAATTATTTTGAGTTTCAGAGAATTAATTAATTTTAAAATAAAATTAAAGTTGAAAAGTGGATTTTATATTTTTATTAAATCTCTCTAACCTCAAGGAGTTCAGAGAAACAAATTTTATATTTTTCTGATTTTTCTTTGATTTATAGAATTATTTTAGTGAAAAGGTTGGAAAATACATTTTTTAATATTAAAAAATTGCATTAAGCCTTTAAAATTCAATGTCTTACCCTAGGGACTTAAGAAAAATATTTGGTTTGTTCCTAAATGATTAGAATTCAAAATGTGACATTTTGGTGATTTTTAATATTTTTATAATTTTTATTATTATTTAATTATTAAAAATATTAAAATAATGATAAAAATAAACTTTTTTAGAAAATTATAATTTTAATTTTCCTAAGTTTCTCTGATATCAGAGAAGCTCCAAAACCATTTTTGTAAAATTTTGAAAAGTATTTTGTGAGTTATGAATTTTTAAAGTTTAATTTTACCCATTTTTGCTTAAGAGGCTTAATCAACCCATTTGGTGGGGTTAATCAAGTCCAATTGGTTTCAAATTTCTATGTAGTGTTCTCCTATCCCTAGAGGACAATGGAGAATTATTTTTAAGTTAATTTGATGAATGGTTAACCCTAATTATTTAAAGTTCAATTTTGGGTATTTAGGCCAATTAGGGTTGTTCAAAGTGAATTAACTCAAAACTTATTTTTCCTAGGTCCCTCTGGTCACAAGAAACATCACCAAATTTTCCTAAAATTTATTTCTCAACATACTAATTATTGGAATAAAATACTCAAAACAGTAACATGAACTTGAAAAATCAATAACTTCTCATAGGGATGGCCTCTGACCTTGGAAAATTCAGGGAATGTTCCCAAGTTCAGAGGCTTCAAAAGCCATATGGTCTCATGCCATGATGAATTGCCTATGCAAATGGAGAATTAAAACAATGTAGAGAGTAAATAAATCATTAAAAAGAAAATACCTAATAAAATTACTTGATTTCTTTTCCACATTATTCTCCTCTGTTCACTGAGCAAGAGGGTATTTTTATTTTATTTTTAGGATTTTTCTACACAAAGTTATGAATTTTTGAAGTTCTCGTAATTAAATAAATAGAAAAATAGCCTATTTTCCTACTTATCCTACGCGGCGCCACGCCATCCTCGGCAGCTCCGAAAGGCCATACGACGCGCTCTGATTCGACGCCGCCATCCAACTCAGCGCTCCAGGGGCCCGCTGTATCGTTCCGTCTCCTCATACGGCTCAATCTGGATCGTCCACCCACACGTGCATCAAATGGACAGCATCCGTTCATCGTCCCCAAGCCTCCTAGCCCGAGAACCGTCCACACTAAATCCTTAATTTCTCACTCAATACTTAACGGATTTTCATGTTCTTGTGCTCTATGGATTCTTCTTGAAGAGACGAATACATCTATACGGTGATCATGCATTGAAATCAAGGCATTTGAAATGGAGAATCTCCGGAAGCTCGGGATAAAGAGTTAGCTCATACCTTAGCTCAGAGAAGTGTGGCTTCAATCTGAGGGTTGTGTCACCTTCGATTGGGTCCAAGCAAGCTCCAGATGAAGTCCATTGGCCTGGTGAATTGCCTAGGTACAAAAGTGACCATAGCCGATCACAAAGCTTGGAGGCTGGAAGCAATGGCTGGCCTGGTGAGGGGGCTTTCGTCGGGAAACTTCTCCTCTTGGTCCGGTGAAGGTGTAGAGTCAATCAATTTGAAGATTGACTCACCGTGGTGAAGTGTCCTGGTTTTGGGCTTGGATTTCAACTCCGAAATTGAGCTCGCGAGAGGAAATGGCGGGGGATTTCGGTGGGATCAAGTTCTCTATGTGTAGAGAGGTCCGGGATGATTTTGGCAGGGGTTTCGGTAAGGTTTGGTTCAGCACCTCTCTTGGCCGAGAGGAGGGGGTGTTTAAATAGGAGAGGCTGGAGGGCCTCCGTGGGGTGTTTAAGGGTTGGGATCAGCTTGCTCGGTGAGGAGAAGAACGAGTTGCAATGGCCATTTGGAGTGAGGCAGCTCAGCGAGGTGGAATTCCAAAATTTGGCTCCTCCCAAGGTCTCGGCCATGGTGTTTTCCGGCGATCCAGGCGGCTGGCCGGCAGGCAAGGGTCACCCTCAAGTTCAGGTGGGTCAGGGCTGGGGTTTTGTGTAGGCAATTGAGCTTTGGGGGAAGGCCAATTTTGGCTTGATTTGGTCAAGTATACCTTTTGGGCTTGGTTCACCCTTCAAGGTGGCTTTGGGTGTTGTGGGAAGTCAAAGGAACCAGCTGGTTTGGCATGGAGAAGTCCTTATCCAAATATATTTGGATTAAATTTGGGTTAAGGTGAAACAAGTTTAAGGTTAATTACTTTTAGGAGGTGCTTAAAGGACCTCCTCCTTTTGCCATTTAAGGAGGGTTGACAACTTAGAGATCCTCATGGCTTGCCAATGGCTTGCATTTGGCTTCATGGCTCCATGTGGCTTGGGAAAAGATTTGGTCAATTTCATAAAAAGGGATTTTGTGAATTTTGGCATTTTGATGGGAATTGTTATGAGGCTTGATTTGGAATTGTTTAATTGATAAATTAGGACTTTAGGAATGATTTTAAATTGAATGTGTGATGAGGGAAAGTGTCATGTGGTCTTTAGATTGATTTGGGCTTTTTGAATTTGGTAGAAGTGGGCTTTTAGGAAGGTTTAAGGGAGTGAGCCTTTATGTTTAGCAATGGGCTTTTAGATAAAAAATTTTGTAAAGGGCCATGCCAAATAAATGTTGAATTTAGTTTAAGGATGTGTCTTGAATGATTTGAAGCAAATTTGAGGTGGTTTGGAATTGAGCTGGGTTGAATTTGGGTTCATATGGTAAATGGGCCAATGTAGGTCAAATTGGGCTAATTTGGGCCAATGTTGGGCTAAGATTGAAATTTATGTAAAATTAAAGTTGGGAAATGTTTATGGGAGTGTTTCAAAGAGGTTTTAACTTTGGTTGGGTTTTGGTTTTGGGACTTGGGCTTATTTAGGTTAGGTTTTGGTTTAGGTGAAAATTGGGCTTTTTGGTTTTGGGTTGAATTTGAGTGGGGTTTGGGTCCAAATTTTGGGCAAATCATGTTAGTGTTTTGTTTGTGGGGATGTTAGGGAAGGTTTAGAAAAGGTTTGAGGTCAATTGGAGTTGAATTGGTTTGGTTTGGGCTAAGTTTGGGTCATGGGTCCAAATTGGACTTTAAAGTCAAAAGTGAAATTGGATTCAAATGTCAATCAAATTGGACTTGGATTTGGTCTAGATTGATATTGTGGATATTCAATTGAAGTTTAGAATTGAATTGGACCAAAATTGGGGTCAATTGGGTAGATTTGGTTTGACATTGGTTCACTTGGGTTAAGAATGGGCTAAATTGGGGGTTTTGGTAAAAGTGGGGTACATTGACAAAATTGGCCCATGGTATAGTTGGACAAAATGAATTTGGGAATATTTGGGGTTTTCTGGAATTTTCTGGGAATTTTCTGAATTTTTTATTTTTTGGCTAAGAGGGGCATTTTGGGTATTTGGAGGGTATTGGGGGGTATTTTTGGAATTTTTGGTATGTTTGGCTATGGATGATCAATTTGATTGGTGAGGAAATGTTTAAGGTTAATTTTGGGGAATTTTGGGTGATTTGGAAATTTTGGAGGATTTGGGCAATTTTAAGGGCTTTTGGTAGGCTTGATAGGTGTAGGGTCCCCGGGGCAAAAATTGAAATTTTGGAAGAATGAAGATTGATCAAATATGAGTGAAATGGAATCACTTTGATTGAGCCATGAAGCCATGTTAAGACCATATGAGCCATGAGAGGACTCATTTGAGGCATTCACTATGTTGTTCCTAACCCTCTTAGGCAGGGGCTTAGGGGTTAAGGTCCATCCATATGAATTACCTACATGAGTCAAGGAGTCAAGTTGGGTATGGTATGGTTTTAGGATTTGGATTGTGTATGTGAGAGTGTAGAGTATGAGTGTAGTGAGTGTGTAAGTCAACCCTCACCAGACCAGGCCACCCAGGGTAGTCCTAAGGTCAAAGAGTCTTATAGGGAACTCATCCTTTAAACCTTCACTTTTGATTTCAACCCTCTAGGTGATTAGGGGTCTATTATCAAGCTTGTGGGGTTTGCAGGGAGGCAAGAAGTGGTTCAAATTTCTAAGGGTGGGTCCCAATTCTAGTCCTCTAAGATAGTCAAGGGAAAAGCCTAAGGCTAGATCCTAAGCACTAAAGAGGGAAGAGAAGACCTCATCAAAAATGAGGTCAACAAATGGACCCCCAATAGGTGTGGTGTGCTAACCAAGCACACCGCGTGTATTGGCGTTGATCGAAGAGATCAACAAAACCAAAACACATGTCCAAGTGACAAACTTAGGACGAAGTGTAAGAAATTTCCACTGGGGAGTATCAGGTAAATCTCCAAGACTGAAGATTCCAGAACTCTCGTTGGGGAAAAAGGAGGTGAATTTCAGATCACAAGATTTCAAGAGATCGGATCTTAGATTCATTTCATTTTCTGTTTCAAGTTTTAATTATGAGTTTGAATTTTGATTTGAGTTTCAATTTTGATTTTATGCGGAGAAAAGAGTAGGGCTAAGGCCCACCCGAATACATTTGTATGCTGAGAAGGAAGCAGGACTGAACCTATTCCAAATGTGTATGCTGAGAAGGATTAGGACTGAGCCTATCCCAAATGCTGAGGAAGAATAGGACAAAGCCTATTCGAAATGCAGAGTGCTTTAATTTCAATTTCTTGCTGAGAGGATCAAATTTTGAGATTGCTGAGAAAGGAGTAGGACTGTGCCTATCCCGAGTGCTCGAGAATTCGTCGAGAAGGGAGTAGGGTGGAAGCCTATCCCGAATGCTGAGATTCGTTGAGATGGGAATAGGGCGGAAGCCTATCCCGAATGCTGAGATTTCGCTGAGATGGGAGTAGGGTGGAAGCCTATCCCGAATGCTGAGATTGCTGAGATGGGAGTAGGGCGGAAGCCTATCCCGAATGTCGAGATTGCTTGAGATGGGAGTAGGGCGGAAGCCTATCCCGAATCGTCGAGATTGCTGAGATGGGAGTAGGGCGGAAGCCTATCCCGAATGTCGAGAATTGCTGAGATGGGAGTAGGGTGGAAGCCTATCCCGAATGCTGAGATTGTTGAGATGGGAGTAGGGCGGAAGCCTATCCCGAATGCTGAGATTGCTGAGATGGGAGTAGGGCGGAAGCCTATCCCGAATGTTGAGATTGAAATGAGATATGAAAGTGTTCCATATCCCATAGAAATCAATCAATGTCTGATTATTTGGCGAAGGGTGCGAACCCATGCTATCCGAATCAAATTGAAAATTCTTCGTGATTCTGAAATCATCTCGAGGGAGGGTTTCAAAGGAGGTCTGGAATAGATCTTGATTTGAGGAAGGATTGGAGGATCTGAAAAGATGGACGTAAACTGGAATTCAATTTGAGCTTTAGATTTGTTTTGTTTGTCCTTTAACTATCCCATTTTTTTTTTTTGTTTATTTGGTGTTCATGTGGATTTGAAATTCTTTTTAATGTTTGGATTTCTATGAAGAGAGTTCTTATTTATTTTCCTTTTCTTTTCTGTTCTTTGTTCGAAGTTCATTTAACTTTAATGGCGTTTCCCAGTCAATTTGCACAAAAAGAGGTGAAGGCAAAATGTGACATGGTCACTTTCATTCCAATCTTGTTGAAGATATATCATACAACTCGATCTGAAATATTTCTCATACAGTCCATGACTCAAAACGGACTATGTATGATTCTTGTTGATCCATCCAAAAAGTGTCTGTTAAATCCATGTCTGAATAATGAGATATACGGTCAATAACATCACCTTCCAAGCCATCCTTGGCAGGAATGCCGCATGGATGTGCATTGGAGGTGTGCTATTTCCCGTGTAACTCACAGCTCGTAGGGCCGGAGACTCTCCAATTCGGGATATGGCTGGAAGTGGTAAGGTGCCTTTCTGTCGTCCATCCTTCTAAAAGTGATGGAGATCCGCTCCACTGGTACTCCCGGTATACAATGTTTTGCGATGTCTGCTCTATTTCCTTGTAATATCATGACGGAACCTACCGGAAGTGGTATCTCCACCGGCCCTCGGAACTTACCCGGGCCTGCTATCCGTAGGTCATCCGAACATGATATTGCATTGGTTGACGAACGAAACTGTGCAGAAAGGTCTGACAAAGTCGTGGTGGTCTATGTGTGGAGGTATGCAGTCGCCCTTCTATAAATGTTGATGATGCAACTGTTGGGTATGCAGTCTGCTGGCAGTACCCTCCACGTTATCATTCATTTCACCATTCTTTTAATTATTCTCGGCATTGGATCTACCTCACCGTGACGGAGTATCCCTGGTGGATTTCCTTTTCTGTCCTCTGCGAAGTTATAGCAACATCCGCATTGTATTGTGACTCTTCCTTTCCCTGGCATCCATTTCCGGGGTTCCGAATAAGTCTTTTCTCTCAGACGGCCTGCTCGACCCATTTTCTGAAGTTCTAAAATGCAATCCACAATCTGCTGTTGCTCGTACTCTGAGAATACACCTGTGTGTAACTCGAGGCCTTCGAAAATGTTGATTCTTTTGCCTCTAATCCTTTCAAAGTTTTTGAAAGTTTTCTTCTCAAAATTTTGCATTCTTTCTAATTCATATTCTGGGATGATCTGCAAGTGACGAGGCCTAGTAACGTATTGCGGGATGTATGGCTCAATCCCGTCACGTTCTCCTGCATACCTTGGCTCCTCGGGGATTGTCTCTGTCGGGACATCCTCCGGGGTTGCTTCCGCAACAAGGTTCTTCAGATATGGTATCTTTGTCCGACGTCGAGGCACTGATTCTATCTCTGTTCTTCTTGGCACTTCTTCAATCTGTTCTGATTCTCTCGGCGTTGACTTTCTTCTTTCTGGTTCCTGACGAACCGGTATCTTTGAAATGTGTGTGTCTGCGAAGGTGGCTGTTTCCTCGTGTTGATCTGCTGCAAGTTTAGTCAACATCTTGCAGATACGATGATTTTTATTCCTTCTTTGAGTAGCAGTGAGCGTAGCTCTCCTCACTTCTTGAATTTCTGTGGGCGCGGCGCTGACGAGCCTGCCCTCTGCCGTGGCAATTACTGACTTGATTTTCTTGCTTTCCTCGGTGTTTGTCTTTCTTTTCTTGTTGCTGGATTGGCGGCTTGGGCCACCCATCTTCATCACCTGTCCGGCTATGAAGCTCCTCTCGGTCCACCGGGACCCGGTCATTTTCTTCATACCGTAGGTCTGGCTGGTGTGAAGTCAGAATCAATTTCTATCACTGCTCCATCCTTCACCCTCTTTTCATCGAGTGCGAGACTCATGCCATTTTTAAAGTTTAGGACCAACCGCCCGTTTGACATTTCCCTGCGAAGAAAAACAAGGAAAGGATCAGGGGCTGTACTAAGAACAAGAACATTAAGAAAGTATTTATCACTGAAGATTCTTATTCACTTATTCCAATTTTAATTTTTAAGGAAAGTAGGAAAAGATGAAGAAAGATCAGGAACAAGATTTGATTTGAAGGGAAGAGTAAAACTTTATTATTATGATTTCACATATTTTATTTTTAGCAGATATTTTATTTTATCCACTTTTATGTTTTTGGGTTCGGACCCAGTCACAAAGTGATTGCCTCACACGTGTTTCTAGGGATAAGACTCTATTTTAGAGGCCACCCTTCGAAACATCAGGTTGCGTAATGCTTCTTCAAATATCATCCATTGATTGGAAGCATTTGTCGTTCTCCTTGGCAATTCACAAGTTGGTAGGAGCCTCCTGAGTAGACTGCCTAGACCACAAACGGCCCTTCCCAAGTCGGTTCAAATTTGCCTCCTATCTTGCGATGTGCAAGAATAGGTCTTCTGAGAACAAGAACTAAGTCACCAACTTTGAAAGTTCTTGGGCGGACCAGTTTATCATGGGCCTGGATCATCTTAGCTTGGTACAGTTCCAAATTTTGTTGTGCTGCAAGTCTTTTTCCTTCCAAGTTTTCCAGTTCTTCCAGTCGTAATCTGACATTCTCTTCTGTAGTAATTTTATTTGCAACTGCAACCCTGAGTGATGGAAGCTGGACTTACAATGGTAACACTGCCTCGGACCCGTATACTAAAGCATAAGGCATAGACTGAGAAGGAGTCCTGAAAGTTGTCTTGTAGGCCCATAAGGCTTCTAATAACTTCTCATGCCAATTTCTCTTGTTGTCGTCCAAAGTTTTCTTTAAGATTTGAACGAGAGTTTTATTAAAAGCCTCAGCCAAGTCGTTTGCTCTTGGGTAGTAGATTGTTGAGTATCGCCAATCGATTCCATGTCTTCTGATAAAATTATTGATTTTCGTGTTTCTGAATGCGGACCCATTATCTGAAATGATTCTGCGCGGTACTCCGAAACGGTAGACGATTTGATTTTTGAAAAACTGTAGCACGTGGTGTGCCTTTACCTCGCTGAGTGGAACTGCTTATGCCCATTTAGAAAAGTAGTCTGTAGCTGCAAGGATGAAGCGATGTCCTCTTGAAGAAGGCGGTTCTATCGGACCCACTATATCTGTGCCGCAACACTCAAATGGCCACGATGCAATTGTCAGATGTAGCACGTTTGGAGGTTGGTGTAGAACCACTCCGTGCACTTGGCACTGGTGACAACTTTTGGCAATCTTCATGCAATCGGTCATCATCGAGGGCCAGTAGTACCCTAGTCTTTTAATTTTCATTTTCATTTTCAGACCCGACTGATGAGCGCCATAAAGTCCTGAATGCACTTTTTTGACAATTTCAAGAGCCTCGGACCCGCTCAGGCATCTTAACCACATCTGATCAAAAGACCTTCTGTATAATGTATTGTTTATTAATGCGTAAGACAGAGTTCTTTTCTTAATTTGATGGGCTAATGACTTATCGTCTGGTAATTTCCCCGTTTGCGGGTAGTCTATTAGCGGTTGACGCCAATCTTCCGTGTTTTCCGTCACCGCCGCAATCGATTCTTCTGCTTTTCTCGATTTCCGTATCATACCCATGTCGAGCCGTGATAGGACCCGTCGTCCTCGAACCGACACCTCAACCGACTCATCTTGTAAGCGGGCAAATTCTTTTGCAAGGCGAGCTAGCGCATCCGCGAGAGCATTTTCTCTTCCGGGGATCTTGTAGATTGTTACATTCGGAATTTGTTCCAACAGCTTCATGGCATACCGAAAGTATTGCTCGAGTCTTGGCTTTAAGATTCCGTATTGTCCTCGCGACTCGTTGAATGATCAACCGAGAATCTCCGTAGATGTTGATACCCGTTATTCCCATTTGAATGGTCAGTTCTAGTCCTGTTATGAGGCCTCGTATTCTGCCTCGTTGTTTGTGCACGGCTCTGTTAAGTGGTAGGAGTATCTTAACATCCCCCGCTCCGGTGTTATAAAGATTAGTCCGATTCCTGCCTTACCGGGCACTATCGTTTGCAATTCTTTGTCTTTCTGTGCTGAGGACGCTCCGTCGAAGTATAGTTCCCAACGTCGATCATCAGTGTCTTCTAGGCTCATTATCTGTTCGTCAGGCAAATCGTCGTCTAGAGGCGAATCTACCGGTAAAGGGTGTGTTGCAAGGAAGTCAGCTAGCACTTGTCCCTTTACGGCACGGAGAGGAACGAAAGTTATGTCGAATTGCAATAGTATCATCGACCACCTGGCAAGTCTGCCAGAAAGTGTTGGACGGGTCATCAAATATTGCAATGGATTAACTTTCGAGATAAGGTTGACCTTATGAGAGAGCATGTAATGCCTGAGTTTCTGTGCGGCGAAGATCAGGGCCAAACAATGCTTCTCAATTGGAGGATACTTTACTTCCATCGGAATCAAACGACGGCTTAGGTAGTAGAGAGCATTTTCTTTTCCCTCATCATTGACCTGGGCTAGCAGGGCTCCAAGGGAGTCGTCTAGAGCCGTGGTATAAAGTATCAACGGTCTACTCGAGACTGGGGCTGCTAAGACAGGAGGTGTCATTAAGTATTGTTTAATGTCCTCGAAGGCCCGTTGGCATTTCTCTTCCCAAACGAATTTGGCGTCCTTTTTAACTAATGCCGAGAAGGGCTGGCACCTACCTGACAAGTTCGAAATAAAGCGTCGAAGATATGCCAGCTTCCCTTGAAAGGATCGTAGCTGTTTTAAGGTTTTGGGAGGCGGCATTTCTAAGATATCTTTAATCTTTTCCGGATCAATTTCAATCCCGCGATGTCGGACAACAAATCCTAATAATTTCCCAGAGGTAACGCCGAAGGCGCATTTTAAGAGATTCATCTTAAGGTTGTATTGCCTTAGTCGCTCGAAGACAATTCTCAAATCATACAGGTGATCCTCCTTCAGTTTGCTTTTGATGACCACATCATCCACATAACACTCAACTTGGTTGTGAATGAGCTCATAAAAAATCTTTGTCATTGCTCTTTGGTATGTTTCTCCTGCGTTCTTTAGTCCGAATGGCATTACTGTGTAGCAATACACTCCGATTGGTGTTCTGAATGCCGTGAGCTTTTCGTCTTCTGGTGCCATCTTTATCTGGTTGTATCCTGAAGATCCATCCATGAAATAGAATATTTCATGTGTCGAAGCGATGTCGATCATTAACTCGGAATTGGTAGTGGAAATTCATCCTTTGGACATGCTTTGTTCAAGTCTCGAAATCCATGCGGATTCCGATCCGGCCATTCTTCTTCCCGATCGGTACCACATTGGCTAGCCAAGTAGGGTATTGTTCTTCACGGACAAATTTAGCGTCGATTAGTTTCTTAACTTCAGTCTATTACTTGTTGTTCAATTTCCAAACGCATTCTTCTCGGAAGCTTGTCTAACCTGGAACGGAAGTAGGATCCACTCCTAGCCTGTGAACTGTAACTTCTGGAGCTAATCCTGGCATTTCATCGTAACTCCAAGCAAAACAGTCATTGAATTCCATTAATAGCTTGATCATTTCCTCGGAATCTTCTTTATTGAGTAAGGAGCTAACAAAGGTTGGTCTAGGCTTTTCTCTAGTACCTAAGTTAACTTCCATTAACTCATCTATTGTAGATTTGATTTCTTCTTCGAATTCTGGTGGAGCGTCTCCAATTGGTAGATCCTCGAGGTCCTCTGAAGCTTCCAAGCAGTCTTCATTAGGTTCGCAAGTGACAACCAAACAAAATTCCGTATCGTCAACTGAACCTACTGTGCCGAATCCGAGACCATGTTTTGAATTGGGAGGTCGACCAGCATTATTCCATAATTTTTTGAAGTGTTGTGATCGGCCTTTTGTCCAATGTCGAGGTAAGACACCACGCTGAATTAAATTTTGAACACAGGGAGAGTACCACTCAAAAGGTAATTCCATTAATTCGGAAGAAGTGACATCTTCAAATTGTACGTCGTTTTCAGTATTGGAAGAAGAAGTGCCACGGTAAAATTTGATTGGCTTTGCACCGCTGCTACATACTTCTTTGACCACCATACCCTCAATCTTATTAGACTGGATCGAGGTCAGGGTCATAGTGTGTACATAGTGGTTAATCTTCTCGTACATCGATTTGTATTCTTCGTTCTTCTCATCTTTGAGAGAAATCTTGAATTGTGATTTCTTCCGGTTTATTGTAGCTGCTTCTTTCTTGACTTCCTCTTCTTCCTCAGAGCTGTTCTCCCAATCAACGTTGATCACCGGCTTTTTCTGTCAAACTGTCCTAGCGTCTCTTCCATGACCTCGTCCCCGGCCTCGACCTCGGATGCGAGTTCTGGAGAAACCTTCACCATCTCGCTGTAAGGGAGTGGCGAGTGACAGTTGGACTAGAACTTCGGGTTCTTCATTGTCTCGAATTTCTTTTGCTTCATTTAGCACGGTGTTTACGGAGAAGATTGTTTTCTTCGGAGGTACGTAATAAGTCGCATCTTCATGGATTCCAATCTCATGTACGGAGAAAGGTTGCAAATCACCTTTAATGCACTGTTCTCCTCCTTCGTAGTATTTTATGCACTGATGCAGAGACGACGGTACCATCCAATTTTCATGGATCCATGGCCGGCCCAGTAGAGCGTTGAAAGATGTCTCAGAGTCAATTATGTGGAATTTTGCGGTTCTCTTTGCTAAGTCACCGGTCTTCATCATCAGTGTTATTGATCCAAGGGATCTTTCTCCTTTCTGGTTGAATCCTCTTAGTAACATCTTTTCCGCTTCAAGCTCGCGAGAATCAATTTCCAAGTATGCTAGCGTCCGAAGATTCATTATGTTGATCGATGCTCCTGGATCTACCAATACTCTGGAGAGCGTAAATTTTTCGATCAGTAATCGAAATGTACAACGGTCGGTTGTGATCGGCTGTCCCAAGTAGTAGATCACTGTCCGTGAAGGTAACACCTCGCTGTTCCTTTAACGAGCAAACCTCGTCTAAGGAATCTCTGGCCATCTGAGCTAAACAAATCTATGGATCAAGTAAGGCCTTGATCAGAGCTTCCTTCATATCTTTTGATAAGATGAGAGCGTCGTAGATGCTTAGTTTGGCTGGTAGTTTCCTAAGATGGGCTAGCATGTTATAGTCCACTTTGTTACCATGTGTCTCAGTTTCTTCCCGAATGGGCAATTCTTCTGCTGGGGTTGATTCTTCCCGAACAACCACCTGCTTTCCTTTGTCTTTTGGACCCATTCTCGGAGGTAGAACCCTTCCGCTCCTTAAGTTGACTTTTGTGATTTCTTCTGAATCTGGTACTGAGTTTACAGGTGTATCCTTTTGAATCAGCATGACAGGTTCTTCTGGAGTTGCTTCGGAATCTGAAGGCTCTAACTCTATTGTGATTGGAGCACCTTGGAATTCACAAATAGATTCATTGCTTGTTGAACTTTCGTAGCCTTCTTGATGAATGTCTTCTTTGTCATCGTGATTGTCGAGGTTGTGTATGATTTGAGAATTGTTATTGGTATCGAAATCGGGATCCGGATTAGATTGGTTGTCGTTAGTTACGTAATCGTTAGAAACAGTTAAAACGTAGCCAACGCCATAACTCTTATCATTATAAGATCCCGCCGGAGAGAGCAAATAATCATACAGAGTCAGAGGTTCGAGAAGTTTTTCCCCCTAATCGGAAACAACCATCCTAGGATAAGCAGCCCCTAGTCTAGCCTTAAGAGCCTCAGTCTTTTCTTCTTCTACGATCTCCTTCTTTTCTATGATCTTTTCTTCCTGGGGCGGTTCTTCGATTGCAAGCGATAGTGCCGGCTTGACAGGTTTCAAACTCTGAGTTGAAGCACGTGCCGAAGCGGTTTGGATGCGATCCAAAATTTTCTTCGATGACTTCGTCCAAGCGGTACTCCATCCATCATCAGTTGTGTAAGGGTCTATCGGAACAATGGGATCCGTTGAAATAACATTGACAGAACCTCCTTTCTGGGGTTCTTTCATGTATTCCTTTGGGATCGTTATGTTCCCCTTTCGGAGATTGTTGTCAAGCCAACTCTTGAAGGTAATGCAATCCTCTATCTTATGTCCAAGCATCTGGTGGTAAGGGCAGTAGTTGGGATGGTCTTTCTTATTAACTTCTTCTGGCTTCCTGGGTTCTGGCAGTCGAAAATCCGAAGTCTTCATCAAACTGCGGAACATCTTTGGCATTACCTCATTATTGAATGGATATTCTCTATTTATAAGCTCCTTTAACGTGCGCTGTGGGCGAGGCGGTTGCTCATATTGTTGAGTTGGTTGATAACCGGGTTGAGGTTGTTGGTAGTTCTCGCCGAGGTTATCGATAGCCGGCCGCGGCCGCTCCACATTCGTATTTGCATTGGCCGCTTGCCCTTATCGATCGCCGCGACGATCCCGGATTTCTTTTCAAATGTCTTCATAAGCTTCGTTTGTCTCGTTTTGTAGATGAAACTTAGTTGCTTCGCTTCCTCTTGCATGCTTCCGGCCTTGCTTAATAACTTCTCGAAAGTCTTAATTGTAAATCCCTTAAGGAGAAGTGCTATCGGGCCGTGAATGCTTTTAAGCAAGATACTGACTGCATGCTGCTCTTGTAGCTGTGGCTCACACTTCATGCTTAGATTTCTCCATCGAAGTATGTAGTCCACTAAAGTTTCATTCGGTTTCTGTTTCTCCACCACTAAGTCACCGATGGTGATATGGTGCTGAGCTCCGGCAAACCGTTTCACGAAGAGGTTTTCTAATTCTGAAAATATCCTTACCGAACCGTTCGGTAACTCTGCGTACCAATCGAAGGCGATCCCTGACAGGCTGCTGACGAATTGTCGGAAGAGTAAGGCGTCACTTCCACCGGCGTTGCAACAACTAGCGCGAAAATGTGCAACATGCTGTCGAGGGTTTCCGGTACCATCAAAAGTCTTGAACAGAGGTGGTACGAAGCCTTTCGGGTATTGTATTGCATCAAATTCTTCGGGGTACGGTCTATCCGTCCGAATAGATGCTCCGCTCTTGGGACCGTGCTAAGGCTTCTCGCACCTGCCGTTCTACCATGTTCTTGATGTCCTTCTCTGGGATCATATTTTGAGTAGAATCTTGCTTTGGCTGATCGTCTCCGTTAACGGATGTAATCTCTTTTCCTCCGTCTGTAATATGAATAACTTCTGGAGGCGTTTCTCTTGGGGGTTGAACCCGACTCCGAAGAGTGGTTAAGGCCGGCAGCCCATCTCTTCCATCCTTTTTGCCATTTGAGAGATTGTATCATCTTTTCTCAAATTTGTGCTCTTAATGCTTCCGGTTCATCTCTCTCCGCAGCTGCCGGGCACCTTGCGAAGCTGACGATGCTCGTGTCTCAACCATGTTGATCTCCACATATTCGTCATCCATGAACTCCGACGAGTCAACTTCATCTCCAAACTTTTCTTCTCTTTCTCTTGCTAACCGTTGAATGTCGGTTCTTAGCTTTTCCATAGCGTCCTCCAATGGTCTTTTTCGTACGGTTTCGCAGTTATCATGCGATGACCGTTGGATTTCCTTCTTGGGAGTCCCCTTCATTGCAGTGGCTCTCTCTTCGGACTCGAGTCTCCTGACGAGACTTTTCTTTTTTGGTCGTTGTTTCGGTCTTAATTGGCCAGTAGTAGAACACCATACCATCCTTCTAGCAGCAGAAGGCCTAGGACCGGATGGTATGTCGGCTGAATACTGGAAGGTGGTATCCTCCCTGATCTGTAAACCTGAAACAACAACAGGTGGACTAGCCTTCATCTTCTTATTCGGCTTTTCTGTTGTGCTAACGGGTTCTACTAGCGGCCCAAGACGGGACTTGGCTGGCACCCGCCCTATTCTTCTTAAAATCTCTGATACAGGACATTTCTCTTTCTTTGCTAACTTCTCTATCACAGTCTGTAGTCGGGCAAATGGTGTAATCCTAACCCTTTTCTTTCGACTGTCGCTATAGTATGCGGGTCGAGGTAATGTAGAAGCAATCTTGCGGACATTTTCCTCGTCAGCTGCGGCGGAGAGGGGATGGAATCTACTTCCTTCCAAAAGCGGTGTATACTCAGGCAATGGTATGTACTCAGGTAGTGGTGTGTACTCAGGGATTTCTTCCAAGAAAGCAACTTCGGCAGCTCTGGCCTTTCTGGCAATCTTTCTACCTCTGTTTCTTCTCTGAGTCCGTGTTAGGGGTGGAACCCTTGAGCTGGACCCAATTTCGAAAACAGAAGGTCTCGCACGGAGATCCGTACCCTCCACGGTAACATGCTCGTTACAAATTCGAATTTCCTTCCCCTTCGGTCTGGCGGAAGCCGGGTAGGTGCGGAGAGGACTAGACCGGTGGGGGTAGAGATAACGGTCCTCCTATGGACGGTAGTATTCCTCTCGACCGGAACCCTTTGTAGGGAGGGAACTCTCGAGTTGACTCGAGGTTGAACTCGATCAAAGGTCTTTCGGCTTCGGGCACTTTGTCCGTCGGTGTGAAAAGGGTAACGTCGGTGATCTTGACATTTGTGTTCTCGAATCCTTGCCCGAAACGGATGATCCCATTGTCGGGCAGCTCATCCTTGTAAATGGCGAAGTCCGATCCATTGGTGAAGGAGAAAATCAGCTTTAGGGCAGACATTTTCTACAAGGTAGATTCCGATTGTCGGTCCCAAGTTATGCTTCTTCTCATCGGGACGAAAAGAAAGGAATCGAAAAGAGTCCGAACACATTTTTGTTCATGTATTTATAAAAAGGAGTTATTTGTTAAAAGAGTCATTCATTAGAGGGTTTGTTTATTAGGAACGGAATGTTCAAAGGTGTAGAGAAGGTAAGGAATCCGATTCAGAATTGGAAAGGAAGAGAAAGTCTTATGCAAGACTTCTTGACTCGAAGGATCACTCCTAAACTAACACCTCTTGGGGGTCCACCCCACCTCAGAAAAGAGGTAAAAGGATTTCGGAACCTCTCCATTTAGGGGTGTCTAAACAGTGGCTCCTAAATCCGAGAGGAGTTGGCTATGACGATGGCCGTGCTGCCCACCATGCTCCGAGCTCCTTGTTGTTGCAGAGGTTTAGTTTTAGAAGTCATAAATCGGGAGATGAGAGAAGTGTTTTGGTTTAGAGAAAATCTTAAAATCCAAGTGTTTTTAATATTTTAATTAAAACAAATCTTAAAGTTGATTAAACAGAACCGATTAAGATTCCACGGTTCCGTCATCCCGGCACCATTATTTTCATCGAATTCACTTAGTTCAGATGAATTTGCTAAACTCAACTGAATGAGTTCCACACCTTCATTTAGACCATGGGAAATCCCGTTAGCAACACGTGGGTTACATCATCCGAGGTATTCCCGATTATTCAACGAGACGTTTTAATTTAGTTGCAATTGTAGTTTTGTGTTCTGTTTGTGATTAAATTTTGAGTTGTTTTATATTTTGAAATATTGTGGCGGTGAATTTTATCTTGCGAGTGATTTTTAATTTAGTTTTGGTTTCGGTTTAGGGACTATCTTAAAGGTTTTGGTTTTCATGCAATGATTGTTTATCATGCAAGAAAAGTAGAGTGCATTTGCAATAAAGTAAATTGCAATAAAATAAAAGCGTACTCGGAGAGTCATCCCGTCATCCCAAGCCGCACTTAAAACACATGTTAAGGCATTTAAATATTTCAACAAGTACCTGAGTAAAGCTAAGGGAAAGGTTTTGGTTGTCTATCAAAGTCCTAATCACTATAACTAGTCATCTCCTATGACATCTAGGTTCTTGTATTTTAGTTTAAGGACGATTTTCTTCATCAAAGAACAATTAAATTCAATTGTTCTTATAAACATCCTATCATATTGAGGAAGTGCTTAAGACGAGTCTTAAACAACTTTTCAATACCTCTAGGATTGTTTTAAGTCCAAGAGAATTTAATTATACAAGTGAATTAATCATCCGAGAGTTTAAGTTTTGTTCTTTTGCTCAGTGAACTAGGACATTTGCATATCCTATAAGTGAGATAACACTTCACTTGATACCTCATTTAGGAGTTATTAATAATAAGAGCTTTAAAAGGGCAAATCAACTTATTAAGTATTTTAATGATTTAAACTTAATGATTTAATTTTAATTTTGACTTAATTATAAAAAATTAGTTTAAGTTTGGAATAGTGTTCAAGTTATTTTAGATTTAATTCTTAATGATTTCATTTAGGTTTGTTATTAAATGATTTTAATTTAATTTAATTTAATTTAATTTAATTTTAATTTAATTTGATTTCAATTTAATTTTAATTTAATTTAATTTAATTTAAATTTTAATTTAATTGAGATTATTCTTTTAATTTTCTTTTTAAGTATTATTGAAGTGATTTATTTTGGGATTTTTAAATAAAATATCTTCTTGAATAATATCCCTACTTTAATAATTTCAATTTTCCGTTAATCTTCCAAATTTAATTAATTAATTAATTAAAGTTTACTTTAATTATTCCTAAGATGATTGGTGGGTTTCTACCCTTAACCATTTAAGTTTCAATCATCCAAAATCAGTTTAAATCAAATATTTTACCCTCCCCTTTTTGGTTAATCCTAAAATTTTAATTAAAGGTTGAAAATTTTAATTACCATTTTGCCCTTCAAGCTTAATAATTCTATAACTCACTAAATTAAGCTCAAATGAACTTGAAATTTTTATGTGACCTCACTTACATGTCAATTAAGACATTAGAGGAGAAAATGTTATTTTTCTGTATTTAATTTTTTTATGTAATTATTTTTAATGGAAAATAGGGATTTTCAAGGAAAATTCAATAACATGATTAAAAAATATTTATATCCTTAAGAAAATTATGGGATATTCCTAATGATAAGAGGACCATTTGGACCAATTTTGGTGATTTTTTGAATTATATTTTATTTATTAGAATTATTTTGAATTTCGGAGCTTTAATTAATTTTAAAATAAAATTAAAGTTGAAAAATAGATTTTATATTTTTCTTAAATCTCTCTATCCTCAACGAGTTCAGGGAAACAAATTTTATATTTTTCTGATTTTTCTTTGATTTATTAGAATTATTTTAGTGAAAAGGTTGGAAAATACATTTTTTAATATTAAAAAATTACATTAAGCCTTTAAAATTCAATGTCTTACCCTAGGGACTTAAGAAAAATATTTGGTTTGTTCCTAAATGATTAGAATTCAAAATGTGACATTTTGGTGATTTTTAATATCTTTATAATTTTTATTATTTTTAATTATTAAAAATATTAAAATAATGATAAAAATCAACTTTTTTAGAAAATTATAATTTTAATTTTCCTAAGTTCCTCTGATATCAGAGAAGCTCCAAAGCCATTTTTGTGAAATTTTGAAAAGTATTTTGTGAGTTATGAATTTTTAAAGTTTAATTTTACCCATTTTTGCTTAAGAGGCTTAATTAACCCATTTGGTGGGGTTAATCAAGTCCAATTGGTTTCAAATTTTTATGTGATGTTCTCCTATCCCTAGAGGACAATGGAGAATTATTTTTAAGTTAATTTGATGAATGGTTAACCCTAATTAATTAAAGTTCAATTTTGGGTATTTAGGCCAATTAGGGTTGTTCAAAGTGAATTAACTCAAAACTTATTTTTCCTAGGTCCTCCGGTCACAAGAAACATCACCAAATTTTCCTAGAATTTATTTCTCAACATGCTAATTATTGGAATTAAAATACTCAAAACGAGTAACATGAACTTGAAAAATCAATAACTTCTCATAGGGATGGCCTCGACCTTGGAAAATTCGGGAATGTTCCCAAGTTCAGAGGCTTCAAAAGCCCTATGGTCTCATGCCATGATGAATTGCCTATGCAAATGGAGAATTAAAATAATGCAGAGAGTAAATAAGTCATTAAAAATAAAATAACTAATAAAATTACTTGATTTCTTTTCCACATTATTCTCCTCTGTTCACTGAGCAAGAGGGTATTTTTATTTTATTTCTAGGATTTTTCTACACAAAGTTATGAATTTTTGAAGTTCTAGTAATTAAATAAATAAAAAAATAGCCTATTTTCCTACTTATCCTACGCGGCGCCACGCCATCCTCGGCAGCTCCGAAAGGCCACGCGGCGCGCTCTGATTCGGCACCGCCATCCGACTCAGCGCTCCAGGGGCCCGCTGTATCATTCCGTCTCCTCATACGGCTCAATCTGGATCGTCCACCCGTGCGTGTATCAAATGGACGGCATCCGTTCATAGTCCCCAAGCCTCCTAGCCCGAGAACCGTCCACACTAAATCCTTAATTTCTCACTCAATACTTAACGGATTTTCGTGTTATTGTGCTCTATGGATTCATCTTGAAGAGACGAATACATCTATACGGTGATCATGCATTGAAATCAAGGCATTTGAAATGGAGAATCTCCAGAAGCTTGGGATAAAGAGTTAGCTCATACCTTAGCTCAGAGAAGTGTGACTTCAATCTGAGGGTTGTGTCACCTTCGATTGGGTCCAAGCAAGCTCCAGATGAAGTCCCTTGGCTTGGTGAATTGCCTAGGTACAAAAGTGACCACAGCCGATCACAAAGCTTGGAGGCTGGAAGCAATGGCTGGCCTGGTGAGGGGGCTTTTGTTAGGAAACTTCTCCTCTTGATCCGAGTGAAGGTGTAGAGTCAATCAATTTGAAGATTGACTCACCGTGGTGAAGTGTCATGGTTTTGGGCTTGGATTTCAACTCCGAAATCGAGCTCACGGAGAGGAAATGGCAGGGGGATTTTAGTGGGGATCAAGTTCTCTATGTGTAGAGAGTGGTCCGGGATGATTTTGGCGGGGTTTCGGTAAGGTTTGGTTCGGCACCTCTCTTGGCGAGAGGAGGGGGTGTTTAAGTAGGAGAGCACTGGAGGGCCTCCTGGGGGTTTAAGGGTTGGGATCGACTGCTCTGGTGAGGAGAAGAATAACTGCAATGGCCATTTGGAGTGAGGCAGCTCAGCAAGGTGGAATTCCAAAATTTGGCTCCTCCCAAGGTCTCGGCCATGTTGTTTTCCGGCGATCCAGGCGGCTGGCCGGTAGGTAAGGGTCACCCTCAAGTTCAGGTGGGTCAGGGCTGGGGTTTTGCGTAGGCAATTGAGCTTTGCCATGTGTCAAAAGCTTGGAATAAAATGGCATGGGGGAAGGCCAATTTTGGCTTGATTTGGTCAAGTATACCTTTTGGGCTTGGTTCACCCTTCAAGGTGGCTTTGGGTGTTCTGGGGAGTCAAAGGAATCAGCTGGTTTTGCATGGAGAAGTCCTTATCCAAATATATTTGGATTAAATTTGGGTTAAGGTGAAACATGTTTAAGGTTAATTACTTTTTAGGAGGTGCTTAAAGGACATCCTCCTTTTGCCATTTAAGGAGGGTTGACAACTTAGAGATCCTCATGGCTTGCCAATGGCTTGCATGTGGCTTCATGGCTCCATGTGGCTTGGGAAAAGATTTGGTCAATTTCATAAAAAAGGGATTTTGTGAATTTTGACATTTTGATGGGAATTGTTATGAGGCTTGATTTGGAATTGTTTAATTGATAAATTAGGACTTTAGGAATGATTTTAAATTGAATGTGTGATGAGGGAAAGTGTCATGTGGGCTTTAGATTGATTTGGGCTTTTTGAATTTGGTAGAAGTGGGCTTTTAGGAAGGTTTAAGGGAGTGGGCCTTTATGTTTAGCAATGGGCTTTTAGATAAAAAATTTTGTAAAGGGCCATGCCAAATAAATGTTGAATTTAGTTTAAGGATGTGTCTTGAATGATTTGAAGCAAATTTGAGGTGGTTTGGAATTGAACTGGGTTGAATTTGGGTTCATTTGGTAAATGGGCCAATGTAGGTCAATTTGGGCTAATTTGGGCCAATGTTGGGCTAAGATTGAAATTGATGTAAAATTAATGTTGGTAAATGTTTATAGGAGTGTTTCAAAGAGGTTTTAACTTTGGTTGGGTTTTGGTTTTGGGACTTGGGCTTATTTGGGTTAGGTTTGGGTTTAGGTCAAAATTGGGCTTTTTGGTTTTGGGTTGAATTTGAGTGGGGTTTGGGTCCAAATTTTGGGCAAATCATGTTAGTGTTTTGTTTGTGGGGATTTTAGGGAAGGTTTAGAAAAGGTTTGAGGTCAATTGGAGTTGAATTGGTTTGGTTTGGGCTAAGTTTGGGTCATGGGTCCAAATTGGACTTTAAAGTCAAAAGTGAAATTGGATTCAAATGTCAATCAAATTGGACTTGGATTTGGTCTAGATTGATATTGTGGATATTAAATTGAAGTTTATAATTGAATCGGACCAAAATTGGGGTCAATTGGGTAGATTTGGTTTGACATTGGGTTCACTTGGGTTAAGAATGGGCTAAATTGGGGGTTTTGGTAAAAGTATGGTAAATTGACAAAATTGGCCCATGGTGTAGTTGGACAAAATGAAATTGGGAATATTTGGAATTTTTTGGAATTTTCTGGGAATTTTCTGAATTTTTGGATTTTTTGGCTAAGAGGGGCATTTTGGGTATTTGCATGGTATTGGGGGGTATTTTTGGAATTTTTGGTATTTTTGGCTATGGATGATCAATTTGATTGGTGAGGAAATGTTCAAGGTTAATTTTGGGGAATTTTGGGTGATTTGGAAATTTTGGAGGATTTGGGCAATTTTAAGGGTTTTTGGTAGGCTTGATAGGTGTAGGTTCCCCGGGGCCAAAAATTGAAATTTTGGAAGAATGAAGATTGATCAAATATGAGTGAAATGGAATCACTTTGATTGAGCCATGAAGCCATGTTAAGCCCATATGAGCCATGAGAAGACTCATTTGAGGCATTCACTATGTTGTTCCTAACCCTCTTGCCTGGGGGCTTAGGGGTTAAGGTCCATCCATATGAATTACCTACATGAGTCAAGGAGTCAAGTTGGGTATGGTATGGTTTTAAGATTTGGATTGTGTATGTGAGAGTGTAGAGTATGAGTGAAGTGAGTGTGTAAGTCAACCCTCACCAGACCAGGCCACCCAGGGTAGTCCTAAGGTCAAAGAGTCGTATAGGGAACTCATCCTTTAAACCTTCACTTTTGATTTCAACCCTCTAGGTGATTAGGGGTCTATAATCAAGCTTGTGGGGTTTGCAGGGAGGCAAGAAGTGGTTCAAATTTCTAAGGGGTGGGTCCCAATTCTAGTCCTCTAAGATAGTCAAGGGAAAAGCCTAAGGGTAGATCCTAAGCACTAAAGAGAGAAGAGAAGACCTCATCAAAAATGAGGTCAACAACATATCCATAAAAAACTTCCTTCAAAGGTGAATTGTGGAGTTCGTACTAAAAGCATCTGTGGTCTTTTTTATAAATGCATGAGTAAGTCTGACACTGAGGCGGAGTTCGAAGAAACTTGGTCCTTAATGATTGAAGTTGGGGAACTTCAGAATAATACGTGGTTGGCTGAAATGTATCGTCATAGGCACAGATGGTCAACAACATTTAATAAGGTTGTATTCGGTATATCAATCTTATCAACACAGAGGATTGAGGCAACCAATAATATATGTCATAATGTTACAAAACCAACTAACTCTCTATCAGATTGTTTCATTGGACTTGAAACCATCATGAAATCTTGGCGTCGCAACGGGAAAGATGAAGATTTCAAATGAGGTCAGTCCGTCACAACACCCATGGTTAAAATCAATCTCGTGTTAAGGCAAGCTGCTGCATTCTATACAAGGAAGCTTTATTCAATGTTTGAACAAGAGCTACTGAATGGATTATGTGGGCTTACAGCTGAATTATCTGCGGATAGTGAGGCTAGATACAATGTAATGAGTTTGGATAAGGAGGGGACAAGACAGTCGTGGACTATATTAGTCGACAAAATTAATTATGAGGTTACATGTACTTGCAAAAAATTTGAGATGATGGGACTGCTGTGCTCCCATGCTCAATTTGTACTCAATGTAGTGAAAATAAAGGTGATTCCAGATAAGTATTTCTTACTGTGGTGGTCTAAAAATGCTAAAAGGGATATCTACAATAGGCATGGATGTAGAGATTTGAGAAATGCTAATGTGAACAATGTTTCATCAAGTGCGCTGTTATTCAAGTCCAGTTCTCAGAAGTTTGCATATCAACTCATAAATATGGCACAAGGACATGATTCAGCGGAGGAGTTTTTGTGGACGACCTTTAAAAAACTATCTGTTGACCTTGGTGACGTTCTAGTAGGGAGAAAACCTGAATCAAATACAACGACGAAGAAGAAAAAAATTCTAAATCCAGAACTTCTATTGACGACCCCGTAAAGATGAGTCCGAAAGGAGTTTCAACTTCGAGGTTGAAAGGATATTGAGAAAAAACTAAGAAATGCAAAAGTAAAAAGTCGTTGCTTGATTAATGCTTTCTTTCTAAGTATATTGAGTTTTGTTCTCTTATTGGTAATAATTTTAAACTTTGCTTTCAGGAAAGGAACAACATGTGTCATCTAGCCGTGAAGCTGTTAATATATTTGAAGAAATGTTAACAGATTGTCTTACACATGTACGTTCAATTTATTCAATTCACTTGGCTCTCCGATGAAATTATGGAATTCAAGTTTACCCAGTATTAACATTGTTTTGCAGGAATACTATGAATCGCAACCAGTCAATACATACACAGGAATGTTAATGGATTCCATAAGTTAGAGATATGTTGTTTGTGTTCCTATATGATATAGATGTATTTATTATAAATGTGGTTCATATTATGTTTCACAAGTTGTTCAGTTTATATTTTTTTGGAGAAACAATCCATTACATATTATGAATGACAAATAGCTCTGTTTGGATGATTAAAATCCATTATGTGTGTTAGCAACTATAGAATAACAAACATAAAGATGTTTAGTGACAATAGAATAACACTTAACAATAGAATAACACGCAATAACACATAAATAATACGCCAATAACACAAAAATAATACCAGAATAATACGCAATAACACGCAATAACACTTAAATAATACGCCAATAACACACAATAAAACGTAAATAATACACCAATAACAGGTAAATACTACTAGAATAATACTTGATTAACACTAGAATAATACTTAATAATAGAATAACACATCCCAAATGAGACAACACGTAGGAATAACAAGAAAATATTCATTCTATGAGTTACCAACTTGTTGACCTCATTTTTGGTGAGGTTTTTTCTCTCCTTAGTGCTTAGGATCTAGCCATAGGACTTCTCCTTGACTATCCTAGAGGACTAGAAATGGAATCCACCATTTAGAAATTCAGACACCTCTTAACTCCTCTTGAACCCCATAGATGACCATAAACCTCCAAACCGCTTTGGAAGATTGAAAGTCAAGTGTGGAGGTGCAAGGATGAGTTCTTATAGGATAGTCAAGCCTTAGGACAACCCTGGGCGGCCTGGTCCTGGTGATGGTTAGCCTGTACACACCACACTCTCACACACATTCCAAACCCTAAAACCACTCTTACCCAACTTGGCTTCCTGACTCATGTAGGAAACTCATGTGGATGAACTTCAACCCCTAAGCCCCTGGCTAAGAGGCTTAGGAACAACATACTGAGTACCTAAAATGAGTCCTTTTATGGCTCTTGTGAGCTTAGCATGGCTTCATGGCTTAACCAAAATGGTTTCATTTTACTCACATCTAATCAATCTTCACTTTTGCCAAAATTTCAATTTTTGACCCCTGGCCTCTAAACTCTCAAAAAATTATTAAATTGCCCCTTAAAAGGTCCCCGAAACTCAAAACTTTGCAGTCACCCGGGCTCCCAAAAAAATCATTCCAGAGCATTCCTCTCGTCAAACTGAGAAGTTTGACTACAAACATGCCATGCTTTCGAGCTACCTTTAAGCCACTCGCGGCCAAAATAGTCGATACTTAAAAAACGCTCCGGGATTCATAAAACCTTCCAAATAAATCAAAAATGACCCCAGACACCTTTGTTTGACTCCAAATTTATTTCTAAACTACCTCGAGCCTTTAATTCAGTCTTTTGACCACTTACCCCCAAACCCCCCAAAATTACCAAAATGCACTTCATAGCCAAAAATTTCGAAAATTACAAAAAATCCCAAAAAATTCCAAAAATTCCAAAATATTCTCCACATCATTTTGTTCAACTAACAGATACCCCAATTTTGGCAATTTAACCCAATTTGATCAAAAATTCCAAATTTTCCCTTAAAACTTAAAATTAACCCTATGTCCAAACCCAACAAATTGATCATCCAATTCAATTCAAAATCACTCCAAATCTTTTCCAAACTCTTCATAAGACTTTCCTAAGCCAAACTCAACATTCACTTAGTCCAAAGTTTGACCCAAACCTAACCCAAACTCAAGCTCAAGTTCACCCCAAATTTAAAGGCCCAAAATCAAGCCCATGAGCTAAATCACTTCAATTAGCCCAAATCCACTCAAAAGTCCACATGCCAATTATCATTTCATCATCCCTTTGATTAAATGATTTGTCTAAAGTTCCAAATTCATCATTTGAATCAACCAAAAATAACCTCATGACATTTTTCCATCAAACCACCCAAATGTCATAAATCCCCTTTCATGAAAGCTCCCAAGCCAAAGGTGAGCCATGGAGGAGCCAAATGTGAGCCATGAAGCTTGTGTCAAGCCATATGTGAGACATGTAAGCTCTTTACACATCACCATACCATTTTGGGGAGAAGGATGAATCACTTTCCACCTCTCTTAATAAAGCCTTTTAACACTTTTATGTCACACCCTTACCCATGCTTATCCTAATCTCCTTGGATGGGGACTTCTCCACCTAAAGGGGGCTAACCCAATTGATCTCCCATCAGCCCAAATCAAGCCTTGGTGAGTGAACCAAGCCCAAACCATGAATTGACCCAAATTTACCCAAAATGCCCCTTACACCCATGCAATTTAAATCCACGACTTTACTCATGGCAATCCCAAATTGATTGCACCAAAATCAAACTTTGACCTCTCCTCCACCTAAGCACACATTTTGAACCCATTAATCAACCCCCATGACCACCCAAGCGCCACCATAACCTTCCTTATTTAAACCTCACCTCATGGCCAAAAGTGAGGAGAAGAAAGATTACCTTGGGCAGACCTTGCCAAATTGTTCCCAAAGCTTCTCCAAGCACTCCCAAGCTCAATCAAACCATTTCCAATTGAGGCCTCACCTCTTGGACAAAGGTATCAAATTTTTTTCTCCAACCGAGCTTATTTAAAATTTTTGTAAATATTCACATGCTTTAAGTATATCATCACCATATAGATGTGTGCTACTCGATCAAATGATCATTTTAAAAAAAATTTCACTTAATTTAGTTGAGAAACGAGTGAGAAATCAAGGTTTGAAGGTGGACGGTTTTGGGTGAATAACAGTTGTAGAGAGGACCAGCAGCCGTCTGATCAAGCGTGTATCGGACGAACGGCCCAGATGGAGTCAGACGGGAGCTTCGTCGATGAACAGGCAGCAAAACAGAAACGCCCCAGCGAATCACGGAGCGACACGTGTCATTTGAGCGGGAAATTGGATAATTTATTTATTTATTTAACCTAAACATCAAAAAATTATAACTTTGCCTAGAAAACTCAAAAAACAAAATAAAAATATTCACTTGCTCACAGAAACTAGGAGAATAATGTGAAGGTAATTTCATATTTATTTAATGTATATTTTATTTTTAATTAATTAAATAGTGTTTTCAATCTTTTAATTCTTCATGCATGTAGGAGCTTCACCATAACTTGAAATTTTGATATGTTATTCTATACATAATGATGGATCTTTCTTGATTTTTCCAAAGTCAGGGAAGATCTCCATGATGAGATATCTATTTTTCAATTTTATGCATCAGTTTTGCTATAATAATTATAAAAATTATCATATTGCTTAGAAAAATCTAGAAAATTTAGAGTTTATTCTCTTTGACCAGTGGTACAGCATAAAATTATCTAAGGATTTATTTCAATCAAATAATCACTAATTTGGCCATGACCCCAAAACTAAACTTTAATTAATTAGGAGTAGTCACATATCAAAATCACATGAAATAAACTCTCCATTGACACTTAGGATCTGGGAAACCTCACATAAAAATTTCAAGTCAATTGGAACTAATTTAACCTACTAAATGAATTAATTAATTGACATGGCTATTTTGAAAATTAAAAAATTCATAAAACCCAAAATACATTTAAAAAATTTACCAAATTAATTTCGGGAGTTCTCTGTGATTAGAGGAGTCCAAGAAAAATAAAATTATATTTTTCAAAAAAATATATTTTTTAATCATTTTTTTTAAATATTTAATTATTAAAAATTATAAAAAATCACAAAAATATAAAAATTCATCAAAATGTCACATTTGGTCTCCTAATCACTTGGGAACCATCAAAATATTTTTCCTAAGTCTCTAAGTTAAGATATTAATTTTTAAAGGCCTAGGATAATTTTTAACATTTAAAAAATGAATTTTCTTAACCTTCCACTAAAATAATTATAATAAATCAAATAAAAATCAAAAAATATTAAATGTGTTTCTCTGGATTCCTTGACTACAGAGAGATGTTCTAAAAATATAAAATTAATTTTTCCACCTATAAAATATTTTAAAATGAATTAATACTCCAGAAATTAATATAATTCTAATAATTAAATTAAAACTCAAAAAATCCCCAACTTTGGTCCAAATGGTCCTCTCATCAAGGGTCACTTCCAGTAAAAATTTCAAATTCATAGGTCTTTCCTTGGTCAAGTTATTGATTTTTCATTAAAAACCCCATTTTTGCATTAAAATAAACATATAATTAAATTAAATTCAGAAAAATCACATTTTCTCCTCTGATATTTTAATTGACCCATGAGTATAGTGACACAAAAATTTCAAAGTCATTTGAGTTATATTTAATGAATTATGAGGTGAACAAGCCTAAGGGGCAAAAAGGTAATTATGTAAATTTAGCCTTAATTAATATTCAAGCTTAATTATGGGTAATGGGTAATAAATAATCCTAATTAATCTCCTTAGATGATTGAAACATGAGGAATTAAAGGGTAGGAACCCATTTATCACTTTTATAACATAAACAAAATGATTATAATTTCTTAAATTATTAAAAATTTGAAGTTAATTAAAAGAGAATATATTAAGTGAAGGGGTTTAATCTTGGAAGATATTAATTTATTAATCTTAACCCCTAATTAATGATAGAAATCAAATACCACTTAATATCAATTTAATAACTTATTATTGAAAACTAAGATAAATTAAATAATCAAATTAAAATAATTTCTAAGATAATTTAAATAACCAAATTAAAATAATTTCTAAGATAATTTAATAAAAAAAATAATATAATTAATTAAATTTAAAATATTTGTAAAATGACGTGATTAATTCAAAACAATTCAAATTAAATATAATTAAATTAAAGCAATTTTAAAATAATTTAATTAACTTTAAATCAGAATTAAATTAATGCAACTAAATTAAAATCAACTTCAAATCAATGCAATTAAATTAAATTAAATATAACTAATATTAAAGTTAAAACAATTTTAAAATAACTAAGTCAACTTTTGAAATTACACAATAAAATTGAAATAACATAAGACAATTATAATTAAACTAAAGTCTTATAATTAATCTGAATCATTCTTAAAAAACCAACTCAACTTCAAACAAGATGGTTAAGTTTCTTAATAACCTAACCTGCCCCTAAAGACTTTCACCCACATAACTCTTAAGTGAAACGGCAAGAGAATGTCATATTTCTCATAAGATAATTAAAACATCTAAATTCACTGAGCAAGAGTCTAGACACAACTAAACCCTGGATGATCAGTTCATCCGAACGATGAAATTTATTTGGACTCAAAATAATCTCATAAGCATTGAAAAGATGTTCATGACTCATCCTAAGCACTTTCTCAATATGATGGGGTGTTTTAGAAGAACAATTGAACTTAATTGTTCTTTGATGAAGAGAATCATTCTCAATAAAATGCAAGAACCTAGATGTCATAGGAATTGACTAGCAGTAGGATTAGGATTTTGGTAGACAACTAGAACCTTCCCTTAGCTTTACCTAAGTGCTTGTTGCAAAATTTAAATGCTCTGACATGTGTTTTAAGTGCAGCCGGGAATGACGAGAAAATCCACCAGGTTGCTTTTATTTTATTGCGATTTATTTACCTGTGCTGTACTTTACTTCTCTTGCATGTTAAACAAGGATGTCACCCTGCATGAGAACTCAAACTTTATGTTAGCCACAAAACGGAAACCCAAAACTAAACTAAAAGTCATAACAAGTTAAAATTCACCGCCACAACATTCAAAAGATAAAGTAACTCAAAATTTAATCACAAACAGAACAACAAAACTACAACTACAACTGGATTAAAACGACTTGTTGGATGATCAGGAATCCCTCGGATGATGTAACCCACGTGTTGCTAACGAGATTTCCCACGGTATAAATGAAAGTGTGGAACTCATTCAGTTGAGTTTAGTAAATTTATCTGGACTAAGTGAATCCGATGAAAATAACGATGTCAGAATGACGGAACCGTGGGATCTTAATCGGCTATGTTTAACCTACTTTAAGATTTGTTTTAATTAAAACATTAAGACATTTGAACCTTAAGACACCTCTAAACCAAAATAATTCTCTCATATCCTGATTTTCACTTTCTAAAACTAAACCTCTGCAACAACAAAGAGCTTGGAGCATAGGGGGCAGCACGACCATCATCATCAGCAAAACTTGAATCTACATCAGCAAAACCTTTCTTAGTTTAAATAACAAGCCATAGGATTTTGAGGTAGTTTGCCTAGTGCAACATAAACCCTCAACCTTTTTGTTAGGTATTTGTATAATCATGTTATGCAAATTAAGCCCTAACCGGTCTTAGGACTCTGAGGTAGTCATTCAGTACGACATAAACCCTCACATCTTCGAGGCTACTTGTGTGATTATATCATACAAGTATAAGTCCTAATTAATAAAAATTAGCAGGATCGAAACATTAAATAACATTCTCAAATTGAAGCAAAAAAATAGGATAGTTTGGGAAGTTGCCAAGATTCTTCTTGATCCTCAGCTTCCCCTACTTCTCTTCCTTTTGACTTTTAAGAATAAACTGTTCCAAATTTGAGCTAATCCCTTTTGAAATTCCAAAATTTAATCCTTTGAAATGTTAAACTTTGAAATTCTTGAGAGCAAAACCACTGATCATTATCGAGAGTTTTCTTAAATGATTCCCTTCATTTAAGATGTAATTAACTATAGAGGCTTACTTATAGGGAACTTTAAGAACCCAGGTAATATAAACCCTGCTTCATTCCTTTATATTAAGCTGGGGAACTTGTCGGCTTATAAAAATTGGTTCACAGACCAAACGGATGTCACAAATCTCCTAGTTTATTTAATCGAGCCCCATCATCAAACAATGTATTTATTCTTCGGGATATATACACGGTTTCTGATACGGTGCTCGTTTATATAAACTATTTGGGATGTGAGATCGGTTTAATTTCATATCTTAAAATTTTTCAAACTTAATATTATTCTCAAAAATCAAATGCTTCTTTCTAAAACTATATATATATTTAAATTAAATTTAAAATCTAAAGTTCACCGAAAACTTCTGTAGGCGACCCCCTTTAAAAACACTTAACCTAAAAATTTGCTGACAAATTTCTGGCGACTCCGCTAGGGACTAGTTCCTCTCTCCATTTTGATCAGATGGTTTTGCTTTCATAAATCGGTAGTGAGTCCATACCCCTAGTGGACCAAATTACCATTCTTTCCGTTTGCATACCTCGCTCATTTCTGTCTTTAGTGAGTGTAGTCAACTCCTTTGGACTCTGGAGCCACTATTTAGACACCCCTAAACAGAGAGGTTTCAGAATCCTCCCACCTCCCCAAAGAGGCGAGGTAGACTCCCAATAGGTGTTAGAATAGGAGCGATGTATTCATGTGATTTCAATGTGAATTCAACCTCCTTTAAAACTCGGACTGGGTCTGATTCTTCATTCCTCTTTGGTTTTGACTTGCTGCTAACAGGTCAAACTCAAATTTCACTCTAACAAACTTCCAATAAACGATAAATAAAATAAAATTTTGTAAAAATTTCAAACCAAAATAAAACTTCTCAAGACACAACAAGTATACAAAAATAATAAAAAAACAAACACAAAAAAAATTCACATGCTTAAAGGATGCCCAGTACAAAGCAAGTTAACTTGAGTACTTTCATTGAAACTGCAAAGCAAGGGATGTCACTGACTTCCAAAAATTCTTCAAATGACAGGAGACAATGTCTTCACCCAAGCTGGTTTTTTCTTTCACCTCTGGAGTGGAGTTTGTCATCAATAGGGAGGAACTGCCTGACCTGGCAGTCATCAAGTTTGGACAAGGATTCGACAGTGTTGAAACTAAGTTCGGGAATTTATCTGTTGAAATGATGAAACCAGAAATGAGGAAGTCCATTGAGCCTATTGCTGAGTTCAACTTAAAAATTGTTGAAAAGCTCCCTATGCCAAAGAAGGAGTGGATTGAAAAAGACTCTTCTATTGTTGTGAAGTATGTCGCTAGAAGCGCTGGGACTTCTCTGAGGACTGCTTCAGCTCCTACTTTTAGAGCCACCGTCACCACACCAACTGTTTTGTTAGATAATGGAAAAGAAATTTTACAAAAGGAAGAGTTAGTCGATGCTTACACCCTACCTTTTTCCAGACTCGAAATTGGATCCAATTTAAAGACCGCGCAACTAATGAAAGCACAAGAAAAGAAGCACAACTGGAAAAGTCTAAAAGTCGACCAGCCACGACGACCCGCTCGCCGCAATGCCGCCAGCCGAGCCAAGCAATCACCTCAGCGAATACAAACAACGACCGGTTCGAGCAAAGCGCAGCTTGACAGAACTCCTGAAAAAAGAATACCCCTTCAAGAATGAAGCAGTTGGCAAGATGTTCCGTAGTCTGATCAAGCAGGATGGATTTCAGTTGCCAAAGCCCAAGAAACCAGAGGATTTGGACAAGAAAGATCACCCGATGTCCTTACCACCGGATGATCGGACACAAGATAGAAGACTGCTTCACTTTCAAGAACTGGCTCAAGTATAACCTCGATCGTGTGAACATAGCAATCTCGAAGGAATATTTAAAAGAACCTGAAAAAGGTTCTGTGAATATGATTTATGATGTTTCGCTTGCCTTCTATACAATGACGCCAGTGCTCGAGGGGATAAATGATGTTCCTCAAAAGTCTCCGGTTGACCTAAGAATTCTCAAAGGAAGTTCGATTGAGTCCGCCATAGAGAAGCTCCGAGTTGACATTGCACAACTATTTGAAGACCTGAAAGAAGATGTCAAAAATAGAGATTACAACCTACCAGATTACATGGAAGGTAGTTTTACAGAAATCAACGTCATCAAGATGGAGACCACGCCATCCTCGTGCGATGCTCCTTTCTAAGAAGAACACCGCTGATGAGTTTTAAATGGCCATTCAACAGCGGGATGAGCAGATAGGTCAAATGAAGAAACAACTGGAGGAAATAACGATCGTCATGGCTACAATTCAAGGGCAGTCGCAGACATTACCAATAGCAGCTTTGGAGGCAAACCGACCAGAAATTGTTCACATTACAGATGAAAGAAAAGAGTCCAACTCCGACAAACAACCGAAGAATGATCTAGTTCAGAGTCTGATGCTGGAGAGTGACATTAAACAGATGGTGGAACAACAGGTGAAAGAAGCCCTGGTCCAATCAGAAATGGAGGAATCAGTTTCAAAGGGTAGACCTTACCCGAAGAGTTTGATACCGTTCGCACTCCGGAGGTTTCGTATCACCATTGTTCAAAACTTTTGATGGAACTGGAAATCCCTGACATCATGTTGCACACTTTCAAGCAAGCTGCTGCAACGCGGGGGGTAGTGAAGCACTTTTATTCCGCCAATTTGTGAATAGCCTTACCGGAGCTGCCTTTGATTGGTATGCAGAGTTGCCAAATGGTTCGCTAAGGACATTTACAGGAATGGAAAATCTTTTTGTCAAACGGTTTGCTGCAGCTCAGCACCACATCACCATCGGTGATCTTGTGGTAGAGAAAAAGAAACCAGATGAAACCTTGGTGGAATACATCCTGCGTTGGAGAAATCTCAGCATAAGATGCAAGCCACAATTGCAAGAGCAGCACGCAGTTGAAATCCTTCTAATGAGAATTCACGGTCTAGTTGGTCTCTTGCTCAAGGGATTCACCATCAAGACATTCGAGAAGTTACTTAATAAAGTCGGAAGACTTCAAGAAGAAGCTAAACAACTTGGCTTTCTTGGAAAAGTCAACGAGCTGGAGCCAACGAAGATATTCGAGAAGGAATCCGAGACAGTTGCTGTGGTTAACAGGGGAAAGCGACAACTACAAGTACAGGTGGAACAACATCAACGGACCTTCCAACGTCCTGCATGTAATGCTCAAGCAATCCTTTCAAAGAAAGACTTTACCAGACAAATGAAAGACAAGTTCCAACAATGGTTGCTCAAACAAACAAGGTGTACTCTTTTAAAGACGAAGCAGCAAGAAAGATGTTCCGCAATCTAATCAAAAACCTTGAATTTCGGTTACTTGAGCCAAAAAGATCGGATGAAATCAACAAGAAAGGACAACCAAGATACTGCCCGTAGAGTGTTGCAATTTCAAAGACTGGCTTGAAGAGAATTTCAAGAATGGGAACGTAACAATTTTGGAAGAATATTTGAAAAGAACCTGAAAAAGGTTCTATCAATATGATTTCGGTCGATCTGTTTATTCTAGCTGACTCCTACATAATTAGCAACAAAGAAGTCATTTCTTGACTACCATTGTACTATTTCTACCAATGTAAAGGGAAATTTGCAGGATTGATGTTGAACTGTCACATCCCTCACACTGCTATGAATGAAAATGATCGGAAAAAGTTTTTTTTATTGTTCAGAATTGTTCGATATTTGGAAAGCTCAAAGTTGGATATTTTTATAAGATAGTAACTTTAGAAAGAATGAAATTTATGCCCTAATGACTGGGTCCTTCACTTTAAGGAATTCAGACTGAGTCCTAAGTAGATTTTGAAATGAAGCAGTGTGCTTGAATTAAAAGTAATTGATCCGGGATATCAAGGGTCTTTTCATTTTTTGCCATGTGACTGGGTCCAGACTTTTTGATGAGTTATAATATCCCAGGATTCATGTTAAGAAACCTTTTCAGATTTAATAATTAGGGGAGTTTTGAAATTCAAAATTCTTTAACAGAAATATGTCTTACCAGATACAGTTATTCTCAGAAAATAAAAGAAGCATTAAAAAAAGGTGTTCCTGAGGAGAAGCTTGAGGTGGGCACAAAATCAAAAATTGGTGTCCCAATCCAGACATTCAAAGCTTTAACATGTGCTCCAATAGATATAGTAATCCTTAATAAAAAAAAGAATGAAAAGCTCAATTAAAAAAAAGAGAAAAGAGAAATCGAATAAGCTCCCTGAGAAGAAGCTTGAGGCAAGCATAGATTCAAAAATTGGTGTCTTAATCCTCCCTTGATTAATAAAACTTGGAAGACTACCTTAAGAAGTTTCCTCTAATATTTTGCTTTGAAGAGAGTCAAGTGATTTTATGTCTTTTGGTTGGTGATTAATTGACTCAGAAATATCTTTAGACAATGAAAAATATTTCTATCACATAAGCATAAATTCTGAAACCTACTTAGGCTCAGAAAGAAAGAATTAAAGAAATGGGCTATGTTATTAGCATTTAATGGAAATTCAAACCTGAAGTCATACCTTTCAATACCAGAGGATACAAATCCAACATCAATTCAAATAGCGTCAGGGCAACTTCACAAAGACAGCCTAAACAATCCTCTTAAATAAATGGTAAAGAGTGACGACTGTTACAAACGAAGCTACGAAGTTCCTGTCCTTTCAGCTGTGGTATCTGTAGAAATAACACATCTTTGCAGGTACTTGAAAGGATATAATTCCAATAGTACCTCGAAGAATAGGTCATTTTCTATAAATGTCTTCGGTCAGTGGACGATACTTCAAGGAGAACTCCGCATCATGATGTTTCAAAGACAACCTCGTTCTACGAAGCACAGATTCCGCACTTGCTTATGACTGGGTCCAAACCCTAACTAAAAAAATAATAATAATAAAAATAAAAAAATGAAAAATCATGAAACATAAATGAATAAAATAAAACTTCACAACAAAGAAATCAATAATAAATTCCCCCAACGAATGACAACAAATAAAAATAAAAAAAATCGAATAAAACAACGAAATGAAACTTCAAATCAAAATGAAATCTGAAATCAAATTGAAATCTAAATCAAAATGAACTCAAATCATCAAACAAAAAAAAAAGAAATCTCAATATTAAAAATAAACCTCAAATCTGAATCTCGAATCTTTACTTTCAAATTCAATCTCCATTTGAATCTCAAATCAAATCTCAATCGAATTCAAATTCAAAACTTCCAAGTCTAAAATCCAATCCCATCAATTCTCTCTCTTGTCTGAGATAGGAGAAGTTGATTCCATTGACACAAAGCCACGAGGTTTTCGATTTGGTTCTGATGGCGAGGAATCGTATCCAATCCAAACAAGTAACTTTTTGATCAACTCTTTGAGTGGGATATGTGGCATCCTCATATTCCCTCCTAATCCATTTCTTTCCACAAAAATCTTTTACAACTTTCATGAAATTCTTAAAACACAAAAATTCTACACTTTTCAAATTGAAACTACAAATCTTTGCAAATCAATCGCGAAATCAAAATCAAATTTTAGAGGTTGAGGATTTTACATCTGATACCGCATTGCTTTAGGTTCTTTCCCTACCGCAATGGCTCAAATCAAAATAAAAATTTTAGAGGTTGAGGATTTTACATCTGATACCACATTGCTTTAGGTTGTATCCCTATTGCAATGGTTCAAATCAAAATCAAATTTTAGAGGTTGAGGATTTTACATCTGATACCGCAATGCTTTAGGTTCTTTCCCTATCGCAATGGCTCAAATCAAAATCAAATTTTAGAGGTTGAGGAATTTACATCCGATACCGCATTGCTTTAGGTTCTTTCCCTATCGCAATGGTTCAAATCAAAATCAAAATTTTAGAGGTTGAGGATTTTACATCCGATACCGCATTGCTTTAGGTTGTATCCCTATTGCAATGGTTCAAATCAAAATCAAATTTTAGAGGTTGAGGATTTTACATCGATACCGCATTGCTTTAGGTTCTTTCCCTATTGCAATGGCTCAAATCAAAATCAAATTTTAGAGGTTAAGGATTTTATATTCGATACCACATTGCTTTAGGTTCTTTCCCTATCGCAATGATTCAAATCAAAAATCAAAGTTTAGAGGTTGAGGATTTTACATACGATACCGCATTGCTTTAGGTTCTTTCCCTATCGCAATGGTTCAAATCAAAATCAAAATTTAGAGGTTGAGGATCCCAACATCTGATACCGCATTGCTTTAGGATTTTTCCCTATCGCAATGGTTCAAATCAAAAATCAAAGTTTAGAGGTTGAGGATTTTACATCCGATACCGCATTGCTTTAGGTTCTTTCCCTATCACAATGGCTCAAATCAAAATCAAATTTTAGAGGTTGAGGATTTTACATCCGATACCGCATTTCTTTAGGTTCTTTCCCTATCGCAATGGTTCAAATCAAAAATCAAATTTTAGAGGTTGAGGATTTTACATCCGATACTACATTTCTTTAGTTTCTTTCCCTATCGTAATGGTTCAAATCAAAATCAAATTTTAGAGGTTGAGTATCCCAGCATGTGATACCGCATTGCTTTAGGATCTTTCCCTATCGCAATGGTTTAAATCAAAAATCAAATTTTAGAGGTTGAGGATCCTAGCATCCGATACCGCATTGCTTTAGGATCTTTTCCTATTGCAATGGTTCAAATCAAAAATCAAATTTTAGAGGTTGAGGATCCCAGCATCCGATACCGCATTGCTTTAGGATCTTTCTCTATCGCAATGGTTCAAATTAAAAATCAACTTTTAGAGGTTGAGGATTTTACATCCGATATAGCATTGCTTTAGGATCTTTCCCTATCGCAATGGTTCAAATCAAAAATCAAATTTTAGAGGTTAAGGATTTACATATGATATCGCATTGCTTTAGGGTCTTTCCCTATCGCAATGGTTCAAATCAAAAATCAAATTTTAGAGGTTGAGGATTTACATCCGATGCCGCATTGCTTTAGGTTCTTTCCCTATCGAATGGTTCAAACCAAAAATCAAATTTTAGAGGTTGAGGATTTTACATCTGATACCACATTGCTTTAGGATCTTTTCCTATTGCAATGGTTTAAATCAAAATCAAATTTTAGAGGTTGAGGATTTTATATTCGATACCGCATTGCTTTAGGTTCTTTCCCTATCGTAATGGTTCAAATTCAAAATCTCAAATTTCAGAGGTTGAGGATCCCAGCATCTGATACTGCATTGCTTTGCAATGGCTCCTATTAAGTTCTAGAGGTTGAGGATCACAGCATCCGACACTGCATTGATTTAAGATCATTTCTTATCGCAATGGTTCAAGTCAATGTTATCATCATATAACATCAATTCTCGAGGCTGAAGCTGAACTTCCGGTTCTCATTTCGAGATCAGTACCTAAATTCTGATCCTTCTCGATCGATACCTAAATTCCGATTCTCTCTTTGAGGCTGGTACCTAAATTCATGTTCCCTTTGCAATCCCGAGATTGGAACCTAGATTCCAATTCTCATCTTAAATCTAAAATTTTGCAAAATCCACCTCGAAATCAATCTTAAGTCAAATTTCAACAAAAATTGAAACTCAAATCGAAAATTCAGAACTCAAACCTAAAACTTGAAATAAAAAATGAAACGAATTTGAAATCAAATCTCTCTATATCTTGTGATTTGGAATCCACCTCCTTTTCCCCAGCGAGAGTTCTGGAATCTTCAGTCTTGGAGATTTACCTGATACTCCCAAGTGGAAATTTTTCTATGCTTCGTTCTAAGTGTGTCGCTTAGACGTCTGTGTTGGTTCGGTTGATCTTTTCGGTCAACGCCAATACGCGCGGTGTGCTCCTTTTAAACACACCACACCTATTGGGGGTCCATTTGTTGACCTCATTTTTGGTGAGGTCTTTTCTCTCCTTAGTGCTTAGGATCTAGCCATAGGACTTCTCCTTGACTATCATAGAGGACTAGAAATGGAACCCACCACTTAGAAATTCAGACACCTCTTAATTCCTCTTGAACCCCACAGATGACCATGAACCTCCAAACCCCTTTGGAAGATTGAAAGTCAAGTGTGTAGGGGCAAGGATGAGTTCCTATAGGATGGCCAAGCCTTAGGACAACCCTGGGTAGCCTCGTCCTGGTGATGGTTAGCCTGCACACACCACAGTCTCACACACATCCCAAACCCTAAAACCACTCTTACCCAACTTGGCTTCCTGACTCATGTAGGAAACTCATGTGGATGGACCTCAACCCCTAAGCCCCTGGCTAAGAGGGTTAGGAACAACATACTGAGTACCTAAAATGAGTCATTTTATGGCTTTTGTGAGCTTAGCATTGCTTCATGGCTTAACCAAAATGGTTTCATTTTACTCACATATAATCAATCTTCATTTTTGCCAAAATTTCAAATTTTGACCCCTGGCCTCTAAACTCTCCAAAAATTACCAAATTGCTCCTCAAAAGGTCCCCGAAACTCAAAACTTCGCAGTCACCCGAGCTCCCTAAAAAATCATTTCAGAGCGTTCCTCTCATCAAACTGAGAAGTTTGACTGTAAACATGCCATGCTTTCGAGCTACCTTTGGGCCCATCGCGGCCAAAATAGTCGATACTTAAAAAATGCTCCGGGATTCATAAAACCTTCCACATAAATCAAAAAATGACCCCGGACACTTTTGTTTGACTCCAAATTTCTTTCTAAACCACCTCAAACCTTTAATTTAGCCTTTTGACCACTTACCCCCAAACCCCCCAAAATTACCAAAATGCCCTTCATAGCCAAAAATTTCAAAAATTACAAAAAATCTCAAAAAATTTCAAAAATTCCAAAATATTCTCCAAATCATTTTGTTCAACTATCACATACCCCAATTTTGTCAATTTAACCCAATTTGATCAAAAATTCCAAATTTGCCCTTAAAATTCAAAATTAACCCTATGTCCAAACCCAACAAATTGATCATCCAATTCAATTCAAAATCACTCCAAATCTTTTCCAAACTCTTCATAACACTTTCCTAAACCAAACTCAACATTCACTTAGCCCAAATTTTGGCCCAAAACTAACCCAAACTCAAGCCCAATTTCACCCTAAATTTAAAGGCTCAAAATCAAGCCCATGAGCTAAATCACTTCAATTAGCCCAAATACACTCAAGACCCCACATGCCAATTATCATTTCATCATCCCTTTGATTAAATGATTTGCCTAAAGTTCCAAAATCATCATTTGAATCAACCAAAAATAACCTCATGAAATTTTTCCATCAAATCACCCAAAAGTCATTAATCTCCTTTCATGAAAGCTCCCAATCCAAAGGTGAGCCATGGAGGAGCCAAATGTGAGCCATGAAGCTTGTGTCAAGCCATATGTGAGCCATGTAAGCTCTTTACACATCACCATACCATTTTCGGGAGAAGGATGAATCACTTTCCACCTTTCTTAATAAAGCCTTTTAACACTTTTATTTCACACCCTTACCCATGCTTATCCTAATCTCCTTGGATGGGGACTTCTCCACCTAAAGGGGGCTGACCCAACTGATCTCCCATCAGCAAAAATCAAGCCTTGGTGAGTGAACCAAGCCCAAACCATGAATTGACCCAAATTGACCCAAAATGCCCCTTACACCCACGCCATTTAAATCCATGACTTTACACATGGCAATCCCAAATTGATTGCACCAAAATCAAACTCTGACCTCCCCTCCACCTAAGCACACATTTTGAACCCACTAATCAACCCCCATTGCCACCCAAGCTCCACCATAACCTTCCTTATTTAAACCCCACCTCATGGCTAAAAGAGAGAAGAAGAAAGATTACCTTGGAGAAACCCTGCCAAATTGTTCTCAAAGCTTCTCTAAGCACTCCCAAGCTCAATCATACCATTTCCAATTGAGGCCTCACCTCTTGGACAAAGGTATCAATTTTTTTTTCTCTAACCGAGCTGATTTTAAATTTTTGTAAATATTCACATGCTTTAAGTATATCATCACCGTATAGATGTGTGCTACTCAATTAGACAATCATTTTAAAAAAAATTTCACTCAATTTCATTGAGAAACGAGTGAGATATCAAGGTTTGAAGGTGGAAGGTTTTGGGTGAATATCAGTTGTAGAGAGGACCAGCAACCATCCGATCACGCGTGTATCAGACGGACGACCCAGATGAGTCAGACGGGAGCTTCATCCATGAACAGGCTGCAAAATAGAAACGCACCAGCGAATCACGGAGCGACACGTGTCATTTGAGCGGGAAATTGGATTATTTATTTATTGTTTTTAACCTAAACTTCAAAAAATCATAACTTTGCCTAGAAAACTCAAAAAAATAAAATTAAAATAATCTCTTGCTCACTAAAACGAGGAGAATAATGTGAAGGTAATTTCATATTTATTTAATGCATATTTTATTTTTAATTAATTAAATAGTGTTTTCATTCTTTTAATTCTTCATGTATGTAGGAGCTTCACCATAACTTGAAATTTTGATATGTTACTCTATGCATAATGATGGATCTTTCTTGATTTTTCCAAAGTCAGGGAAGAACTCCATGATGAGATATCTATTTTTCAATTTTATGCATCGATTTTGCTATAATAATTATAAAAATTATCATGTTGCTTAGAAAAATCTAGAAAATTTTGAGTGTATTCCTTTTGACAAGTGCTACAACATAAAATTATCTCATGATTTATTCAATCAAATAAACTCTAATTTGGCCAAGAACCCAAAACTGAACTTTAATTAATTAAGAGTAATCACACATCAAAATCACATGAAATAAACTCTCCATTGACACATAGGATCTGGGAAACCTCACATAACAATTTCAAGTCAATTGGAAATAATTTAACTTACTAAATGAATTAATTAAGTGACATAGCTATTTTGAAAATTAAAAAATTCATAAAACCCAAAATACATTTAAAAAATTCACGAAATTAATTTCAGGAGTTCTCTGTAATCAGAGGAGTACAAGAAAAATAAAATTGTATTTTTCATAAAAATTTAATTTTTAATCATTTTTTTAAATATTTAATAATTAAAAATTATAAAAAATCACAAAAATATAAAAAATCATCAAAATGTCACATTTGGTCTCCTAATCACTTGGGAACCATCAAAATGTTTTTCCTAAGTCTCTAAGTTAAGAGATTAATTTTTAAAGGCCTAGGATAATTTTTAACATTTAAAAAATGAATTTTCTTAACCTTCCACTAAAATAATTCTAATAAATTAAAGAAAAATCAAAAAAATATAAAATTTTTTTCTCTGGATTCCTTGACTATAGAGAGATTTTATAAAAATATAAAATTAATTTTTACACCTTTAAAATATTTTAAAATGAATTAATATTCCAGAACTTAATATAATTCTAATAATTAAATTAAAACTCAAAAAATCCCTAGCTTTGGTCCAAATGGTCCTTTGGTCAAGGGTCACTTCCAACAAAAATTTCAAAGTCATAGATCTTTCCTTGGTCAAGTTATTGATTTTTCATTAAAAACCCTATTTTTACATTAAAATAAATATATAAATTAAATTAAATTCAAAAAAATCGCATTTTCTCCTCTGTTATTTTAATTGACCCATGAGTATGGTGACACAAAAATTTCAAAGTCATTTGAGTTATATTTAATGAATTTTGAGGTGAACAAGACTAAGGGGCAAAATGGTAATTATTGAAATTTAGCCTTAATTAATATTTAGGCTTAATTGTGGGTAATGGGTAATAAATGATCCTAATTAATCTCCTTAGATGATTGAAACATGAGGAATTAAGGGTAGGAAACCATTTTTCACTTTTCTAACATAAACAAAATGATTAAAATTTCTTAAATTTTTAAAAATTTGAAGTTAATTAAAAGAGAATGTATTAAGTGAAGGGGTTTAATCTTGGAAGATATTAATTTATTAATCTTATCCCCTAATTAATGATAGAAATCAAATACCACTTAATATTAATTTAATAACTCATTAATGAAAACTAAGATAAATTAAATAATCAAATTAAAATAATTTCTAAGATAAATTAAATAACCAAATTAAAACAATTTCTAAGATAATTTAATTAAAAAAATAATATAATTAATTAAATTAAAAATAATTGTAAAATGCCGTGATTAATTCAAAACAATTCAAATTAAATAAAATTAAATTAAAGGAATTTTAAAATAATTTAATAAACTTTAAATCAAAATTAAATTAATGCAACTAAATTAAAATCAACTTCAAATCAATGCAATTAAATTAAATATAACTAAAATTAAAGTTAAAACAATTTTAAAATAACTAAGTCAACTTTTGAAATTACACAATCAAATTGAAATAACATAAGACAATTATAATTAAACTAAAGTATTATAATTAATTTGAATCATTCTTAAAAAACCAACTCAACTTTAAACAAGATGGTTAAGTTTCTTAATAACCTAACCTGCCCCTAAAGACTTTCACCCACATAACTCTTAAGTGAAACGCCAAGTGAATTTCATCTTTCTCATAAGATAATTAAAACATCTAAATTCACTGAGCAAGAGTCAAGACTCAACTAAACCTCGGATGATCAGTTCATTCGAACGATGAAATTCATTTGGACTCAAAATAATCCCATAAGCATTGAAAAGATGTTCAGGACTCGTCCTAAGCACTTTCTCAATATGATGGGGTGTTTTAGAAGAACAATTGAACTAAATTGTTCTTTGATGAAGAGAATCATCCTCAACAAAACGAAAGAACCTAGACGTCATAGGAATTGACTAGCAGTAGGATTAGGATTTTGTTAGACAACCAGAACCTTCCCTTAGCTTTACCTAAGTACTTGTTGCAAATATTTAAATGCTCTTACATGTGTTTTAAGTGCAGCCGGGAATGACGAGAAGATCCACCAGGCATGCTTTTATTTTATTGCGATTTATTTACCTGTACTGTACTTTACTTCTCTTGCATGTTAAACAAGGATGTCACCCTGCATGAGAACTAAAACTTTTAGGATAGCTACAAAACTGAAACCCAAAACTAAACTAAAAGTCACAACAAGATAAAATTCATCGCTATAACATTCAAAAGATAAAGCAACTCAAAATTTAATCATAAACAGAACAATAAAACTACAACTACAACCGAATTAAAACGTCTCGTTGGATGATCGGGAATCCCTCGGATGACGTAACCCACGTGTTGCTAACGAGATTTCCCACGGCCTAAATGAAAGTGTGGAACTCATTCAGTTGTGTTTAGCAAATTTATCTGGACTAAGAGAATCCGATGAAAATAACGGTGCTGGAATGACGGAACCATGGGATCTTAATCGGTTTTGTTTAACAACTTTAAGATTTGTTTTAATTAAAACATTAAGACATTTGAACCTTAAGACATTTCTAAACCAAAACACTTCTCTCATCTCCTTATTTTCACTTTCTAAAACTAAACCTCTGCAATAACACAGAGCTTAGAGCATAGGGGGCAGCACGGCCATCGTCGTCAGCAAAACTTGAATCTCATCAGCAAAACCTTTCTTAGTTTAAATAACAAGCCATAGGATTTCGAGGTAGTTTTCCTAGTGAAACATAAACCCTCAACCTTTTTGTTAGGCATTTGTATAATCATGTTATGTAAATTAAGCCCTAACCGGTCTTACGACTTCGAGGTAGTCGTTCGGTACGACATAAACCCTCACATCTTCGAGGCTACTTAGGTGATTATATCATACAAGCATAAGTCCTAATTAATTAAAATTGGTAGGATCGAAACATTAAATAACATTCTCAAATTGAAGCCAAACAATAGGATATTTTGGGAAGTTGCCAAGATTCTTCTTGATCCTCAGCTTCCCCTACTTCTCTTCCTTTTCGACTCTTAAGAATAAACTGTTCCAAATTTGAGCTAATCCCTTTTGAAATTCCAAAATTCAATCATTTGAAACCTCAAACTTTGAAATTCTTGAGAGCAAAACCACTGATCATTATCGAGAGTTTTCTTAAATTAATTTGAAGCATTCTGCTTGCAATATAAAAAATGCATGGAGTCAGTAAGAAATGCACACTGAGAAGCTTGTAATATTATGTAAATGCCTTAAAAATTGATATGAAAATAGTTAATGAATTTACTTGATAAGCACTGCTATATACTGTGTTCAGCATTCCAAAAGATTCATCACCCCATAATTACATTCCAGTTGCAACTTCTAAGTTCTAAAAAAATAAAGAAGCTATGATGTATGGAGTCAATAAGAAATGAAAAATGACAAGACCTGTAATGTATGGAGTAAGTAAGAAACTCTGACCATATTAATAAATTTAATCCCTTGACACGAGGCAAATATCATATGCAAATTCTGCTCTGAATCTTTCCATGTCATCCTGCCAATTTAAGTATTATTTCCAATCTGGGTCTTTGTCCAGCACGACTGTTTCCATAAACTTACAAATGAATATCCCACAGTCAATGTTGTTTGATTGTGTTGGTGCAACCTGCACTATTAACCTAGGCCATTTGAAGATTTTTGCTTTGAAAAGATCTCAACAATCCTTAGCGAACATTTCGATCTGCATACAAGAAACAAATAGTGAAGTGTAACTTGTGTGTTACTATGTGTTATTATGCTTTGTCATAAGTCCTACTCTGAATTTGAAATAATATTTGAAAGAATTGAATTTACTTGCAACTAGTTCAGCATAGGCCTTATGGTTCGACTTTGGAAGGGAGTCGTAAATTCTCCATCTAAAGTACCGATATTGTGCACCAACAAAATCCAGTGATCATTATGCACAATTGGAAACAATATCGTCTTTGTGCCACTTAAAGTCTCTGGGCGACTTCTACATCCTTACTATGCACGTCGGCCTCTTGGGCCACTTTTGGAGGATCAATCTATGCATTGGCCTCTTGGGCCACTTCAGAAAAATCAATCTGAACATCGGCCTCTTGGGCCACTGCCGTATCCTCAATATGCACATCAGCCTCTTGGGCCACTGCCGGAGCATCAATCTACAAATCAGACTCTTTGGCCACCGTCGGATCATCAATTTGTACATCGGCCTCTTGGGCCTCTGCCGGATCATCAATATGCAAATCGGCCTCTTTGGCCACTATCGGATCATCAGTCTGTATATCGGCCTCTTGGGCCTCTGCCGGATCATCTGTCTATACATCGGCCTCAGCGGTATGTACTACAGTATCTATATGTCTGTTAGCTAATGTCGGAAAGGGATCATCTATATGTACAGGATCCTCTCTATGTATGGTGTGGTCTATATCAGCTACCATAGGTCCTCTTCTGAATTGGTATTTAGTGACCGGTGGCTCGAACGACCTCTTTCGGGAACTACTACTGGACTACTCCTTCTCCACCTCCTTATCAGCCATGTTTTCAACCAACCTATGTACAAGGTCTGTGAGGTTGGTAATAGCATCAGCCATCGTATGCTGCTGTACATCATGTGAATCCACTCTGTCTTGTATATGTAAGCTCACTTGGTACTGAACTTTCATCAAATCATACATAGCTTCAAGATCAACAGGTCCACTAGTACGACCAATCATTGGGGTCATCTCACTTGACACTAGTGTACCCGCTCTAGGTGAGGATGGTCCTGCCTCGATCTTGTGTTGTGTGCGAGGCCTTGGAGGAGTACGTGGTCTCTGCTCTGGATTTGAGAGCAGCTGGACTTCATCATCCCTCAAATCCAAGAACATGTCATTGACCTGTAATGAAATTAAACATGTCATTGTATAAAAACTATGAAACATTTACAATTATTTTAATGCAATGAATGACAAACCTGTGAAGGATGAAGCCCCTTAAATGCTTCATGAATCTGTTTTGCAGTCCGCCTATGACTTGTTGGCCATCTTAGCATATGTGGTCGAGCCTCAGGGGCGGTAGGAGTAACCAGTGATATCATCTCGTAAAACCATAGCTGAGGATGTCAAACACAATAACCATTTATGTAACAGAAAAAAACAACAAAACTAAAATTCATAATGAAATGTTTTAAAGAATGGAAGAAATACATACCGTAAGAAATACGAAACCTTAGATATAGCCCAATGATTTATTATCCTTTAATTTCGTGTAAGTCGTGCTTACTTGTTCTAACAACATTTCACATATGGCAGCAGGCCAATTAAAGGAGGGAAAAGCCTGTGGATTAGCAGCAAACGCAGCAAGCTCTGCGTGCACGTGAAAATTGCTAGATGGAAAAAATAGGTTATTTAGCAAAAAATTTAAATACAACTGCTCAAAAGGAGGAGTAGATGCTCCTTCTGCAAAAAAACTAGTCATTTGTTCCTTTATTGCTTTGGCATCATCCACAGCTAGTCCACTTCTCTTCTATGCAGGACGCTCTCCTCTGTTAGGCATGCCAAGCAACAAGGCCACGTGGTCAGCATCTAGCTTCAGCTCTTTTCCACCCAATCTGAAAACCCTCCTCCTGTTATCCCAACATCTCAAAATATGGAAAGTCAGAATGTTCTCTTGAGGATAGGGGGCATGTTAAAAAAAGTGTAGACCCTCATTTCCCTTAAGTTATGAACCCTCTCCTTGGAAATACGATCCCTAAGTCCATCTAGTACAGTCCTCGCTGCAGATGGACGACATCTGAAGTTGAAAGTCCTTGCTCTCATTATCCTGCAAAATGAAGAAAGTTATACATAAATAACACACCAATGACTGATGAAAATTGTATTTCACATGTTAGGACGTAAGAATAGCACATGAACAGAGGATAACACTATATAATAAATTAAAATAAAAACAATAATACATGAATAACACAACTAGAAAACAGAAATACATCAATATTAATAAAACAGTAATACATGAATAACACAATAATAATACAGGAATAACAAAGAAATAACACATCAAAATAATACAATAACCTAAACACCAAATAATAACACATGAACAGAGGATAACACATCAAAATAAATCAACATAAAATAGTAATACATGAATAACACAACCAGACAATAGGAATACATCAATATTGATATAACAGTAATACATGAATAACACAATAATAATACAAGAATAACACAGAAATAACACATCAAAATAATACAATAACCTAAACACCAAATAATAATACATGAACAGATGATAACACATCAAAATAAATCAACATAAAACAATAATACATGAATAACACAACCAGACAATAGAAATACATCAATATTAATACAACAGTAATACATGAATAACACAATAATAATACAGGAATAACACAGAAATAACACATCAAAATACCACAATAACCTAGACACCTAAGAATAACACATGAACACAAGAGCAACACATCAACTAAAGTAACACATCAATAATACATGAATTACACATGAATTACACACTAATAATACGTGAATAACACGGTAATAACACAATAATAACACAATAATAAAACGTCAAAGCAGTGTTTCATGTATGTTATTGTTGTATAAACAAATCAATAACCTAAACACATAAGAATAACACATGAACGCAAGAGTAACACATCAACTAAAGTAACACATCAATAATACAGGAATTACACAACGCTAAAACATGAATAACACGGTAATAAGATGACAATAATACAACAATAACACATAAAATAGTGTATAATTTATGTTATTGCTTTATTTAGGATGTCGGTTATTGAATAGGAAAATATTTACTTAGAATAATACAATAATACCATGCAAGAAATACATATTTTAGTCGATTATTGTCAGCCTATTGGTGTGTTACTTGTGTGTTATTGTTGTATTATTCATGCTTTAGATTAATTCATGTTTCATAATTTAGTTTTTAGAATGTAATATACAATATGCATTTGTCTTGTTGAGGTTTACTAAACCTTGAGACATGTTTAGGTTTATTAAACCCTAAGACTTGTATAGGTTTTTCTTCTAAAAAAAAAATTTTGGCCATACCTTGATTTAACCGACCGCTCGGACGCCATTGTCTCCTCCTTCGCTAGCGCTAGCACCAGAATTGAGTCTCGTGCGGTCGACCGACGAATATGGATAGCGAAATGGTCGCAGGGTTACGGGAAAGAAGATGAACGGTGAAATGGCGGAAGGCGTTACGGGAAAGAAGAAAACGTTTTTTGAATGATGGTCGGTTCTGGTTTCGGGCCGGGTCGCAATTAATTTTGAAGTATTTAATTTTTTCTATGGGCGGGACCCACATTTGCCACGTGGTGGATTATGTGGCGGATTGTCATTGGACTCCGCACGTAGAGCTGCGTGCGGAGTTCTGATGGAAAAATTTTCCGGAAGAAAGAGAGTTCTTGGCAATGGCGACGGAGCAGAGCCATCTCGATTCTCTCGCATCTCTGGCTCTACACACACACGCGCACACACACACACACATATAACACACACACACACACACATATAATACTAAATAAATATATACAATTAAGTTAATTATATAATTATATATGCATTAAATTATAATATAAAAATATTAAATTTATAGATACTCTATAGATATATAAATAATTGTTTACATATATTTATAATTATATGCATGCATATTAAATAAATAGTAGTTTATTAAACATGTTTATTAAATTATAAATAAATTATTATAAATATTTAATAAATATATTTAATAAATATAATTTTATAAAATTAAATTCATGTATTTTTTTAAATTTAACATAATATTTATTTAATAATATTATTAAATTATATATATATATATATATATATATATATATATATATATTAACAATTTAATAAAGTTTATTATAATTATATTATTTTAAATATTTAATAAAGATATTTAATAAAATAAATTATATAATATTAAATTTATATATTTAATTAGATATAATATTTATTGAATATTTTTATTAAATTATATATATATATATATATATATATATATATATATATATATATATATATATATATATATATATATATATATATATATATATATATATATATATATATATATATATATATATATGGCAACAACTTTTGCTCTGCTAGGGTTTGGGGGTCAGGGATAACCCCCTTGGCGGCTTCGGATTCTTTCCTGCGTGGTAAGCTGTCTCTGCTGGTGGTGGTGCTCTCTGGTGAGGTGTGGCCTTCCTCCTTGGCCTGTCTTCCTACTCTTTTCCCTTTCCTGGGTTCCCATTTTTCAAATTTTTACTGTTCCATTAGTTGGTTCCTTTCTGCCTCTGCCCTGGATTTTGCTACTTCCCCTCCTCTCTTGTTTACTGGTCCTATCTTCTTCTTTTTGGTGTTTTGACTTGTTGGTTATTCTGATCAGCCTGTCTTTCACTGGGCTGGAGTGTGATTTCTGTGTGTGCACTCGGCCTCAGTCTTGTTTTGCCTAAGCTGTTTTGATTTGACCTATTGCCTGCTGGTGCTGGAGTCTCTCCTTCCAGAATGGAATGCCCTGTGGAGCTTTCTACCAGGGTGGACTGGGCTAAAGCTTCCTATGCTAGGGTGGTGGTTAATGGACCCACCCCCTTACAAAACACTAATCAGTCGGTTTTCCCGCAGGTCTTCCATGATCTGTCTGCAGTGGAAAGCTTCATATCCTTATATTCATCATATTGATGTTAAGGAAGGTTGCCCTGCAGTTTACTTCTCTGATGCTGAACTAGATGCTCTAAATGAGGAAGTTAAGCAAACACTTATTGGAAAATTCACTCTTGGTCACCCCTAAATGGAGCTTGTTAGAGCCTTTTTTGACTCTCTAGCATTTATTGGCAGTTGGAAAATGGGACTCTTGGATGGGAGGCACCTTCTTATTCATCTCACTACTGAGGAGGATTATGCTAGGCTTTTTGCTAAGCAAATGGTCACTATAGCTGGAATGGAAATGAAGCTCCTTAAATGGACACCAGATTTTGATCCAACCAAAGACCCCTCCCATTGTACCAATCTGGTTTAAATACCCTAATCTCCCATATAAATTTTTCAACCATAATACATTATTTCAAATTGCTAGAGCCATTGGAACTCCCCTCAAGATGGATGCAGCTACATTTAATAGAGGACTACCTGAAGCAGTCAAGATACAAGTTGAAAGGGATATTTCTTTGCCTGAAATTAAGAGGATCTGGGTGGGGTCAGCTTCTGATGGCTATTGACAGGAAGTTATAATGCAAAAAAACCATACTATTGCACTAATTGCAAAATGTTTGAGCATAACATTGAAAAATGTTATAGACTACATCCACCCATAAAGAAACACAACACTAGAGCTGTTGTTGGTGCTGTCACTTCTACCAGCAGGGATCTTGGTCTGATACCAGCTACTGCTGCTGTTACCAATCCCCCTGTTCTACCCCCCCTCCTCCTTCTGGTAAGGATACCTCTGATAACCTTATCCAGGTCTTATCTTCTCCTCCTAAACCTATCTCTTCCCCCTCTGGAATTGGTCATCCCCCCAGCATGCTTCCCCATCTCCTGTAATTGTAAACCCCCCACCTGAACCCTTACCATCCAGTTTTACCTCACTTCCCACTTCTCCTATTCCCCCACCAACTATCCCTCCAACCTCACATTTTGAGCCTTCTCTTATTGATCCCCCCCTTGTTGGTACTTATGGTATTTCCCAGGCTATCCCTACTGAGGTACTACAAGAATCAATGGGGAATGCTTGGGAAATCTAGATTGCTAGAAAGAAAAAAAGAAACAAAGCTGATCTCTTTTGTGGTACCATTCCCACTCGAAAGCAATTACATGGACCTTCACCTCCTTCTACCAGGGGTAGAACCAGATCCAAATCTCACCCACCCACTCCCCCCTTTACCTCATGATAAATTTTCTTTGCTGGAATATTAAAGGAGTGGCACATCCCCCTCTCTTAAAAGACTTCTTTACCTTATAAAAAAACATTCTAATTGGTGGTTTGCTATCCTTGAACCCCTAGTACATCAATACCCCAATAAAATCATTAATAAATATCCTGGCTTCTCCCATTTTGCAAATTCCAATAACAAAATTTGGATTTTCTGCAGGAAGGAGATTAATTGGACTGTACTACTGGACCACCCCCAAATTGTCCATCTCTCCATCCAATTTGATGGTCATCATGCTTTGCTTCCTTTATTTATGCTGGTTGTAGAATTATTGAGAGAACCCTCCTCTGGGAACAAATTCACATCATCAGCACTAATACCAACTCCCCCTGGATTGTGGGAGGTGACTTCAACTGTATCTCCACTCCAGCTGAGAAGGTTGGGGGTCTCAGATCTAATGTGAAGACCATGATCACCTTCAGGGATAATATTCTTGCTGCTGGGCTATATGACTTGGGGTTTAGGGGCCCCCCTTTTACTTGGAGAAGGAATTCTATAAGGGAAAGACTGGACAAATTTCTGGCAAACGAGCTGTAGCTGTCCCACTTTCTCCATACTCAAGTTACCCATCTTGCTCTTGCCTGCTTTGACCACAGGCCCCCCTTATTACCCTAACTGCCCCCCTAGCACCCCAACTAGCCCCCCTTTCATGTATCAGAATTTTTGGTCAACTCACCCTGATTTTCTGCAGTTTGTGAAAAATCATTGGAGGGACACTCATCATCAGGAACCCTGGATTAAGCTGTGCTATCTACACCAAAATTTGAGCCATAAATTAAAAAATAGGGCTGGCACCAATTTGGGAATGTGTTTTCTGTGGTGGAGGAGGCTGAACAAGATATTTTGGCTCTTGAAGAGAAAATACAGGAGAATAGTGACCTTAGCCCCCAACTGATTGCTGCTGAAGCAAAATTGATGCAGTCTATTGATATCCAGGAAATGTACCTCAAGCAAAAGGCATCTGTTAATCACTTTGCTGATGGAGACAGGAATACTGCACATTTTCATGCTTATCTCCAATACAGAAGAAAATGCAACTATATTCATAACATTAGAAAGGACACTGGGGAGTGGATCTCTCACCATTTGGAGATAGGTAGAAGTGCTACTCAACATTTTAGCAACTTAATGCAGCAGCCTAATGTGGAAAGAACCCCTATTATCCTTGATCTTTTAAAGGAGCATTATCAGTATCTCAATGAGGTGAACCTCAGCTCCCCTCCATCTGAAACTGAAATCTAGCAAGCTCTCTCTTCTATTGACAGCTCCAAAACTGCTGGTCCAGATGGCTTCACCTCTGACTTCTACAAAAAGCTTGGGAGGTCATCAAATATGATGTTATTGAAGCCATTACTAACTTCTTTCTGGGAGGGGACATTCCCCAACTTTTCCATACTTCTAACTTTGTCTTAATTCCTAAAGACGATAGTACGGTCTAGTCGGGATCACTTCAGACCCATCTGCCTTACCTCTGTCATCAGCAAAACCATCAACAAAGTTATTGTCAATAGAATTCAACCTTTATTGGATAAAATTATTAGCCCCAACCAAACAGCCTTTGTCAAAGGTAGATCCATTGCTGACAACATCTTATTGGCACAAGAGATGCTGCTGGACCTGAATAAATAGTGTAGGAGTGACAATCTTATCTATAAATTGGATATTAAGAAGGCCTATGATACTATAAACTGGGATTTCCTCTTGGAGACCCTCTTTGCCAGGGGTTTTCAAAAGAATTTCTGCAGTCTCATTAGAAGGTGGCTCAAGGCTAATGCTCACTCCATTCTCCTTAATGGCTCTTGCTGGGGTTATTTTTTGCTACCAGAGGTCTTAAACAAGGGGACCCCCTATCCCCCACTTTGTTTATCCTGACCATGGACTAATTCTCTAAGCTCCTCAACCATACTGCTGCTTTACATTGCTCCATCAGGTACCACCACAAGTGTAATATCCTCATATCTCACCTGATTTATGCAGATGATGTCATGATCTTCTCTAATGCCTCCAAAAATGCTATCAAGCACATTATGAAATGTCTGCACTCCTTCCAACAATTTTCTGGAATGGAATTTAATCCCACCAAAAGCCAACTTCTTTTTCCCCAGAAGATTTCAGCTGAGATGAAGAATTGGATTATTGACTATACAGGTTTCACTAGCACCACATTGCCTCTGAAATACCTAGGAGTTCATCTCAATATGGGCAGAACCAAGAAAAGACACTTTGATGATATCCTTAATAAAATCAGCTCTTATCTGGCTAACTAGACTCACAATTATCTATCAAATGGAGGCAAAATTACCATCCTAAGGAGTATTCTTACTACATTACCTGCTTATGTGCTACAAATGACTACAATGAACAAATGCACCCAAATTCTCTTTGAAAGAACATTTAATCAATTTATTTGGGCAGGCCAGAGGAAACAAATCCACTGGACTTCTTGGCTTAAAGTGGATAAACCTACCTGGGCTGGGGGATGGGATTTAAGAGCCTTCATCAGATTATCCAAGTTAACCTCTGCAAGCTGTGGATCAAATTCAGATCCCAAGACTCCCTTTGGGCTAAATTCATTACTGGTAAGTATTGCAGACATTTACACCCCTCCCAGGTAACTTGCAGAACTGGAGACTCCAAACTTTGGAGAGCCATGTTGAAAGTCAGAAACCAAGCTGAACATATGCACATTTGGAACCTGGGGCATGGGGAATTGTCTTTCTGGCTGGATCATTGGTGTCCCCCTGATTGGCTCATCCCTGGGTCTACCATCCCTAATCTGAATTTAAATGTGGCTAATTGCTGGTCTGGGGATAACTGGTCACTTACTTCTCTCCATGCAGTTTTGAGCAATGCTTCTGTTGAGCAGGTGGCAACTATTAATTTTGATAGACACAGGAAAGACTCAATTAGCTGGTAGTCTGGTGCTCACCACAGCCTGTCCAAAATCATCTACACCAAACTTTACCATTGCGAGCCTGTCCAATGGGGACAAATCCCCTGAAATAAATATCTATCCCCTCCATGAGTTTCTTCTCCTGGAGAACATTCCTAAAGCTTCTCCCCACTGATGATATCCTTAAACTTAAAGGAATTAGAGGTCCTTCCTACTACAGGCTTTGCTGGAGGGAGGAGGAATCAATTCCCCATCTTTTCTTCAGATGCAAATTTTCCCAACTTGTTTGGAGCAGTCTTCTGCAGCATTTACATATCAATACCCATAATTTGGATTGGGATTGCCTCTACTCCTGCTAGCCTAGCTGGGCCAGACTGGGCACTGGTGCTATCCCTTTTGTTGCTACTTAGTTTATTTGGATGGCAAGGAACAAAGCTAATTTTGAAGAAATCATACCCAGTGAGCAAAATGTTACCAAGAACTGCTTATCCTATATTTAAAAATTGATAAGGTACACCAAATTTCCCAACATTTGCTGTATTGAGACTTTCCATACTAGACCAAACCTCAGGATTGGTCTGGTGACCTGGCACCCACCTTGCCCCCCTACCTCAAAGTAAACTGTGATGGAAGTTACTGGGCTGGCAATGCTGGTATTGGTGGACTGTTTAGGAACAATGTAGGGACCTTCTTGTCATTTTTCTATGCTCCTGTGGAAGCTGCTGATGCTATGGAAGCTGAATTTATTGATGTATACTGGGCTTTGAGAATTGCTAAGAACCTTAAGTGGAAGTACATTGAGATAGAAGGAGACTCAGAGATGGTTATTCAACAGATTATTCTGAATGGGGTTCCGGTCCCCCTCCCTTGGCAACATTATCATTGGGTGAGCAGGATACAGAACTTAAAGTATCAGCTCCATGCAAAGTTATCCTTTATTCACAGGGAAGGTAACCAGCCGACTGATTGGTTAGCTAAGACCGGTTCTACCTCTGATTCTGTGGTTGTATCTTCTGCCCCCCTCGAGCTTGCAACCCTCATAGGTGGAGATAATCTCCCTGCTCCTCATATAAGAATTGTGCACTGATTTTACTCGCTCGTCCGCATCTTCGGGTGTTCTACCTCCTCATGTTGGTCCCCATGGTCGGCCTTGTTTTGTCTTTCGATCCCCTCTTTTCTTCTTTGGTATACATATATATATGACTATCATATATATATATATATATATATATATATATATATATATATATATATACATTCTATTTTTGTAATTGTAGTTAGGATCTTTGTGGAGTTTTGTTCGGGTTAGGTGGTGTTTTCTCCTTTGTTTTTGGAGATCCCCTTACCTAGTTTTGTATCTCCTACTTGGTATTAACAAAGTTGGAGCTCGTTGAGGCTCCTCGTCTAATATATATATATATATATATATATATATATATATATATATATATATATATATATATATAATTTAATAAAGTATATAATTTATTTAATATAATATAATTATATGTAAATTTAATTTAAATTTTTACATATATTAAATAAATATTAAAATTTTATATTATATATTTATTTAATATTTACATTAATATAACTATTGTATGTATATGTATCTAATATATATATATATATATATAGCAAAAAACCAAAAAATTTCATTCAAGTCGAAAAGTTAAGTACATCTTAGAAAGGGAGTTTTGAAGAATCCCCCAAAAGTAAAAGCTTTAATGGCTCGTAAGGAGTAATGTAAAAACTATATTACTATTTAATGCAGCATTTTTTGCCAACCAGTTAGCAGGTTGTTTGCCCTCCCTATAGGTATGAAACCATTTGAGTTGGAGAAAATCGAAGTAGCGAGGAAAGGTTCGAATAGGTAAGCCAAGTTCTAAGGAGGGGGAGCAATTCCTTGCATAATATTATTCACCTGCTGAGAATCAGATTCAACCTAAACATAATGAAAGTTGAGAGCTTTAGCAGTTGTTAAGGCCCAATAAGCAGCAAGGAGTTCAGATTCTAAGGCTGAAGAAGGCACTGTAGGTGCCTCAAAATACCACAAGAGCTGACCCAAACTATTTCCACAAACAGCACCAATACCAGCAGATTAGGGGGTGAAAATCCCATCTTTATTGATTTTAAGCCATGGCTGGGGAGGCAGTCCCCAATGCAGCAATACCACTTTACTTTTAGTTGAGGTAAGCAAAGCAGAATTTTTATTAATGAAGCTACAGCAATTCATCACAACACTATTTAACAAGCAATTTTTACCTTCATATTTTGCATGATTTCTAGCCATCCAGATAAACTAGCTGATAATTAAAGGAATAGAGAACTCCTCCTGCTCCCTCCAATCATCCCAGCAAGCATCAAAGGATAGCCATTTATGTTTGTGCTGTGAGAGCTTCAGTTGTTCTAGTACATCATTCCAAACTTGTTTGGTCAAAGAGCAATGAAGGAACATATGAGAGTGAGTTTCCTCATTTGAATGGCAAAGCCAGCATCTTAAAGCAGTCCTTAAACCTTTTAACTTCAGTATATCATCTAGAGGGAGGAATTTATGAAATAATCTCCAATAAAAGAAGGACATTAAGGGAGACAAATTCATTTGCCAAATATTGTCACCCTAGTTTGTGTCAGGCCAATGACTAAAGGAATGGTGTATGAAACTGTTCAAAGTTTGATTAGTAGCATTATTTAACAAAATTTTATCAGGTCTAGTGGCATCAATGGGTATAGCTAAAATGTTTTGCATTGTATCCTCATCAAGCAACCTTCTCAAGGAATCCACATCCCACTGTCCCTGAACCCAGAAATCTGAGACAGTGAGATGAGGATTATTATCAGTAGTAAAAGAAAAGGGACCTTCAGGCAACCAATTATCCATAAAGAAGTGGATTTTACCAGCACCAACCTCCAAGCTGATTAGCAGATTCCCTAACCTTCAGTAGCTTCTTCCAGTGTTTAGAGTCTCCCATTTTAGAGTTAACAACATTTGGACGTAACTTCTTGCAGTATTTTTCTTTAAGGTATCTAGCCCACATAGTGTCTTGTTGTCTAAATTTTATCCACTGTTTGCAGTGATAAAGATGACTCATCTGTTAAAAGCTTTTAAAGCCCAACCCTCCAGCTTTGGTAGGTTTGCACACTTTATTCCATATAGTCCAATGAGGCTGTCTGTACTCGCCATCCCAAAGAAATTTATTAAAGATGGTTTCTAGCATTTTTTGAGTAATTATTTTCATACTCACCATTTACATTGTATAAAGAGGGAAGGTAGATAAGATACTCTTCAGCAAAGTCAGTCTTCCTCCATTGGAAAGAAAACTATTTGTCCAGTAATTTATGGAGGAGGATATCTTGTTCACCACTTCATCATATTGGGATTGTTTCCTTCTTCCTTTAATTAGTTGTACTCCCAAGTATTTGAAAGGCATCTCAGCTGTTGTAAACCCATCAAATCTTTCAACCAACAATGGTGCTTGTAATGTTTGCCTACTAGTGTCAGCATATTTTAGGTTTGTGTGTTGTATTTTTGAAAAGGGGTCTCCTACAGAAATTGTCGGCGAATTTTAGATTTTAAATTTAATTTAAATATATATATAATTTAGAAAGTAGCATTTGATTTTGAAAATAATTTTAAATTTGAAAATTTTAAGATATGAAATCAAACTGATCTCACATCCCAAATAGTTTATATAAATGAGCGTCACATCACAAGCTGTGTATCTATCCCGAAGAATAGACACACTACTTGATGATGGGGCTCGATTAAATAAACTAGAAGATTGGTGACATCCGTTTGGTCTGCGAACCAATTTTATAAGCCGACAAGTTCGCCTGTTTAATACAAAGAAATTAAGCGAGGTTTATATTACCCGGTTCTTAAAGTTCCCTATAAGGGCAAGCCCCTATAGTTAATTACATCTTAAATGACGTGAATCATTTAAGAAAACTCTCGATAATGATCAGTGGTTTTGCTCTCAAGAATTTCAAAGTTTAGGGTTTTCAAAGGATTAAATTTTGGAATTTCCAATAGGGATTAGCTCAAATTAGGAAAGGTTTATTTTGAGAATCCAAGGGAAGAGAAGTAGTAGAAGCTGAGGATCAAGAGGAATCTTGGCAACTTCCAAACTATCCTATTGTTTGGCTTGAATTTAAGAAAATCCTAATATTATCTGATATTTCAATCTTGCCAATTTTAGTTAATTAGGACTTATATTCGTATAACATGATCATACAAATAGCCTTGAAGATGTGAGGGTTTATGTCGTACTAAACGACTACCTCAGAATCCTAAGACCGGTTAGGGCTTAATTTACATAACATGATCATGCAAATGCCTAACAAAGAAGTCGAGGATTTATATTGCACTAGGCAAACTACCTCGAAGTCCTATGGTTTGGTTGTTTAATTCTAGGAATGTTTAGTTGATGTAGATCTGAGTTTTGCTGATGAAGATGGCCGTGCTGCCCACTGTGCTCCAAGCTCCTTGTTGTTGTAGAGGTTTAGTTGTAGAAGGTGAAAATCAAGAGATGAGAAAAGTGTTTTGGTTTAGAGAAAATCTTAAAATCCAAGTGTTTTTTAGTGTTTTAATTAAAACAAATCTTAAAGTTGTTTAAACAGAACCGATTAAGATCCCACGGTTCCGTCATCCCGGCACCGTTATTTTCATTGAATTCACTTAGTCCGTATGAATTTGCTAAACTCAACTGAATGAGTTCCACACTTTCATTTAGACAGTGGGAAATCCCGTTAGCAACACGTGGGTTACATCATCCGAGGTATTCCCGATCATTCAACGAGACGTTTTAATTTAGTTGCATATGTAGTTTTTTTGTTCTGTTTGTGATTAAATTTGGAGTTGTTTTATATTTTGAAATGTTGTGGCGGTGATTTTTATCTTGTAATGACTTTTAATTTAGTTTTGGTTTCAGTTCAGGGACTATCCTAAAGGTTTTGGTTTTCATGCAACAGTTTTATTTACCATGCAAGAAAAGTAAAGTACAGCGCAGGTAAGTAAATTGCAATAAAATAAATTGCAATAAAGTAAAAGCGTACCTGGAGTGTCTTCCCGTCATCCCAAGCTGCACTTAAAACACATGTTAAGGCATTTAAATATTTCAACAAGTACCTAGGTAAAGCTAAGGGAAAGGTTTTGGTTGTCTACCAAAGTCCTAATCCTATAGCTAATCATCTCCTATGACGTCTAGGTTTTTGTGTTTTGGTTTAAGGATGACTTTCTTCACCCAAGAACAACTAAATTCAGTTGTTCTTATAAACATCCTATCATATTGAGGAAGTGCTTAAGACGAGTCTTAAACATCTTTTCAATATCTCTAGGATTGTTTTAAGTCCAAGAGAATTTAATTATACAAGTGAATTAATCATCCATGAGTTTAAGTTTTGTTATCTTGCTCAGTGAACTAGGACATTTGAATATCCTATAAGTGAAGTAACACTTCACTTAATGCCCAATTTAAGAGTTATAATAATAAGAGCTTTAAAAGGGCAAATCAAATTATTAGGTATTTTAATGATTTAAACTTAATGATTTAATTTTAATTTTGACTTAATTATAAAAAGTTAGTTTAATTTTGGAATAGTGTTCAAGTTATTTTAGATTTAATTCTTAATGATTTCATTTAGGTTTGTTGTTAAATAAATTTAATTTAATTTAATTCAATTTAATTTTAATTCAATTTAATTTAACTTTAATTTAATTTGATTTGATTTAATTTTAATTTAATTTAATTTAATTTAATTTAATTTAATTTTAATTTAATTTCAATTTAATTTTAATTTAATTTAGTTTTAATTTAATTTTAATTTAATTTAGTTTTAATTTAATTTTAATTTTAATTTAATTTAATTTTAGTTTAATTTTAATCTTAATTTGATTTAATTTTAGTTTAATTTTAATTTGGATTATTATTTTAATTTTTTAATTAAGAATTTAAGTATTATTGAAGTGATTTATTTAGAGATTTTTTAAATTAAAGAATAAATATCCTCTTAATAATATCCCTACTTTAATAATTCCAATTTCTATTATTTTCCCAAAATTTCAATTAATTAATTAATTAAAGTTTTATTTTAATTACTTTTGAAATGGTTAGTAGGTTTCTACCCTCAATCATTTAAGTTTCAATCATCCAAAATGAGTTTAAAATCAAATATTTTACCCTCCCTTTTTTAATTAATCCTAAAATTTTAATTAAAGGTTGAAATTTTTTAATTACCATTTTGCCCTTCAAGCTTAATAATTCTATAACTCACTAAATTAAGCTCAAATGAACTTGAAATTTTTATGTAACCTCACTCACATGTCAATTAAGACATTAGAGGAAAAAAATGTGATTTTTCTATATTTAATTTATTTATGTAATTATTTTTAATGGAAAATAGAGGTTTTCAAGGAAAATTCCATAACATGACCAAGGAAATGTTTCTGTCCTTAAAAAAATTATGAGATGTTCCTAATAACTAGAGGACCATTTGGACCAATTTTGGTGATTTTTTGAATTATATTTTATTTATTAGAATTATTTTGAGTTTTGGAGTATTAAGTAATTTTAAAATAAAATTAAAGTTGAAAAATGGATTTTATATTTTTCTTAAATCTCTCTAATCTCATGGAGTTTTGAGAAACAAATTTTGTATTTTTATGATTTTTCTTTGATTTATTAGAATTATTTTAGTGAAAAGGATGGAAAATACATTTTTTAATATTAAAAATTACATTAAGCCTTTAAAATTCAATATCTTATCCTAGGGACTTAAGAAAAATATTTGGTTTGTTCCTAAGTAATTAGAATTGAAAATGTGACATTTTGGTGATTTTTAATATTTTTATGATTTTTATTATTTTTTTAATTATTAAAAATATTAAAATAATGATAAAAATCAACTTTTTTAGAAAATTACAATTTTAATTTCCTAAGTTCCTCCGATATCGCAGAAGCTCCAAAACCATTTTTGTGAATTTTTGAAAAGTATTTTGTGAGTTATGAATTTTTAAAGTTTAATTTTACCCATTTTACTCAAGAGGCTTAATCAACCCATTTGGTGGGGTTAATCAAGTCCAATTGATTTCAAGTTTTTATGAGATGTTCCTCTAATCTCAAAGATCAATGGAGAATTATTTTTAAGTTAATTTGATTTGTAGTTAACCCTAATTAATTAAAATTAAATTTTGGGTATTTAGACCAATTAGGGTTATTCCAAGTGAATTAACTCAAAACTTATTTTTCCTAGGTTCCTCTGGTCATAAGAAACATCACCAAATTTTCCTAGAATTTATTTCTCAATATGCTAATTATTGGAATTAAAATGTTCAAAACAGTAACATGCAATTGAAAAATCAATAACTTCTCATAGGGATGGCTTCTGACCTTGGAAAATTTAGGGAATGTTTCCAAGTTCAGAGGCTTTAAAAGCCATATGGTCTCATTCCATGGTGAATTGTCTATGTGCATGGAGAATTAAAATAGTGCAGAGAGTAAATAAATTATTAAAAATAAAATACTTAATGAAATTAATTGATTTCTTTTCCACATTATTCTCCTCTGTTCACTGAGCAAGTGGGTATTTTTATTTTATTTTTGTGATTTTTCTACACAAAGTTATGGATTTTTGAAGTTCTGGGTATTTAATAAATAAGAAAAAAATCCCTAATTTCCTACTTATCCACGCGGTGCCACACAATCCTCGGCAGCTCCGAATGCCCACGCGGCGCATTCCTATTCGACGCAGCCATCCGACTCAGCGCTCCAGGGGCCCGCGGTTCATTTACCATTGCGCTGTCCGGCTCGATCTCGACCGTCCGCTCGATACACGCTCGATCCGACGGCTCCTGGTCATCGTCTACGACTGGTGTGCACCCGTGACCGTCCACACTAAAACCCTAAGAACTCACTCGATTCTCAACGGATTTTTATGTTCTTGTGCTCTATGGATTCGTCTTGAAGAGACGAATACATCTATACGGTGATCATGCATTGAAATTAAGGCATTTGAAATGGAGAATGTTCAGAAGCTCGGGAAGAAGAGAGAGCTCATACCTTTGCTCAGAGAAGTGAAGCTTCGATCTGAGAGTTGTGTCACGTTCGATTGGGTCCAAGCAAGCTCCAGATGAAGTCCCTTGGCCTGGTGAATTGCCTAGGTACAAAAGTGACCACAGCCGATCACAAAGCTTGGAGGCTGGAAGCAATGGCTGGCCTGGTGAAGGGGCTTTTACTGGGAAACTTCTCCTCTTGGTCTGGTGAAGGTGTAGAGTCAATCAATTTGAGGATTGACTCACTGTGGTGAAGTGTCTTGGTTTTGGGCTTGAATTTCAACTCTAAAATTGAGCTCACAGAGAGGAAATGGCAGGGGGATTTCAGTGGGGATCAAGTTCTCCAGGTGTGGGGGAGAGTCTGGAATGATTTTGGCAGAGTTTCTGTATGGTTTGTTTCAGTGCCTCTCTTGGCCGAGAGGAGGTGATGTTTAAATAGAAGTGGCTGGAGGGCCTCCCAGGGGGTTTGATATTTTGGATCAGCTGCTTAGGTCAAGGGAAGGACAGCCATGGCAGCCATTGGGCATGGGGCAGCTCAGCAAGATGGAATTTCAATGTTTGGCTCCTTCCAAGGTCTCGGCCATGGCGTTTTCCGCAGCCGGGGTGGCTGGCCGGCGGTGGTCGAGTCACTGTTGTCATCAGGAGGTTCAGAGCTTGATGTTTGTGAGTCCAATTGAGCTTTGCCATGTGTAAAGTAGTTGAATTAAAATGGCATGGGTAAAGGCTATTTTTGGCTTAGTTTGGGTCAACCCAACACTTTAGGCTTGGTTCACCCTCCAAGGTAGCTTTGAGTGCTATGGGGAGTCAAAGAAATCAGCTGGTTTGGAAAGGAGAAGTCCCTATCCAAATATATTTGGATTAAATTTGGGTTAAGGGGAAACATGTTTAGGATTAATGACTTTAGGAGGTACTTAAAGGACCTCCTCCTTTTGCCATTTTGGGAGAGTTGACAAATTAAAGATTCTCATGGCTTGCCAATGGCTTACACGTGGCTTCATGGCTCCATATGGCTTGGGAAAAGATGGCTCACTTGCATGAGAAAGGGTGTTGGAATTTTTGATGGATTTAAGAAGAATTATCATAAAGCTTGATTTAGATTTATTTAGTGATAGATTTTGGAACTTAGGATGTGTTTTTAAATCAAAGGGATGATGAGAGGAATTTCATGTGGGCTTTGTCATGGACTTTGGGCTTTTGAATTTGGTGGAAGTGGGCTTTTAAAAAGGTTTATGGAGATGGGCTTTTAAGTTTAAACAAACAAATTGGTAAGTGGAAATTTTGTAAAGGATTAGGCTAAAGAAATGTTGGGTTTAGTTTAGGGATGTGTCATGAGTGATTTGGATCAAACTTGAGGTAATTTGGAATTGAATTGGGTTGGATTTGGGCTTCTTTGGTAAAGGGGCCAATGTAGGTCAAATTGGGCTAATTTGAGCCAATGTTGGGCTAAGGTTGAAATTGATGTAAAATTAATGTTGAAAAATTTTTGTGGGGGTGTTACAAATAGGTTTCAACTTTGGTTGGGTTTTGATTTTGGGATTTGGGTCCATTTGGGTTAGGTTTGGGTTTAGGTCAAAAGTGGGAATTTTGGCTTTGGGTTGGATTTGGGTGGAGTTTAGGTTCAAGTTTTGGGCAAATCATGTAAGTGTTTTGTTTGTGGGGATGTTAGAGAAAGTTTAGAAAAGGTTTGGGGTCAATTGGAGCTAAACTGGGTTAGTTTGAGCTAAGTTTGGGCCATGGGTCCAAATTGGGCTTTAAGATCAAAAGTGAAATTGGATTCAAATGTCAATCAAATTGGGCTTGGATTTGGTCTAGATTGACATTAAGGATATTTAATTGAAGTTTAGAATTGTATTGGACCAAAATTGGGGTCAATTGGGTTGATTTGGTTTGACATTGGGTCCACTTTAGGTTAAAAATGGGTCAAATTGGGGGTTTTGGTAAAAGTGGGGTAAATTGGCAAAATTGGCCCATGGTGTAGTTAAACAAAATGACATTGAGAATATTTGGGATTTTCTGGAATTTTCTGGGAATTTTTGGAATTTATAAAAAATTTGGCCAAAAGTGTATTTTTAGTGTATTTGGAGTGTATTTTTGGAAATTTTGGTATATTTGGCTATGGATGATCAATTTGAGTGATGTGAAAATGTTTGGGATTGGTTTTGAGGAATTTTGGGTGATTTGGAGATTTTTGAAAAATTTGGGCAATTTCAAGGGCTTTTGGTAGGTTTGATGGGTTTAGGGTCCCCGGGTCAAAATCGAAATTTTGGAAGAATGAAGATTGATCAAATGTGAGTGAAATGGAATCACTTTGGTTGAGTCATGAAGCCATATTAAGCCCATATGAGCCATGAGAGGACTCATTGGAGGCATTCACTATGTTGTTTCTAACCCTTCTTAGCCAGGGGCTTAGGGGTTAAGGTCCATCCATATGAATTACCTACATGAGTCAGGGAGTCAAGTTGGGAATAAGTATGGTTTTAGGATTTGGATTGTGTGTGTTAGAGTGTAGTGAGCGTGTAAGTCAACCCTCACCAGACCAGGCCACCCAGGGTAGTCCTAAGGCCAAAGAGTCTTATAGGTAACTCATCCTTTAAACCTCCACATTTGATCTCAACCCTCTAGGTGATTAGGGGTCTACAATCAAGCTTGTGGGGTTTGCAGGGAGACAAGAAGTGGTTTAAATTTCTAAGGGATGGGTCCCAATTCTAGTCCTCTAAGATAGTCAAAGGAAAAGCCTAAGGCTAGATCCTAAACACTAAAGAGGGAAGAGAAGACCTCATCAAAAATGAGGTCAACAACCGAGAACTGACATTTCTTCCTGTTGAGTTCCAGTCCAAAATTTGTAAGTTTTTCTTATAACCTGTTTACTGTCATTAGTTAAAATAATTGCATCATCAGCATAAGCCAGATGGCTTATAATTTGAGAGGAGCTATGCTTATAATTGAGATAAGGATATCTGCTGTGTGCAGCATTAAGAACTCTAGAAAATTAATCAAATGCCAAAATAAAGACTGTGGGAGATGCTTCCTTGCTTTAAGCCCCTATCAGCAGTGAAGAAGCCATTGCTGCCACCATTAACTAAAACACTATACCAAGCACTTGAAAGCCATCTCTGGATTAAATTACAAAAAGAAGATTGGAAACCTCTTGCTTTAATAACTTGCTCAATAAAATGACAACTTATAGAATCATAAGCTTTCTTGAGATCCAATTTGAAGATGATATTTTGCCCTCTTCAACATTTATCAATTTTAAGCGATAATTTACGAGCGCAAGCAATTATTTGTAATATCTCTACCCTACACAAAAGAAGATTGGTTAGGACTAATAAGGTGATGAAGATGTGGTTGAAGTCTTCCAACAATAATCTTGCTAATTATTTTGGTGAAAGTGCTAGTAAGACTTATAGGTCTGAAGTCTGTCCAGCTGGTTTTTTTAGTGTCTTTAGGTATTAGAACAGTGCTGGTGGCAGCAAAATACTTAGGGAGATCAGAACCAGAGAAAAATGAATGAACAACATTAATAAGATCATTGCCCACAATATCCCAGGCTTTGATATAAAAGGTTGAAGTGAAGCCATCTGGACCTGCTATCTTATCTTCATCAATACTTTCCAGAGCTTGTAGGATTTCAGCTTCATCAGTTAACATAGTAAGATTGAGCTGCTGTACTTATGAATAATCATCACTAAACACATCAGGTTGGAAAGAGTAAGGAGAAGAAGGATGAGCTACTAATTGTGATTGAAAATATCTCACTGCACCTTGAGAAATTAATTGAGGATCAAAAATCTATCTACCATCAGATTCTTTAATTCTAAGTATTGCATTAATCTATCTTCTGTATTTAATCACTGCATGGAAGAACTTAGTGTTCCTATCACCAAATAAGTGTCTATTGACAGCATCCTTTTGTTTCAAAAATAGCTCTTCCCTTTCCAAAGCTTGTAAAAGATGAGTTTGTGCCTTAATTAACTCCTGAGTATGAGCCCATCCCTGATCTTGAATAGCTTCCTGCACTTGAACATTTTCATCAGCATCTTTAACCTGCTGAAATACATTGCCAAAACAATGTTTATTCCACAACCTTAATTGATAAGCCACAGACTTCTCTAGTCTCCAAAGTTTGACCATAGGATTGATACAAGGACATGGAGTAGTCCAGGCAGTCTTTACCACCTCCAAAAACTGGAATGCATAGTCCAGACATTCAAAATTTTGAAAGGGGAAAAACCAACATTGGGAAAGAAGGAGATTTGGATTAAGAGGGTAGAGTGATCTGATGTTGTTCTGTGAAGATGATGGACCTGTGTAATTGGGAAGGTATTCAGCCAAGAGTCATTAGCAAGAATTCTGTCAATCCTCTCTAAGAGTAAACCCCTTTGTCAAGTGAAAGGTGATCCAATAAAGCCCATATCAAATAAACCTGCTCTTGTAATATTTTGTGAGAATTGAAGCATTGATTATAGATCATGAGTTCTACCACCTAATTTTTTGCTAGGATCCGTGATACAATTGAAGTGCCCACCAACAATCCAATTGGTATTAATATTAGCACTGATATTTATTAGATCTGTCCATAAGGAAATTCTGTCAGTATTGGTACACCCTTCATAGACAAATGTACAAAATCAAGTGAATTTATCCAACCCAAACTGGAGATGCAAAAATTGATAATTATCAATAACAATATTACAACTCAATTCCTTCCTGCTGAAAACCCAAATTTTGTTATTACAGTTGGAGTGAAACTGAAAACTAGGGAACTTTTTAGTGAATTTGGAGATATTTTTATGCACCATAGGTTCCAATAAAGAAAATAACCACATCTTATAAGTCCTGTTGAGATGTAGGAGTCTATTAAGGTGCCAGGACTAGCCACACCCCTAACATTCCAACAAAGTAGATTAATCATGATGAGGTTTAGCAATCTTAGAAAAATCCTTTATATATCTTCTGTAAAATCCAGCATGACCCAGAAAACCTCTCACATCATTAATGGTAATAGGTGGTTGAAGTTCAGCAATAATTTTCACTTTTGCCTGTTCAACTTCGATTCCTTTTTGTGAAATTTTATGTCCAAGTACAATTCCTTCTGTGACCATAAATCGACATTTTTCCCAGCTTAGAACCAAATTTTTTCTTGACATCTTTTCGTAACTTTCGTTATATTTTCCAAGCAAGACTCAAAAGAAGTTTCAAATACTGAAAAATCGTCCATAAATATTTCAATTCCTTTATCAATTAAATCACAGAATATTGACATCATACATCTCTGAAAAGTTGCAGGTGCATTACATAAACCGAAAGACATTCTTCTAAAAGAAATGTTCCATAAGGACTTGTAAATATTGTTTTCTCTTGGTCCTCAGGAGCAACGGGTAATTAATGATAGCCATAATATCCATCCAAAAAACAGAAATATGAGTGTCTAGCTAATTTATCCAGCATCTGATCCAAGAAAGGTAAAGTAAAATGATCCTTTCTAGTGGCGTTGTTTAATTTTCGATAATCAATTCAAATTCGCCATTCAGTAAAATCATATGCATACAGATTGAAGGGCTTATTCCTTTTATATCTGTAATAGTCCAACCAAAAGCTTTCGTATAGTTCTTCAGAACTCCTATTAAATTTTCTTCTTGATCTTTACTTAGTTCTGAAGATATAATCATAGATAAATTTAATGAATTTCCAAGAAATGCATACCATAAATGTGCAGGTATCATTTTTAATTCTAGTTCAGGGGCATTTTCAACTGAGGGTAAAAGTATATCATTTTTAGTTGTGTCTAAAATTTCCCAATTATCATGAATATAATGAGTTTTTTCAAATAAATTTTCTTCATTCACTTCTTCAATTTCTTCAGTTAATGACTCATTATATATTATGGATTCATCATTTTTTTCTTCAGAAATGAGCTTACATTTTTCTTGATAAAGCTCTTCAATTATATAATCAAAAATATCCATCCGATAGCATTTTTCTTTTTCAGGGTAACTCATTGATTTCAGAACATTAAATGTTATCTCTTGATCATTAACTCTCATTGTTAGTTCTCCTTTTTGCACATCAATCATAGCACGTCCGGTAGCTAGATAAGGTCTCCCTAAATTATAGGTATTTCTTTATCTTCTTAAATATCCAGTACAATGAAATCCACAGGAAAGATAAATTTATCCACCTTAACAAGAACATCCTCTATAACTCCTTTAGGATAAGTGATAGATTGATCAGCTAACTGAAGGGTTACAGTGGTGGGAGAAAGCTCTCCTAAATCTAACCTTCCAAAGATAGAAAATGGCATGAGATTAATACTTGCTCCTAAATGGCATAAGGCTTTTCCACAAAATTTTTCTCCAATAGCACATGGTATAGTGAAAATTCCAGGAACATTAAGCTTCTGAGGTAATTTCTTTTGAATTATTGCACTACATTCTTCACTTAGTGCAACAGTTTCATAAGCTTCAAATTTCCTTTTCTTGTATAAAATATCCTTCATAAATTTTGCATAGCTTGGAAATTGTTCCAAAGCTTCAACAAAAGGAATGTTGATAGTAAGTTTCTTAAAAATCTCAAAGAACTTAGAAAATTGATGGTCAAGCTTCTACTATTTTAGTCTTTGAGGAAAAGGTGGTGGTGGTCTTTCAACTTCCACTTTAATAGAAATTACAGTTTGATCTTTACTTGGAGAAAGAGTTTCTTTAGGTTTTTCAAACTTATCAACTTCTCTCCCTTTTTGAATTTCATTCTGAATCTTCTCTTTTAACTCCTTTCCACTTCTAAGTTGTATAGCTTTTGCTTGTTCATGGTCTTTTCCAGTTTCTTTAGAATTAATGTCAACATTGCTAGGCAGTGTTCCTTGAGGTCTGTAATTAATAAAATTAGCAATTTGACCCATCTGATTCTCAATATTTTGAATAGCAGTGTTTTGACTTTGTAGCTGATTACCTAGTTGCAAGATCAATTCTTCTACAGATAACTTTTTCTGCTGATTGTTAAAACCAGGAGGATAAGTTGGTCTAAAGTTTGAATTTCCTTGATTGTTCCAATTCCCGGTTGGATTACCTTGATTATTACTCCATTGTTGATGTCCATTATTCGAATTAAAATTAGGGAGATTTTTTCAACCTGAATTATAATAATCTAAATAAGGGTTATTAGTTTTACTAGCAATAGCTTGCAAAGTTTTCACTGTTTAAGAATCATCAGTATTTGCAGAATTATCATTACTTACATGCGATATGCTAATAGCAAAATTATCCAATTTCTTAGATATCGCAGCTACTTATGAAGCTAAAATAAAAAAGGCTTCATTATCTTGAATACTTGCCATTCTTTTAAGATTAACCACCCTTTCAGAAGGCCATTGAAAATTATTATTAGCCATTTCTTCAATTAAAGTATAAGCTTCATCAAATGTCTTAGCCATTAAAGAACCACCAGCAGCAGCATCTATAATAGATTTAAGTGATCCAATAAGTCCATTATAAAATTCTTGAATAATTAACCATTCTGGTAAAGCATGATGAGGACATTTTTGTAATAGTTCTTTAAATCTTTTTCATGCTTCATAAATTGTCTCTCCATCAAATTGCATAAATGAAGTAATATCATTTCTTAATTTAGCAGTTTTAGAAGGAGGAAAATATTTAGTAAGGAGTTTTTGTGTCATATCTGCCCAAGTTTTAATAGAACCAGTTGCTAATGAGTTAAGCCACATCTTTGCTTTATCTTTCAATGAAAAAGGAAAGAGTCTAAGCCTAATAGCATCATCAGAAACATTATTATATTTGAAGGTAGCACAAAGTTCTAAGAAACTAGCAAGGTGTAAGTTTGGATCCTCTTTTGGTGCTCCTCCAAATTGATTATTTTGAACCATTTGAATAATAGAAGGTTCAAGCTTAAAAGGATTAGCATCTACAACAGGCATTTGAATACTAATATGAAGTTCATCAGCTGTAGAGTTTGCATAATCTCTTAATGGTTTATAAACATTTTGTTCATTAATTTCTATTAGATTTTGATTATTGTTATGTAAGTTAGCCATTTCCTGATATTTTTTTAATTTGTTTTCCTTTTCTAATTCTTCTAACAGTTCTTTCTAATTCAAAATCAAAAGATAATAATCCTTCTGATCCATAACTACGCATAAAAATAAAATAAAATCTTTTTGGTATTTTTGTTTTTATATATTTTATTATTATTATTATTTTTTTATATTTTTGAAGAAATAAAAGTGTATATATATTTTAATTTGAAAATCTAAAAATTGTCTTTTCACTTTCTTCCTTCCTTTCTTTCTTAATTTCTTTTCTTCCTCGGCAACATCGCCAAAAACTTAAATTGCGACAACGAAACCGCACGACTTTACACTCTTTATATATGCACAAAATTATGAATTTATATTTAAATAATTTCGTAAAGTCTCGATTTCAAACGCAAGTATACGTATCATTTCAAGTAATACAGGGCTCTATTGGAGTCCTGGTTATCGATCCCACAGGGAAGATTTAATTAAGATTAATTAAAGGAATTTAATAGATTTTCAATTTAAAAGTATTTATATTTTTATTTCTTTTCAAAGATCAAATTTTAAGCTTAATGAAATTTCTACTAAATGTAAGTAAGCAACAATAAAGTAAAGGTTAATGCAAGTATAAATAAGACAACTTTCTCCTTTTCAACTAATCCAAGATTTTTCAGAATATTTATCATTCGTGGAGAACCTATATTATGGTATTGCACCAAATATAAGCATTCCTATTATTTACCTTCACTCGATAGTATAAAGAATATTGGCTAATCTATAGATCGGTTCAGGATGTATTATTAGTAAAATGAGTTAATCGAGGCTCACACTTCTAGATGTCCAAGGGTGGCTATGGTCGGCCCTACTAGTGACCCGTTCCCTTTCAATAATCCAAATTATTAGAATTTAGTCTGTCACTCTAAAAATGAATTAATTCTACACCCAATAAACAATATATCCCTATTTATTTGCACTTCACCTTGAATAACCCACACAAGGCCTTCGATTACCCAAGGATTCATGTGATATCTACTAGTTAAAAACTCATCTCCGGATAGGTCTCAGAATTCTTCAACGGGTTTTAACAATTCGAATGGTATACAGGTATTAACAATTCAAAAGGTTGTAACAATTCAAAAAGTAAGTTAATATCAGGTATTAATATCATCACAATTTTTATAAAATTTAAGTTTAAGTTCTCCAACGAAATTAATTTATCTTTATTATCTTTTCATGGTTCAAAGGAGAAAGAAAAATAACTACTCAGAACACATTGAATTCACATAACAAAACATATTTATAAAACTTTGAACCAAGTTACAAATACTTATCTAGAATGTTCCTTCAAGTGAACCGCTGACTCCTACTGACTCCAATGCAAAATGAAAGACTTTAAAAGCAACAACACTTATAAACTCACACTTACTACTCAATGAATTGAGTAGTAACACTCAAAATAACTAAAATAAACTCACTAATTACTTAAGAAGGTTGCTCCCTAAAATTAGGGTCCTTAAGGGCCCTTTTCTCTGTAGAAATGACTCATATTTATAGAGCTTCGAAAATGACCAGGGGTTGCTTAAGGCACCTCTTCAAAATTCATCCAAATACAATGTATCTTCTAGAAAGTAACTGTGGCATCTAGGCACCGGGATCTGGCGCCTAGGCACCGAAGTCTGTGACCAAGTCTTCGCACCTCTTCGGGATTAAAACTGTTTTCCCGTGTCCAAATGCATTGTATCACATGTCCTATGTATCAGGAGTAACTTCCAGTCTTCTAGAAGGTCTGATAACCGCTTAACACCATCAAAATAACTGACCAAAGTTGTCAAAAATCTTATCTGCTTCAGTATCGAATTGGAGCTTAGGCACCGGATTCTAATGCCTAGGCGCCAGACCTATAATTTCGACAACTTTGCTTTTAAGCTCTATTTTTGTTCCTATTTGCTCATTTTTCCTTCTTGAACTCTTTTTTTACACCTACATCCAAAAACATAAAAATAACTTTCAGTAAAGCATTATATCCTTAAAAATTGAATCATAAATAAGGCATAAAAATAGGTACTTTTTAAGTGGATCAGGCTCACACACCCACTTTCACGTTTCACTCTCACACACTAACTCACAACCCTAAACTAAGCTTCCTTATACTTGATCCCCTACTCTTTTGGAAACTCATGTGGGTAGTTTCCCCAAGCTTTTAGCCCCAGGCTAGGGTTTCACTAGTACCAGCACATGGAGGATCCAAAAGGGGAATTCCCTTGGTCCATGGTTCAAATGGGTTTTCAATTCCTTTCAACCCCAATTTTACCCAAAAAATCCCAACTTTTGACCCCTTTGCCCCTAAACTCCGCCAAATGACCTAAACCCTAATTTTGTCCAAAATTTCTAAAGTCAACCAAAATTACCAAAATCCCTCAAAAGTCATCCCAAAACATCCCTCACCACTCAAAATACCCATAACACCTCAAATTTACCAAAATTTCCAAGATACCCCAAAATACCCAAAATTACCAAAATGCCCCTACTAACCCAAAAATTCTAAAAATTCCCAAATATTACAATATTCTTAGTTTCAATTTAAACCACTTTATCTGACCCAATTTGAATAAATTTGCCCAATTTGACAAAAAGCCCCAAATTACCCCTTAAGGCTCAAAACGCTTAAATTACCTCTAATGTCCACCAAATTGTCCTCAATTCCCACAATTTCAATTCTAAACACAAATTCACAATGCTTAATCTCATGCCAAACCAAATATATGTCCAATTTGACCCACATTTGAACCCAACTTGAACCCAAAACAAAAAGCCCCAATTTTGACCATATCACACATCTCACCAAATTGAACCCAATGTTAATCAATTTACCCCAATTTTAATATCCAAAATCCTTCATGACATTCCCCTATACCAAATTGAACCATAAATTGCCCCTAATTTGAGCCCAAACCTCACCCAGTTTAATCTAAACCTAAAATCCCTAAATTTCCCCCAAATGTTACTCATGTCCAAAATCCATCAAATTTAATGCCCTAACCCTAAAATGTCCACCCAATTTATATTAAGAACTCTTCAAGACATCCCCCTAGACCATTTGAAACCATCAATTGGCCTTTGACCCCACTCTAGCTTAGCCTAAACCCAAGCTAACCCAACATGTCCAAAATTGACCAAATACCCAAATCAAGCCAAATTGGACCCCCAAACCTATTCAAAACCAACCCAATCCACTTCTAAACACTTTTTGAAAATCATATACATCATTTTAAACAATAATTGGGCCTAACCCAAGCTTGAACCCAAAAAATCTCAACTTGAACCCACATGGCCCAAAATTAAACCCATGAGACAAATTGACCAAACCTAGCCATATTGATCAACTAAGCTCACCATAGCCAGCCATTGGACCCCTAGGACTGAGCTAGATTACCCAGCCTAATATAGTTGAGCCATGGACCAAAGGTCACATGATTTAGGGGGTCTCCTCTCTTAAATGGGTAAAACCTAAAGGGATTTACGTTGAACACTTAGCCACTAAATTCATTGCACTTATGGCCTGCCCTCTGACTCAGCTGACCACTAGCCACCTGGCCTAGCCACCGGCCTAGTCAATAAAGGAACTCAAACTGAGAGCCACTTCCTTCCCTTTAAATCCAAATTCATCCATCCTGGCTGTCCAGCTCTGACTACTCACTGGAGCTCTTCAGCACTCCACCTAAGCAAACAATTCCACCCACATTGGCCCCTTGAGCTCCACCAAGTAGACATGGCCATAAATAGAGTTCTCCACGGCCAAGAGAAGGTGCCGAAATTTTCTTAAGGAAATTCTGCCAAAACCTCACCATAGCTCATTCAAACCTCTCTGAACTTAAGCCTACTGTCTTTAGCCACCCAAGCTCTTTGCTCTGAGACAATTTCCTCACTGAAATTTCAGTCGAAACCAGAATAATTTCAATTACATCTCCCAACTACCTAAATCTCCAAATCGAATTGCTCTACACCATCACCAGAGTAGAAGAAGAAGTTCCCCCATCAAAGCCCCATCCTAGAGAGCCCTTATACCAGACTTTGACCAGTACCCAAATTTAAGTCTGATCAGATTTGGGTCCAGAAACTTCACCACAGTAAGAGGCTTCATCTAGTGGTTCATTGGGTCCAATCGATGCTGCTACAACCATTTGAATGAGGCCTCCCCTCTCAGACAAAGGTATTGAACTCTCTCCCTCTCCCGAGCTTGTTTCTATTCTCTATGCATGTTGGGTTGCTTTTAGGATAGGATAACCATATAGATAAGTTCTTCTAGGTCAGATGAGTCTTCAGAAACAATCCTGAAGTGATTTGGTTGAGTATCGAGCGAGATATTAGGTCTATGATCCACTGAAAATTTAATAGCTTTTTAATGTCTATTTCATACATATTTTTGATGATATTGCACTTTAAAGGAAGTTATTTTGTATTTTTCTTTGTTAGGTACAAGAAATGACTTTTGGAGGAAAGAAAACAGAAAAGGTGCAATTTGGAGCAAAAATGAGCAAAAAAGAAAATTTTGGCCTGACACATTTTGATAAGTCTTTCTTTGCTTAATCTATTTTACACTTCTTATATATTTTTGAATAAGATTACACTTTAAATAAAGTTTTTTTCTATATTTATTTTGTAGGGCTATCTATTAGGAACGCAACGCAATCGAAACGGGGCAAATCGGAGCTGAAACAAAGCCAAACGAAGCAAAACGGTGGAGCTGCGCAGAGTATGGCGTAGGACGGCGCCCTATCCAGCACTGGACCATGCTAACATCCAGAAAACACAAAAACTCAATGGAAAATAACACTAGACAGCACCCAGAAAGTGTAGGACTATGCCAGAAGCGATTATTGGCCATATACATTGAATCTGAATGCTTTTTGAAAGGTTTCTTCAAGCACCTCTTGGAAAATTTGTCCCTACACTATTTTAAAGCAAATTTGAAGCCAAAAAAGGTGGGAGATGTTAAGAAAATTGTGGAGAATGTTTAGAGATCTTATAATAGGAGTATAAATGTAAATTTCTACCTTTTTGGAGAGATTGGTGAGGGGATTTTGAGAGAATTTGTAAGGGTTTGTTCTAGCATTGCATGGATCAGCGGGAGACTTTGTGGGAGAGATATTCTTCTTTCTTTCAAGGGGAAAAAACTAAGTATTGTGTTCTTCATTATCTTATGATTTTGTAAACACTTATTTTGTGGATTTTCTTTGAAATGAAGTTTTTCGTTGTGTTTTCTTCATGCTTTGTGATGTCTTTCTCTTACTTTTTCTTCTTCCTAGGAAATTATGGCATGAGAGATTATGTTGTTATTTTCCTTTTAATTTTCTTTTTCAATGAGTAGGATTCATGTTTAGGATATTGGGATGCATGTTAGAAGTGGATTAAATTATAAATGTGATGGTTTTTCTTGCACTTCATTTACATTACGAAAAAAACTCGTTGTAGTGTTAAAATTTGTTGTAATTACACTATGATCCGAGAGGGCGGTGTAATTCTTAACAAAGTAGAACCACATTCAAATTTCATGGATGGTAAAGTTCATGGGCGTTGAGTGCAAATAAATAGGGAAATATTTTTTTATGGGCAGAGAATTAGAGATTTTAGGGTGACAGACAAAAATCTCCAATTTGGTCACAGTGTTTGGAAACTAAAGCTAGAGTTAGCTTTCAAGCGAAGGGAAGTGGGAGCTCTGAAGTGAGAGCGAGTATCCTCCCAGCCTAACCACAGATTTAGGGACTAAAACTAGGATTAGCCAATGTTCTTTATGCACTCGGAAGAGGGTAAAGAATAAGATTGCTCTTATTTGACACATACAATATTTAATGCATCTCATTCCTTTACATTATCCAATTCACTACATAAGAATAATAGATATCATTATCTCAAAATTCACCAATTAGAAGTAATATTTACATTTAGAAATAGTTATTATTCTTACATATAATCATCTGCATTTAGGAGTAGTTGCTAAATAAAACACCACTTATATCGACCCTCCAATCTAAAGTCTGATAATAGTAGGCTAGAATTTGACTAAGAACCTCTTACCTCGCTTCTCTATGGGATCGATAAACGGGACTCCACTAGAGCCCTGTATTACTTGAGCGATACGCATACTTGCATTTGAAATTGTGACTTTACAAAATCATTATAAATATATAAATCTGGGTTCATAAATTCTTGCATATAAAAAAGTCGCATCAGTCTACAGTGTGGACAAATCTCTGTGCACAACAAGTGATGACGAAGACCAGGGACTGGGATTGCACCAGACGGACTTGTTATGCATCAAGCGCGGAGCTGACTCAGATGGCGGCTCCAAATCAGGAGACACGTTTGGCTTCGATGCGACGTAGAATTGTGTGGAGCTGAGTCACTTAAGTGGGAAAATATGGATTAATTGATATATTTAAATCTATGGACCTTAGAAAAATCTTAACTTGGTGTAGACAGATCATAAAAATAAAATAAAAATACCCTCTTGCTCAACGAGTAGAGGAGAACAACGTGAAATTGATTTCAAGATTATTTGATGTATATTTTACTTTTAATTAATTAAATACTCTTTTGAGTATTTCAATTCTCCATTTGTATGTACATTTTACCATGACTTGAAATTTAGGACTTTTGTTCTCTCTGTCATGAGGGATCCTCCCTGATTTTTTCAAGGTCAGGGGAGATCTCTATGAGGAGATCTTTATTTTTCAAGTTATTATGTTTGTTTTCGTACAAAAATTATAATAATTAAAAATATTGATCAGAAAAATGCAAAGTAAAGTTTGGTAGGTTCACTGTGACCAGGCAAATATTGAAAAAAATGTAAACTTGGTTTAAATCAATAAGTATAAATTTAATTGTAATTAACCATAAATTCTAAAAAAAATAAATTGGATTAAATATAAATGAAAACAACCTAAATATTATTCTCCATTTTAAATTAAGGTCAGAGAAACTTTCCAAAAAATTTTCAATTCAATTGGAGTTAATTTAAACACTTAAATGAATTTTCCAAGCTAAATCACACATTTGACATTTATATAATTATAATAATTAAAATACACTTCAAAAAATCATCATTTTAATTTTGAGAGTTCTTTGTGATCGAGAGAAGTCCCTAAAAAATAGAATTGTGGTTAAAATAAATTTTCATATTAAACATTATTTTCATATTTAAATAATTAAATTAATAAAAATCTCAAAATTATTAAAATTGATGAAGATATTAATTTTTAAAGATATTGAGTTTTAAAGGGTCAAGAATTAATTTTTAAAGGCTAAAATGGAATTTCCCTAATTTCTCATTAAAATAATTCTAATAATTAAAATATAAATCACAAAAATATGAAATTTAGTTCTCTAGGTTCTCTAATCTTAGAGATATTCATGAAAAATACAAAACTTAATTTTTTAATCAATTAATATTTTATATTTAGTTAATAATCCAAAAAACTGAAATAGTTATAATAATTAAATTAAAATTAAGAAAAACATGAAATTTGGTCCAAATGATTCTTTGATCTATGTAAACCTCCAGTAATTTTCTTTGGGACATATGGTTCATTTTTAATAATTTATTGAATTTTCTTTGAAAATCCATATTCTGATTGAAAATAATTATATAAATCAAATTAAATTAAAAAAATCACATTTTCTCCTCTAGTGATTTGATTGACCCATAAGTTGGGTAATATAAAATTTTAAAGTCATTTTATTTAAATTTAATGAATTATAAAGTGATAAGGCTTTTAGGGGCAAAAGTGTGATTTTGAGAACTTAGCCTTAATTAAACATTTTGGCTTGATTTAAAGGTTAAAAGGGTAATGGATACTCTTAATAAACATGTTTGAATGATTGAAATATATGAAGAGATAAATGGTAAAAACTCATCTTATTTTTGTCACATTAAAAGATAAGCTTATAATTTTACTAATCATATTAATTTGGATGAAAACTAAATTAAATGATCCTTAAGGTTAGGGGTTGATTTTAGAAGTTGAAAACTCACTAATTCAACACCCCTAGTTGATGATAAAATAATGATACAATACATTAACAAGAATCATGTTCATATAACCTAACTTTTCTAAAAGTTATAAATATACACACCTAAGTCTTAAAGGCTTGGTAGTGAGGCTAGGCTTAATCAAATTTGACTAATGAGGCTTATAAAAAAAGCTTAACTAATATTAAACACTTTTTGAAACACTACAGACTCAACTTTAAAATTAAATTGGCAAAAATACTTAATAAATCAATTTGCCCCTAGAGGCCTTTTCTCACATAACTCATAAATAAAATATCAGATGATAGTTACCCTACTTTTTAGGATGATTAAAACATCAATATTTATTGAGCATAAGGGCTTGAAATGGATGAATAATTTAATGAGTATGATAAGTTCAAATGAACTCAAGAAGGTTCAAAAAGGTTGTGAAACATCTAGAAATTCTCTGGATCATTTAACAAGTCTTATGGACATCTTGTAGAGCAGCTGAACCTATTATACTTATTAAAAGAAGGCATCTCTTAAATGATTAAATAGGCCCCACCAAGTTATAACATAAGACTTAGCGGGCCCATGACGAACCTATCTATAGGCTTTTCTTTCCTGCAAATTATAAATGTTTACAGACAAGACACTAAAGTTTCAGGTGGAGGACCAAGAAGACATGCCAGGTACACTTTTATAAGTTGGCAGTACTTTCTTTTCTCTATTTCCTTTACTATACATTTCTTGCTTATGAGCTTGCATGATAAACAACAATGTCACCATGCATGAAAACCAGAACTTTTAAGATAGTCACAAAACTGAAACAAAAATCAAAATTAAAATAAAGCAAAGATAAAATTCACTGTCACAATAGTCAAAAGATAAAACAACTCAAAATTTAATCACAAACAGAACAAAATAAAAAAAGAAACTAAATTAAAATGTCTCTATCGAATGATTGGGAATACCTCAGTTGATGCAACCTACGACTGCTAACGAGATTTCCCACGGTCTAAATGAAAGTATGGAACTCATTAAGTTAAGTTTAAGTAAATTTATTTGGATTAAGTGAATCTGAAGAAAATAGTGGTGCCAAATCTAAGGAACCATGGGATCCTAACTGATGTCTCTATAATTAACTTAAATATTCCCACAATAAGATATTAAGATACCTCAATTTTAAAGATTTTGAAAACATGCTAACTCTCTCAAATCTCTTAAATTTGACACTTCTAAAACTAAACCTACTACGACAAGGAGCTTGGAGCATGCATTATGGGCAGCACGACCATCTTTAACAGCAAAACTCCTTAGAAATAAACAACAAACCATACGACTTTGAGGTAGTTTGCTTAGTGCAGCATAAATCCTCACTTCATGTCTTTAGGCATATGCACTTCATGTAATATAAGCTCTAACTCATCTTAGGTTCCGAGGTTATCATCAGGTATGACATAAATCCTACTATCTTCTAGACTATTCACATGATCAGTATCAAGTGAATGTAAGCCCTAAATAATAAAATTGGTAGGATGAAATACTAAATAAATATCTTAAATCGAAGCCAAACCATATAGTAGTTTGGGAAAAACTCTGAGACTTTTCTTGGATCTCTATCTTTCAACTAGCTTTCTCTTTCTTTGGATTCCTATAATAATTGTTTCAAAATTTGAGCCACTCACCTATTAGATTTCCTATTATCACATTTTCTTGAAGATCCTACCTTTTGGAAGTCATTAATACGATATTTTCTGATCTATATCAAGAGTTTTCTTATGTGACTTTGGTTATCTAAGATGTAATTAACTATAGGGGCTTGCCCTTATAGGAAACTTAAAGACTAAACAGATGTCATGGATTCTTTAGTTTATTCGATCAATTCTCACCACCAAGCAATGTATCAATTCTTTGGGATAGATACATGGCTTGTGGTGCAGTGCTTGGTTATTTAGACTATTGCATATATGAAATCAGTATGATTTCATATTTTAAAATAAATTTATATTTTCCAAACTTCTATCAATATTTATATAAACTAAATCTAAACCAAACCAATCTTTTGCACCGACATTATGTATAACAGATATATAATTATAATTAATATACATATAAAATTTAACTGTACTAGATGTATGTATATTAAATTATGTATGTATATCTATCTATAAAGTATATATTATTATTTAATTATATGTGTATATATATGTGTGTGTGTGTGTGTGTGTGTGTGTGTGTGTGTGTGTGTGTGTGTGTGTGTGTCTATATATATATATATATATATATATATATATATATATATATATATATATATATATATATATATATATATATATATATATATATATATATATATGCATACATATTATTTTAGAAAAAGTAGTACTACTACTTTTTCTAAAATAATATGTATGCATATATATACACACACACACACACACACACACACACACACACACACACACATATATACACATATAATTAAATAATAATATATACTTTATAGATAGATATACATACATAATTTAATATACATACATCTAGTATGATTAAATTTTATATGTATATTAATTATAATTATATATCCGTTATACATAATGTCGGTGCAAAAGATTGGTTTGGTTTAGATTTAGTTTATATAAATATTGATAGAAGTTTGGAAAATATAAATTTACAACCCTATCTTAACCAACTGATCAGCTCTAACCAATCTGCTTTTGTGCAGGGCAGAACTATTATTGATAATTGTCTATTGGCTCAGGAACTGTTACTTGATATTGATAAGAAATGTAGGGGACACAATTTACTCCTCAAGTTGGATCTTAAAAAGGCTTATGATTCTATCAGTTGGAAATTTATTGATCTAGTACTTAAAGCTAGGGGTTTCCATCCTGATTTTTGTACTTTAATTCAAAGATGGCTGTCCAATGCCTATTACAGTGTCCTGGTTAATGGCTGTAGCTGTGGTTTCTTCAAAGCGCGGGAGGGCTGAAACAAGGAGACCTATCGTCTCCAACTATCTTCATCTTGGCTTTTGATTACTTCTCCGAACTGCGAATGCTGCTCAAACACTCTATCCTTATCTTCATTTTAAGCATGGTTCTTCACAGATGATAAGTCATTTGGCATATGCTGATGATGTTATCATTTTCACCAATGGAAGTAAGCTTGCTGTAAAGAAAACCTTGCAGCTGATCGATCACCTAGCCTTGGTTGCGGTGTATGGAATTAAACCAAAGGAAGTGTCAATTTTGGGCGGCAAAGGGTTCGAATATCAACGAGTGGGTGAAAGAGTACACAGGGTTTTCAGCTGCTGATCTCCCCTTGAAATATTTAGGAGTGCAATTAATTAAAGGAAGGAGGAAGCAATCCCAGTATGATGAAGTTGTCAGGAAGATTACATCAACTTTAAACTGCTGGACTAATACCTTTCTATCTAATGGTGGAAGATTAACTTTACTTAAGAGTATACTCTCAACCTTTCCCCTTTATCAGTTACAAATAGTTATAATGAAAAAGAGCACCCAGAAAATGATAGAAACAATGTTTAATAAATTCCTCTGGGAGGGCCAAACCAAACAATATCATTGGGCTATATGGAACAAGGTTTGTAAACCAATCAAGGTTAGGGGACTAGAGATGAGAAATTTCAGACGGATGAGCCATTTGTTCTACTCGTAAGCGAGTGGATTAAATTCGAAGGAAAGATACCATGTGGGCAAAATTCTTATTTGACAAGTATTGTTGGAAAGATCACCCAAATTCGGCTATGTGCCAAGACAAGGGGATTCTAAGCACTGGAGAAGTTTCTTGAAAGTTAGGGATATGACCAACCGGTATTCTCGCGGGAAGTGGGCAAGGGGAGGTGAATTTTTATTATGACAACTGGATTGGAGATGGTACTTTAAATTTTACTGCATATTTCAATCACCAACTAACTGTTGCAGATTTTTGGGTGGAGGATCACTGGAATGTCAACAGGTTGAATGAAATTTTGGATGGGGAGAGCATACGACAGATTATTCAAATCCCTATTAATCCAACTAAACCCGATCGAATCCTATTGAAGCGATCTAATAAAAAATCTTTCAATCAAATGATTCATAGCTCTCTTCAACTTTGGCTCCGATACTTCTTGGGGGAGAAAATCTTGACCGGGCTTTTATCCCCTCTATGTCTTACTTCACTGGCGCATGTTCCATCATTACCTTCCATTAGATGATATTTTAAAACTCAAAGGCCTAAGACTTGCTTCTAGATGTTGGCTCTGTCAAGCTCAGGAAGAGTCACTTTCCCACCTCTTCCTCCATTGCACTGTCACTAAACAGGTGTGGATTACTGTTTTAAAACAATTCCATCTTAATCACCTTAATCACAATTGGCTCGATTGGGAGGCTTCGTCAGGAGGACTTGGAAAAATGAAAAATGGTTCCATTTACCTTTAGTTATCTACTTGGTTTGTTTGGATGCATAGGAATCAAGTGAAGTTTGACAACGTAACTTGCAATATTAATCATATGGTGGCTAAGCTGTGCTGCGTTTTCGAGTAAGAAGCCAATGTTGGAGCCCACAAATAAAAGAAAACCTACTTTGCTGAAGTGGTCCCTTCCACCTCCACCATGGATAAAAATAAATATAGATGGGAGTTTCACTAACTCTCTGCTTGGAATTAGGGCGGTTGTAGAAATTCTGAGGTAAGTTACTATGGTATTTCCAAGTACCTATCATCTCACCGTCGGCTCTCCACTCGAACTCCAAGTCGCTTATTGGGCCCTGATTACTGCTAAAGCTTTGAATTACCAATTTGTCTGGATTGAATCTGACTCTCAGCAGCTTGTTAATATAATACAAGGATTATCCCCTCCTCCATGGAATTTGGTATACCCTTACAGAACATTGCTCTCTACCTTTGGCTCTCTCACACTCAAGTGGTCTCATATCTTTAGAGAAGGTAACCAACCTCGCTAACCGATTGACAAACGTGCTACTTTATGACTCGAAAGGATAATTTTTTCTATTAAACCCGATGATCCTTTAAAGCTTTTACTTTTTGGGGATTTGACTGATATTCCCTATATTAGATGTATGTAAACTTTGTTGACTTTTGCTGAATGAATTTTTCCTTCTCTTAAAAAAAAAATATATATATATATATATATATATATGCATACATATGTAATTATAATTTATATATTATTATATTTGTTACATAAATACAAACATATATAATAATATATAATATATAATTATATTTATTTAATATTATTTTAATTTATTAATATAATTATTAAATAAATTTATTAAAAATTTTTAATAATATATTTATAATATACTTTATTAAATTATTAAAATTTATGTTGTAATTATCAAATTAACTAAATTAGACGTATATATATGTATATCTATCTATATATACATATTTATATATGGATAGATATACATATATAATTATATTAATAAATTAAAATAATATTAAATAAATATATCAAATTATCTATATTAATAATTCTATATTTACATATACATAATTACATATATGTATATATATTTATTAAATTTGTATATTTATTAAGATATATTATATATATTTAAATTACATACCTATAAATAAATATATATTATATAGATAGATATTTATTAAATTATAATATTACGTATATATTTATAATATGTATGTAAAGATACATATTATAATTGTTAAATTAATTTTTATAACATATATTCAATTAATAACTTAAAATATACAATAATATTATCTACATAAATTATTAAAATAAATATTATAATTTAAACTAATATATTATATTTAAATATTACATTATATTAATTAAAATTACATATATAACATATTTAAATTAAATATTTATTAATTATATATTTAATATAAAGTATATTTATGATTATATATAACAAATACATATATATAATTTATTAAAAACATATATAATTATAATTTATAGATTATTAAATTGTTATCTAACTATTATATTATAATAATTATATACTTAATATTAAATTTTTGATGATATAAATAAATCTAATTAATTTATTAAATTATTAAAATTTATTTTATAATTATTATATATATATATATATATATATATATATATATATTTAAAAAAAAAGAAAAGAACTCTTTATTAGATCTAGGAAAGTCTATTACATCTCAAATGAGGAATAGGTAAAAGATCCCCATGTAAAAGTAATCTAAAAGCAAGGAAAACAGAAGTTCTATAAAAAAAACCATCATAAGGACAACAACAAGTAAATTAGATGAAGAAGCTCTAGTTGCAAGCCAATTTGCTGGTTGATTTCCTTCTCTATACACATGACTCCACCTGATAAGTATAGATGATGCAATTTGATTGATTTTGTTGATCCAGACCTGAATGTACCAGGGAGCTGTAGCATTCTTCAATAGAATATTTAACAGGGTAGCTGAATTAGTTTCAATATGAATAAGAGGATGATTATTAATCAGGGCTGCTTTCAGACCCCAATAAATGGCTATAAATTCAGCCATAAGAGCATTGTTAGCTTCAATAGGTGCTGCTAGAAACCACAAGCATTTTCCATTATAATTCTTCCAAGAATAACAATACCAGCTGCACCATCTTTGTAACTTCCATCAACATTGATCTTAATCCATGGGAATAAAGGAGGAGCCCACTGAATTAACATAGGTTTAGCTGTCACATGGTGAATCTTTATATTAAAGTGCTTCCTTATCTTGAATATGTAAGCCAACAGTTATTAATCACCAACTGAGAAGAGAACACTTTTCCTTCAAATAACACATCATTTCTCGAAAACCAGATAAACCAGAAAACTATTAAAGGAATATAAAAGTCTTCGGCCCCTTTCCAATCCAGCCAGCAAGCTGTAATAGAGTTCCATAAGGAAAATTTAACTTTAGTGTAGCTGCTGCTAATAACAGAATTCCATATTAGCTGAACTGCAGGGCAATTCAGGAAAAGATGAAAGATGGATTCCTCCTTGGAGCAACAAAAGACACATCTAGAAGGACCTCTAATACCTTTTAATTTCAATATATCATCAGTAGGTAGAAAATTTCTGAACGACTTCCAACAGAAGAATGACATGGAAGGTGAAATGAATTTTCTCCAGATAGCCTTCCCCCAGTCATTATTAGAGCAAGGGACATTAGAAAGCCAAATGAATTTGGATAAGCTTTGATAAGCAGGAACTTTAGTAGGTAACCTGTCCCTTCAGGAGAGGCACAGTTAAAATTTTCTCCAAGGTCTCCTTGTTAACAGCAGTTTGAAGAACATCTTTATTCCAGGTTCCATTAATCCAGCTATCTGAGACCTTCTTAATTGCAGAAAATTCACTAAATTGTGATAAAAGAGATTCACTAAACAACTAATTATCCTTCCAGAAATCAATTTGACCATCACCAACTTCCCAAACAAAAAGTTGTTCAGCGAACTCTCTGATTTTTAACAACTCCTTCCAAGTTCTTGAGTCACCCAGTTTAGATAGAGTTTGAGTAGGATGAGAGTTAAAACAATATTTCCCATGCATAAATTTAGCCCATAGAGAAGATTTGGATCTAAAATTTAACCACTGTTTACAAAAAATAAGCAAAACTTAGATGTTGAAAACTTTTAAAACCCAAACCTCCATTAGACAAAGGTTTGCATAACTTTTCCCAGCTAGACCATAACTTTTCCCACAAAAACTTATTGAACATTAAGGAAAGTAAATTCTGAGTGCTTTTCTTCATTTTAGCCATCTGAAGAGTATATAGAGGAAAGGAAGTTAAAACACTTTTAAGTAGAGTTATTCTACCCCCATTGGATAGAAAAGAATTAGACCAGCATTGGAGTTGGGAAAAAATCTTGGAAACTACATCATCATAATGTGATAGTCTTCTTCTACCTTTAATCAATGGAAACCCCAAGTATTTAAATGGATAACCTGCTTCTTTAAATCCAGTAAAATCAGAGATCCAGTTTCTTATATGGACATTCATACAGGAGCTGGGAAGAAATTGACATTTAGATTTATCGAAAGCCATACCAGAAACCTCTTCAAAGCTGGCCAAAGTTTTCATAATGTGTTTAATTGAGCTTTTCTTGTCATTACAGAAGACAATAACATCATCCGCATAAGCCAAATGACTAACCAATAGATTAGATCTGTGCTGGAATTGGACATGAGAATGGTTTAGTTGTAACTGATTAAGCATTCTAGAGAAATAGTCAAATACCAATATGAAGATATAAGGAGATAAGGGATCCCCTTGTTTAATCCCTCTACCAGATTGAAAGAACCCTTGGCTCTTTCGATTGATCAAAAGACTATAGTAATTATTTTGAAGCCATCTAGAAATCAGGCTACAAAAATCAGTTCCAAATCCTCTAGCAGCAAGAACCTCCAAAACAAAAGCCTAACTTATGGAATCAAAAGCTTTGGAGAGATCTAATTTGATAATTATGTTAGAGCCCCTACAAGTTTTATCAATGTCAGTAAGTAGTTCTTGTGCTAGAAGCACATTATCAGAAATATTTCTTCCTTTAATATAAGCAGACTGATTAGCTGAAATCAATTCAGATAGAGAAGGCTGAAATCTTTCCATAATAATCTTGCTGAGAATCTTAGAAAAAATGGAAGTGATGCAAATGGGTCTTAAATCATGCCAACCAGTTTTAATCTTATCTTTGGGAATAAGTATAATAGAGGATGCAGCAAAATATTTAGGAAGCTCTACCCCCTGAAAAAATGCTTGAACAGCAGGAATTACTTTGCCTTTGATTATACCCCAATATCTTTTATAGAAGTCTGATGAGAACCCATCAGGTCCAGCAGATTTATTAACATCCATGGAATTTATAACATTAAATATATCCTCCTCAGCAGGGATCTGGATTAGCTTGCTACCATTACCTTTGAACATACCATCCTCTAATAACTTAGAAGAAAATAAAGCAGCATTGGTGGATTTAAAATAAAAGAGTTTCTGAAAATACCCAATAGCATCATCTGCAATATCTTGAGAATTAAATAACCAACCCTTTTGATCAGATTTGATTTTGAGAATGGAATTAAGTGATCTCCTGTATTTGATGATAGCATTGAAGTATTTGGAATTTCGATCCCCATATAAAAACTGATTAGCAGAAGCCTCTTGTAATAGAAATAATTCCTCATTAGCTATAGTAGTACTTAGTCTTTCATTAGCATCAAACAATTGAGATTCAGCACAATACCCTAACTCAACCTCTATCTCCTTAGCTTTAACAAGATTCTCAGACTTAATGATGTTATCAGTCAGGTTTCAAAAAACATTCCAGTTCCAATCATTAAGAGCCTTAGCCAATGCCTTTTGAGATTGCCAAAGTTGGACCATAGGATTAGCCATTGAAAAAACATGAGGACAGACCCAATTGTCCTCAATAACTTTATGGAAAGAAGGATGAGTAGACCAAACATTTAAGTATCTGAAAGACTTATTTTTAACAGCAGGTAATGCAGAAAAGATAGCTAACAAAGGGTTATGATCAGAACCAAATCTAGCAAGATGCTGCACTTTACAAATAGGAAACATATCCAACCAAGTTTAATTAACTAAAAGTCTATTAAGCCTTTCATAAATATTACCTCTCTTCCAAGTTAAAGGAGATCGTTCAAAACCAAGATCAAAAAGATTAGTCTCCATAATATGGTTGGAAAAAGTGAGCAGATCTTGTAACTTAGGAGCTCTACCACCCTTCTTCTCACTAGGATGAGCAATAGAATTAAAATCTCCCCCAAAAAGCCATCATTGATTAACATTCTGTCCAATAATGTGCAAATTATTCCAAAGCTCCTTTTTATCATTGATGGAAGAACCATCATAAATAAATGTAGCAAGACCACTGAAATGCTCCAACTCAAAATGAAAATGCAGAAATTGAGAGTGATCCAGAATAATGTCAATTTTTAACTCTTTCCTACGGAAAAGCCAAATCTTGTTGGAAGAGTTAGAAATAAAGTTAAAGCCTTTGAATTTATTGGTAAATCTATCAAGATTAGATTTCACCAAGGGTTCAAGTAGCACCACCACCAAAAACATATGAATCCTGTTTAGACTCAGTAATCTATTAAGGGAGCCAGGATTAGCCACTCCCCTAATATTCCAACAGATGAATTTAATCATTAATCATTACTCTTTCCCCTCTAGTCAACCTAGAGAAGGAAGGAGTAGAAGCACTTGAAGGTATGATATTAGCTTATGAAAGATGCTTCAATTCTAAGGATTTTTTTCTTTTTACTTTTCTGCACTACCCAGTCACTTTGCAATTCTTTAGTTATAGCAGTTGTGTTGATAGTTGCTTCAGTACCAAACAGCTCCTTATGCTGAAAAATAGGATAATTAGTTTTCTGATGTTATTCTTCCCCAGCCATATGTATAACAATCTAATTAGCTTCAGTTGAATTATCAGAGACAGGAGCAACAGATAATACCATAGAGTCCTTATCATAATCAACAACAGATCTCTCCTTTTGTGACGCCAGAACAGGATCAACCACAACATTAGTCAATAAAACATCAGAACTACAAGGAATATTGTCATCTAAAGCAGATTCAGTAGAAGGCAAATTTTCAGTAACCAATTTACTGATTGAAGAATTTTGGACAAGAATAGAATTCCCAACAACATTGATGTCATCAGAAATAATCAAAGTTTGCTCATTACCTCCAGCAGATTTAGCAGAAGGCAAATTTTCAGTAACTAATTTACTGATTGAAGAATATTGGACAAGAATAGAATTCCCAACAGCATTGATGACATCAGAAATAATCAAAGTTTGCTCATTACCTCCAGCAGAAGCATTATCTAGATTATTAACAATCAGATTTTCCTTCACAGCATCATTAATTAAGTTATGAGCTTTACCTTTAATTGGTTTCAGATTAGGCTGAAGTCTGTAACAAAGATCCCTGGAATGCCCAAAAATTTTGCAATGGTGGCAGTACACAGGTCTTTGTTCCATAACAATGGGTTGCCAATACCCATTGTGTGGTGAACCTAGCCAAATCTCATCAATTTCAGGAAGAGTGATGTCTCTTTCCACTAGAATTCTGGCCAATGAGGGTCTAGAAAAGTTGAAGGTGGACATATCTAATTTCAGTGGCCTTCCAATTGCTGTCCCAATGGCATAAATAACTTGGTTGTTGAAGAAATGTAATTTTAGATTAGGTAATCTATACCAAATGGGAACAATAGGAGCTTCTTGATTGGGATCAAAATTTGGAGACCATTTCAAGATCTTCATATATTTTCCCTCTATCACCATAACCTTCTTTGAAAATAAGTTGGCATAATCTTCTTCTTTAGATAAATGAATCATTATATGCCTCCCATCAAAGAGACCAACCTTCCAATTACCCAATAATTTGAAATCCTCAAAGCATTTTCTAATAAGATCCATTTTTGGATGTCCATATTGGAATTTACCTATCAGTGTAAATTTGTGAAGATCTATCGAAGAAGATAGTTCATTATCAGAGAAGATAAGGGCAGGTTTACCCCCTTTCTTGACCACCTGCTTAATGAAAGGGTAGTCACCCCTCCCTGCCGCAGAATCATGATAGATTTGAGGGAAGATTAGTTTGTCATGTTGACTCCCCAAATCTTTCTCAACTACTTCAAGAAAAGAAGGCTTCACAGGAGGAGCCACCATAGAACAATCAGAAAAAGGATCAAGAAAATATCAAGATCTCTCAAAAAAAACAAAAAGAGCCACAACAGAACCAGAATTTTGAAAAAAGAACAAGCCCGGGAAGCAGAATTCAACAGCAATGGGTTGGAAATTAAGAGTACTAATTCCAAACCAAAAAAATACCAAGGATATATATATATATATATATATATATATATATGATTCCCGGCACTCGAAATTTACGCATACCACCATTTCTCATCTTAATTTTGCTGGATCGGACCAAGACCCCTTCTTTTAACCATTTCCACTCCACAGCCCCAAACTTCCTCTCCACCATTCAGATACCTAAGCTTTTGGTCAGGCCATCTAGATTTTAATAACATTATCGAAGACAACTGGAAAGGGATTTCCTCTACTAACCCTTTTACTAAACTCCAATACCTACAACAGAAACTTGCTAAAGCTCTCAGGAAGTGGAGCTGGGAGTCCATTGGTGATGTCTTCAAGGAGGTTATCCAAGATGAATGGGAGGTCAACAATGCTGAGGTTGCTGCCCAAGCTGATCAAAACAGGTTCAAGGATTTTGTTGCTGCCCAAGAAAAGTTGCTAACTTATCTTAACTGGCAAGACCAAATCCTCAGTCAGAAAGCTTCTATTAATAAATTTAAACATGGGGATAGGAATACTAAATATTATCATGCTTGTGTTAAGTACAAAAGGAAGTGCAATGCCATTTTTTCCATCAGAACTGATCAAGGGACACTTCTTACTAATGGAACTGATATAGCAAATAGTGTTGTTTCCTTTTTTCAAAAGCTTCTGACCTTCAAGCCAGGCTCAGGTATTCCTATTGATAGTAATCTGTTTAATGATGTCCACAACTACACTTGCTCTCTCCATCTTACTGACACTCCTTCTAAGGAAGAAATTTGGTCAGCTTTACAGTCAATTGACAATTCTAAAGCTGCTGGACCTGATGGGTTTAATGCTGAATTCTATAAAAAGGCTTGGAATTTTTGTCACCCTAAGGTGGTAGCTGCTGTTCAAGGATTCTTCAATGGCATTGATCTTAATCAGTACTTTTACTCCTCTAACACTGTGCTTATCCCTAAAACTAATGCTCCAGTCAACTGGAATCACTACAGACCCATAAGTCTAACCTCTGTGATCAGCAAACTAGTTAGCAAAGTTCTTGTTGGGAGATTACAACCCCATCTTGACAAAATCATTAGCCCTCAGCAGTCAGCTTTTGTGAAAGGAAGGTCCATAGCTGATAATGTTCTGCTTGCCCAAGAATTATTTCTTGATCTTGATAAAATCTGTAGGGGAGGTAATCTCATATACAAACTTGACATCAAGAAAGCATATGACACTGTAGATTGGAACTTCATCCTCCAAGTGCTGCATGCCAGAGGCTTTCCACCTGAGTTCTGCCAAATGATCAAAAGATGGCTGAAGTTCAACCATCATTTCATTCTTGTAAATGGACAGTGCTGGGGAGGTTTTCAGGCTACCAGAGGTCTCAAACAGGGAGACCCTTTATCCCCCTCTATTTTTATTATAGTGATGGATTATCTCTCAAGACTCATTGATGCTCAAATCTCTCCTCACCACTATGCTAGATACCACTATAAATCTAATGTTATCATCTCCCATCTGTTGTATGCTGATGATTTGATGTTATTTTCCAGAGCTTCCAAGCTGGCTGTCAAGAGAGTTAATGAATGCCTTACTCAATTCCAAAATATCTCTGGGCTCCAATTTAACAAAACCAAATGTGAATTGATTTTTCCCAGTAACATCAAGCCTGACCTCTCTCACTGGATCACTAGCTATACTGGATTATCTACAGCATCTCTTCCTCTGAAATACCTGGGAGTGCTTCTGATCAAGGGGAAATCAAAGCAGCTCCACTTTGATGAGATCATTGGCAAACTAAACACCCAACTCTCTAATTGGTCTAATTCTTATTTATCTGATGGGGGCAGAATCACTCTCCTTCACAGTATCCTTACCACTTTCCCTAATTATGTTCTCCAAATGGCTTGCTTAAAGAAAAGCTCCAGAATTCAAATTGAAAGAATTTTCAACAGGTTTCTTTGGTCTGGTCAAAGAAAGCAAATGCACTGGGCAAGTTGCCAGAAATTAGCCAAACCTACTTGGGCTGGAGGTTTGGGTTTCAAAGGTTTACATCAGCTGCAGAAAGTCAATTTCTGCAAGTTATGGGTTCAATTCAGACAACAGAAGTCCTTATGGGCACTTTATTTGACAGGAAAATATTGTAAAGATAGCCACCCTGGTTTGGCCCAAATTAAACCAGGTTATTCTAGAATTTGGAAACAAATGCTTATCAATAGAGATCCGGTCGAATCACTTTTCGGATGGGAGCTTGGTCAAGGGAAGATTATGTTCGGCGAGGATACTTGGTGCCCACTCGAAATGAAGATTGCTATCCCCCACACAAACCAACGATTTTCCCTGTGGCTACCTGCTGGGATAATAACCATTGGTCCCTCACTAAGCTTCAGGAATTGCTGACTGTTTCTTCTGCTCAACAGGTTTCTGCTATTCACTTTGATACATCCTATCCTGACAAAATTATCTGGTAGAATGGTAAGCTTCATAGCCTTACTAAGCATATCTACCAGACAATCTACAATTGGCCTGACAGTACTTGGGGTAAACATATCTGGAACAATTATCTTACTCCATCCATGTCTTTCTTCATCTGGAGGCATTTTCATCATCTACTTCCTACTGATGACATTCTTAAACTCAAGGGAATCAGAGGACCTTCCAAGTGCTACTTGTGTGGGACTAGTGCTGAATCTTTGCAACATTTATTCTTCAACTGTAAGTTTTCACAGGAAGTCTGGAGGGGAGTGATAAATTTGTTAAACATAAATACTCTTCTACTTGATTGGAAGGACATATCCACCTGCTGGCAGCAATGGAAAAAAGCTAATTTAGATGCTGTCCCATTTCTGATTGCTTGGTTCATCTGGATGCACAGGAACAAAGTAAAATATGAGGAGGAGTGTAGTAAAGTATTAACTGTGGTAAGAAACTGTCAGGCCTTCTTGACCAAAATTATTCTTTGGAATAAGTTCCCCAATATTCTTAACTATCCTACCCCGGTTCACCCTAAGCAGCTTTAAGATTCTTTTAGTTAATCGGAAAGCTCCTATCTCCCCTTTCATTAAAGTTAACACCGATGGGGCATTTTCGAGCAGTCGGTGCCTGGGTGTGGTGGTGTGTTCGGAGATCCTAGTGGCAAGTGTGTCCGTCTCTTCCATACTCCTACTCGTGGCGGCCGATGCTTTAGAAGCTGAGTTAACAGCAGTTTTTTGGGCTATATATTTGGCCATCTCCTGTCATTGGCACAATATCCTTGTGGAATGTGACTCTGCCACTCTTCTGCAATACTTACATTACACTCTCCTTCCTCCTTGGCATCATTCAAATTGGTTACATAAGATCAGAATACTCTCCCAACAAAGTAATATCCAGTTTTCTTTCATTTACAGAGAAGGTAATAGACCTGCCAATTGGCTTGCTAGGAAAGCCCTCTACTCTCAACAGGTCCTTGTTTCATCTGCCCCTCCTCCCACCCTGTCCTACCTCTTGGATGCTGATCTGGTGCAGGCTCCACACTTTAGATTGGTGGAAAATATTCAATTGTCGGGTTTATACTTTCTTTTATTGGAAGATATGTGTTTTGGTTTGTTTTCTCTTTCTTTTTTGGAAGTATACTGGTGTTTACCACCACAGTTTTTTCTTTTGGTTACTTCATTAAGTTATGTAATCTTCTTTCATCATTAACATGTAGGGAGCTAGTCTAGCTCTTTTCTTTTAAATATATATATATATAAAGGAAAAGAGTGTCTCATTGCTCCCTACGTGTTAATAATATAAAAGCTCGTACAAAAGAGGGAGGGGAGTCGGATCCCCTGGCCTAAATGAGAAAAAAATACAATAAAACGCAGTCTTAGAGTTTCCACCTTCTGCAGTACAATTCAATGCAACATAGAAAAAATAACATCACATATACCCATACACACGAAGCAAGTATCCACCAAAGCCGTGTATCCCCATGTAAATTTTCACAAAAATTTAAAGCGAGCATCGACGTAGAGATAGTGAATATAAGTGGTTCCAGACAAATACGAATAGTGAATCTCCTCCGAGTACAATATCAAACATCCGTCATCCAGAATTAAAGTAGCAAAAGGGCCCCAATCCAAAGCCAATAAAAAACTTTGCTCCATTATATGTTTGATCAAATATGTATTCTTTATGTCCAGCTCCTTCCCGACGTCCAAAAGATGCCACATAGGAGATTCCAAAGCAATCTCTCCCAGCAGAAATTCAAAAAGCATATCCCACAAACCATATATATATATATATATAACTATATTAGTAACTATATATATATTATAACTATATTAGTTAATATAAATATTATAACTATATATGCATATATATATATATATATATATATATATATATATATATATATATATATATATATATATATAAAAGAAAAAGGAGCTACAGTATGCTCCCTACATGTTTAAATAAAGAGAAGTTACATGAAGTCCCCAAGGGGATCAGCCCCACTCAAAACAACTCTCCAAAAAAACCCAAATATCCAATACCAATAGCTCTATACAGACTCCTGAAGAAAACAGTAATTAAACTCAAATGACCAAAGATTGCTGTTTGATAAGACCTTCCTTGAGAAGAAACTGATGATGAGCAGTCTTTGACATAACACTGAAGATCTAACCTCCAGCAAACATAATAGGGTAGCATGAACCTATCTCTAACCAGAAGGAGAAGATAAAAAGTCCCCCAACCCATCAAGGTCAGCTTGAGTTGATTCTGAGGTAAGGGATTGCCAGGAGGTCCCCGGCCAGCAAATAGGAAAGAGGGGTAGGAGGGGAAGCTGAAATTTCACTGATACCAGAATACAAGGCATTCCTAGCCAGCTAATTTGCTGATTTGTTACCTTCCTTGAAAATGATCTGGAAGTAATTATTGCATTTTCCTTGAAATTGGATAATTTTATTCAACCACAGTTGGAGATGCCAAGGAAGGGAACCATCAAATTCAATGGAGTTAATGAGAGTAGAAGAATCTACTTCAACAATAAGAGAAGTCCACTGGAAGAAGGATGCAATTTTAAAAGCCCAATACACAGCAATAAATTCTGCCTCTAATGCATCCACAGCAGCCACAGGAATTTGGAAGAAGATGAGGCACTTGCTCAAATGATTTCTGAAAACACTACCCACACCAGCACCAAAGGGTGAGAAACTTCCATCAGTATTAGCTTTGATGAAAGGATATGATGGGGACTTCCAAGTAACTAAAGTGATAGCATTAGGAACCCTTTGCTCAGCAGTAGGAAGGGAGCAGATGTGGGGAAAACCTTTCCATCTGATCAGTTTAACAATGTATGATAAGCAATTTCTAGCCACTTTAGTTGTACAAGAGGGTGTGTCCTCAAAAGCTGACAGATTTCTGCTCTTCCATAGAAACCAAGCAATAATTAGTGGAATTTGCCCCCAACTACCAATTTCACTGATACCAGAATACAAGGCATTCCATAGAAGCCAATCCACCCAGCAATCCCAGAAACAATTCCAGGATAGGTTAATTGGATTAAGATTGAATGAGTTGACACAATTAGCCCAAACCTGTTGGGAAAATTGGCATTGGAAGAACAGGTGCCTGGAAGACTCCTCACTGTTCCTGCAGAGTCTATAGCAAGAAGGTCCCATCAAACCTTTGAGTTTGAGCAGGTCATTAGTAGGGAGAACATTGTGGAGCAGCTTCCAATAAAAGAAAGACTTAGATGGAGAGATGTGCTTGTTCCAGATAGCAGAACCCCAACATGAAGTCTGCCAGTTGAACAATTTAGAATATATAGCTTTAGATAAGCTTTGTTTTTGTGAGCAGCCCAGATAATTTTGTCAAGTTTGTTGGGGTTGAGAGGAATGGAAGCAATAAGTTACACAGAGGGGGCTTGGAGCAAGGAGTGAAGTTTTGGGAGTGACCAATCACCATTAATCCAACAATCAGCAACACTCAACTGTGGATCCTGATTAACATTGAGAGCTGGTAGTAACCAATCATCAGGGCACCAATTGTCAAGCCAAAAAGACAGATGGCCAATTCCCAGTTCCCAGGTAAACATGGAATCAGACTGAGTCCTGACTCTGAGCATGCAGGCCCAAATCATAGAATCCCCCAATTTCCTAGTAAACAGAGAGGGGTGTATGTCTTTGTAATATTTACCATTCAAAAATTTAGCCCACAAAGAGTTCTGAGATTTAAATTTAATCCAAAGTTTACACTGGTTTACCTGGGTTATGTGTTTCAGACTTTTGAAACCAATGCCACCTGCCCCAACAAGTTTAGCCACCTTCTGCCAGGATGTCCAGTGAATTTGTTTCCTCTTCCCTGACCACAGAAAATGATTGAAAGTTCTCTCCATTTGCAGTATCGGGTAGATTTATTCATAGTGATCATCTGGAGTATGTATGATGGGAAGGTTGTAAGTATACTTTTGAGAAGGGTGATCCTCCCTCCACTGGAAAGAAAGGAATGAGACCAGCTGGAAAGTTGGTTTTGAATTTTCTGCAGGATGGGTTCAAATTGTGTCTGTTTGACTCTGCCCCTAAGGAGGGGAACCCCAAGGTAGTTCAGAGGGCCAGTGGGACAAGAGAATCCAGTGTACTCCCTAATCCAGATTTTGTGACCAAGAGACAGCTTGCTAGGACAAATAACATGGCATTTCTTAAGATTCAGACTCATGCCATAAGAGGATTGGAAAAGCTGTAGACATTTCATAGTGTTCTTAACAATATTCTTCTGCGCATTGAAAAAGATAATCACATCATCCGCATAGATGAGACGGGAAATGTGTAAGTTAGATCTGTGATGATATATGTGGTGGTGTTGTGAATAAGGTTGGGAATTAAGCAATCTAGAGAGATAGTCCATAGCTAAAATAAATAGAGTAGGGGACAAAGGATCAACCTGCTTAAGACCTCTACTGGCATTGAAGTTACCCCAAGAATGACCATTCAGAAGAATGGAATGGCAATTTGAGTAGAGCCATCTGTTAATAAGATTACAAAATTGAGTAGAGAAACCCCTAGCTGAAAGGACATCCAGCAGAAAATTCCAGTCGATGGTATCATATGCTTTGCTAATATCCAATTTATAGATAAGGTTACCCCCCCCCCCACAAGCCTTGTCTAAATCCAGCAACATTTCCTGTGCAAGTAAGACATTATCAGTTATAGATCTTCCCTGGACAAAGGAAGATTGGTTAGGGGAGATAATCTTGTCCAGGTGTGGCTGAAGTCTATTAACCATGATTTTACTTATAAGTTTACTGATCACTGAAGAGAGACAGATGGGCCTATAATGATTCCAAGAGCTAGCAACTACAGATTTAGGGATCAACACAATGTTGGAGTGACTGAAGTAACTGGGAAGATTTTGGCCCATGAAGAATCTGATGGCATCCCCTTTAATAAGGTTCCAAGTCTTTTTGTAGAAATCAGCAGTGAAGCCATCAGGTCCTGCTGTTTTGGAGTTGTCAATGGTAGAAAGAGCATTCCAGATTTCCATCTCAGTAGGAATATCAGTCGACACAAAGGAAATGACAAACTGCACCTCCTCCTCAAAAAAAAAAAACAATCCAGATCGGCTCTTTCCGCTTAGGGTTGATTCAGAAGAGTTTTGTAGAAAGGCACAACATCCATAGCAATGGCAGTATTATCATTAACAAGAGTACCATCAGCATACTTAATGGTGTGAACTATATTACATCTTCTCCTATACTTAATCTAAGCATGGAAGAATTTAGTATGCTTATCCCCCTCCTTAATGATACTAACAGCAGCTTATTATTTTAATAGTTGTTCCTGCAGATTGATAGCATTGAGTAGATCGTCCTGAGCTTTAAAAAGTTTTCCTTCCAGAGAGTCATCTCCAAGTACCTTCTCCTCCAGCATATCAGCTTTATTTTTAGCAGCCTCCACAGCAAGATAAACATTCCAAACTGTATCCCAATTCCATTTCCTGAGGCCCTTAGCCACTTTCTGATGAAGCAGACATAGATGGATCCATGGGTCAGGATGATGTATATCAGTCCAGAGAGAAGCCACTACCTCCAAAAAAGAGGCCTGGGAGGACAAAAAATTGAGGTATCTGAAGGGATGTAGCTGGGGGGTATGGGATGGGGCAGTTATAGTAAGTAGTAAAGGTCTATGATCAGAGCCTGCAAGAGGTAGATGAGTAACAAAAGTAAGGAGAAAATGGGAATTCCAACAATCATTTACCAGGAACATGTCAAGTCTCTCCCATAAATCCCCCCTTTTTCATTTATAATCAGGTCCATTGTACCCATGGTCAAATAGAGCAGCCTGGGTGATATTGTTGTTGAAGGTGTTCATAGTGGAAAGATTGGGATATCTCCCTCCAAATTTTTCAGCAGAGTTGGTAATGCAGTTGAAATCACCCCCACTAACCAGGGTAAATTTAGATTGTTGCCAATAGAATGGAGCTTGAGCCATAATTCCTGTCTATCAGACTTGGAGCAGCCTGCATAAATAAATGAAGCAACTCCATTCTGACCATTGAACTGGAATGAGAGATGAATGAATTGCCTATCATCCACCAGCATAGACCAAGAGAGTTCAGTTCTGCATAAAAGCCAAATTTTATTACTGATATTGGAGAAGTGAGAGAAGCAAGGGAATTTTTTAATGATCTTTTCAGGGTACTTGTGAACCATAGGTTCAAGTAAAAGATTATGCACCAAAATTTATGCTTTCTATTAAGGTTAATAATTCTTTGAAGAGACAAAGGGTGGGCAACCCCTATAATATTCCAACAAATAAAGTTAATCATTGGGATGTTTGGTGGGTGGATGAATGGATGATTGAGATTTGGATCTAGTTCTTCCTCGGGTGATCGATCGTGGAGCGACGACCGGGAGATTTGCCGCCTCATCAGAGAATGGGGTGGTATGTAGCAGGAGTAAATCTTTATGGTTTTTCCTTTTCTTTTTGGGGTAATGACATGCCACTCCCCTCCCACCAATTGATCCTTATGAGCCTCAATAGGTAGCTCAGAGGAGGAGGGGGTGTAAATAGTTACTGAGTTACAATCTTCCCTCACTCTACCCAAAGGAGAAAAGACATGGGGGGAGAAACAATTGGGGGTGAGGAAAGCTCAGGTGATATGTGAGTAGGGGGTTCAGTAGAGCTATCTTTGGAATAAGGATGGGTGGGAGAAGGAGGCATAGGAAGAGTGGGAACAGGAACATGATTAGGTAAAATAGGTGTTGGTGACTGGAGGGGGGCTGAAGAATTGATCACTGGAGTAGGGGGTTCAGTAGAGCTGTCATTGAAGTAAGGATGGGTGGTAGAAGGAGGAGTAGGAAGAGTGAGGATTAAAATGGGTGTTGGTGACTGGAGGGGGGCTAATAAAGGCTTGGGCGAAGATGGGGGAAAAGAAGAATTGGGTAATGGAGCTGGAGCATGTCCAAGCAAGCTAGTAGAATGATTGCTGACAGCAGGGGGAGGGTGAGAAACCCCAAAAGACTGAGCCCTCTTTGAGGGGGGGTGGAGCCTGAAACACCTATATAAGGTGTGTCCAAACATTCTACAGTGGCTGCAGTAGTAAGGTTTCTGCTCCATCACAACCTCCTGCCAGGCTACATCCTCATCAGAGCCCACCTAAAGTCTATTCACTTCAGGTAAGGTTACATCTCTTTCCACCAAGACCCTTGCAGCAGTAGGTCTAGCTCTATTAACAGTGGGGTTATCTGCCCTCAAAGGAGTACCAAGAGCCTTAGCAATATTGAAGAGGGCATTTTGGTTAAAGTACCTATAGGGGAACTCAGGGAATTTAAACCAAATAGGAACAACAGGTGGTTCATTCTTAGGATTGAAATCAGGTGTCTGTCGGCATATTTTTAGGTTATGTGTTTTGAAAAAGGGGGTCTCCTACAGAAATTGTCGGTGAATTTTAAATTTTAAATTTAATTTAAATATATATATAATTTGGAAAGTAGCATTTGATTTTGAAAATAATTTTAAGTTTGAAAATTTTAAGATATGAAATCAAACCGATCTCACATCCCAAATAGTTTATATAAACGAGCACCGCATCACAAACCGTGTATCTATCCCGAAGAATAGACACACTGCTTGATGATGGGGCTCGATTAAATAAACTAGAAGATTTGTGACATCCGTTTGGTCTGCGAACCAATTTTTATAAGCCGACAAGTTCCCCTGCTTAATATAAATGAATTAAGCAGGGTTTATATTACCCAGGTTCTTAAAGTTCCCTATAAGGGCAAGCCCCTATAGTTAATTACATCTTAAATGTCCGAAGACACTTAAGAAAACTCTCGATAATGATCAGTGATTTTGCTCTCAAGAATTTCAAAGTTTAAGGTTTTCAAAGGATTTGAGTTTTGGAAATTTCAATTGGGAATAGATCAAATTTGGAACTGTTAATTTCAGGAGTTCAAAGGAAGAAAAGTAGGAGAAGCTGAAGATCCAAGAAGAATCTTGGCAACTTCCCAAACTATCCTATTGTTTGGCTTTAATTTGGGAGTTTATTTAATGTTTCAATCCTGCCAATTTTAATTAATTAGGACTTATATTTGTATGACATAATCATACAATCAGCCTAGAAAATGTGAGGGTTTATGTCGTACCGAACGACTACCTCGGAGTCCTAAGACCGGTTAGGGCTTAATTTACATAACATGATCATGCAGATGCCTAACGAAGAGTTGAGGATTTATGTTGCACTAGGTAAACTACCTCGAAATCCTATGGCTTTGTTGTTTAATTCTAAAAAGTTTTGCTGAAGTAGACTCAGGTTTTGCTGATGACGATGGCCGTGCTGCCCACCATGCTCCGAGCTCCTTGTTGTTGCAGAGGTTTAGTTTTAGAAGTCATAAATCAGGAGATGAGAGAAGTGTTTTGGTTTAGAGAAAATATTAAAATCCAAGTGTTTTTAATATTTTAATTAAAACAAATCTTAAAGTTGATTAAACAGAACCGATTAAGATCCCACGGTTCCGTCATCCCGGCACCGTTATTTTCATCTAATTCACTTAGTCCAGATGAATTTGCTAAACTCAACTGAATGAGTTCCACACTTTCATTTAGACCTTAGGAAATCTCGTTAGCAACACGTGGGTTACCTCATCCGAGGTATTCCCTATCATTCAAGGAGACGTTTTAATTTAGTTGCAATTGTAGTTTTGTGTTCTGTTTGTGATTAAATTTTGAGTTTTTTTATATTTTGAAATGTTGTGGCGGTGAATTTTATCTTGCAGTGATTTTTAATTTAGTTTTGGTTTCAGTTTAGGGACTATCCTAAAGGTTTTGGTTTTCATGCAACTGTTGTTTATCATGCAAGAAAAGAAAGTGCAATGCGATTAATTAAATTGCGAGAAGGTAAATTGCAATAAAATAAAAAGCGTACCTGGAGGGTCTTCCCGTCATCCCAAGCTGCACTTGAAATACATGTTAGAGCATTTAAGTATTTATAGCAATTACCTAGGTAAAGCTAAGGGCAAGGTTTCTGGTTTTCTACCAAGATCCTAGTCCTATAGCTAGTCATTCCTATAACGTCTAGGTTTTCAATTTTGTTTATGGATGAATTTCTGCACCAAAGAATAATTAAGTTCAATTGTTCTTATAAAACACCCCGCCATATTGAGGAACTGCTTAAGACGAATCTTAAACATCTTTTAATTATTGCTGGAATTATTCTAAGACCAAATGGATTTAATTAATCAGGTGAATTAATCATCCGAGGTTTAATTAAGTTTTGTTCTTTTGCTCAGTGAACTAGGATATTTGAATATCCTATGAATGAAGTGACACTTCACTTAATACTTCGTTTAGGAGTTATGACAACAAGAGCTTTTGAGGGCAAATTGATGTTTTAGTGATTTGTGATTTAATTTAATTTTAATTAATGAATTTAAGTTTGGAATAGTGTTCAAGTTGTTTTAGATTTATTTTGAATTCTTTGTCTTAAGTGATGTTATATTTAATTCAATTTAATTTAATTTAATTTAATTTAATTTAATTCAATTTAATTCTAATTTAATTTTATTTTAATTTTAATTTAATTTTAATTTAATTTTAATTTGATTTTATTTTTAATTTAATTTAATTTAATTTAATATGTTTTAATTTAATTTAATTTAATTTAATTTAATTTAATTTAATTTAATTCTAATTTAATTTTATTTTAATTTTAATTTAATTTTTTATTTTTTATGTTTTAAAGATGATTTAATTTAATTGTTAAAGTATTAATTTAATTGAAATTTTGATTGAATTTAGTTTAAATGTTTTAATTTTAATTTAATTTAATGATTAAATCTTTTAGTATTTTAAATCTTGAGTTTGGATTATCATTTTAATTGGGAATTAAATATTATTGAAGTGATTAATTTAGGGACTCTTAAATTAAAGAATAAATGTCTTCTTAATAATATCCCTATTTTAATAATTTCAATTTTTATTAATCTTCCAAATTTAATTAATTCATTGATTAAGGTTTACTTTAATTAATCTTAAAAATGATTGATGGGTCTCTACCCTTTAATTATTTAAATTTCAATCATCCAAATCAGATTAGGATCAAATATTTTACTCTCTCATTTTATTAAGCCTAAAGTTTTAATTAAGGGTTAAAATTTTAATTACCATTTTGCCCTTCAAGTTTAATAATTCCATAACTCACTAAATTAAGCTTAAATGAATTTGAAATTTTTATGTGACTTCACTCACATGTCAATTAAGACATTAGAGGAGAAAATGTGATTTTTCTATATTTAATTTATTTATATAATTATTTTTTGTGGAAAATAGGGATTTTCAAGGAAAATTCAATAAGATGACCAAGGGAATTTTTCTATCCTTAAGAAAATTACTTAGACTAATGACCAGAGGACCATTTAGACTTATTTTGGTAATTTTTTGAATTTTATTTTATTTATTATAATTATTTTGAGTTTTGGAGTATTAATTAATTTAAAAATAAAAAAAAGGTTGAAAAATGAATTTTATATTTTTCAAAAATCTCTCTAATATCAGGGAAACTAGAGAACTAATTTTTATAATTTTTTGATTTTTCTTTGATTTATTAGAATTATTTTAGGGAATGTTAAGAAAATTCATTTTTTTTAATTAAAAAAATTAATTTAGGCCTTTAAAATTCAATATCTTATCCTAGAGACTTAGGAAAAATATTTGGTTTGTTTCTAAATATTTAGAATTCAAAATATGAAATTTTGGTGATTTTTAATATTTTTATGATTTTTATTATTTTTTAATTATTAAAAATATTAAAATAATGATAAAAATCAACTTTTTAGAAAATTACAATTTTAATTTTCTTAAATTTCCCAGATATCAGAGAAGCTCCAAAACCATTTTTGTGAATTTTTGAAAAGTATTTTGTGAGTTATGAATTTTCAAAGTTTAATTTTATCCATTTTTGCTTAAGAGGCTTAATCAACCCATTTGGTGGGGCTAATCAAGTCCAATTGGTTTCAAATTTTTATGTGGTGTTCTCCTATCCCTAGAGGACAGTGGAGAATTGCTTTTAAGTTAATTTGATGAATGGTTAACCCTAATTAATTAAAGTTCAATTTTGGGTATTTAGGCCGATTAGGGTTGTTCAAAGTGAATTAACTCAAAACTTATTTTTCCTAGGTCCCTCTGGTCACAAGAAACATCACCAAGTTTCCCTAGAATTTATTTCTCAACATGCTAATTATTGGAATTAAAATGCTTAAAACAGTAGCATGAACTTGAAAAATCAATAACTTCTCATAGGGATGGCCTCTGACCTTGGAAAATTCAGGGAATGTCCCCAAGTTCAGAGGCTTCAAAAGCCCTATGGTCTCATGTTATGGTGAATTGTTTACATGCATGGAGAATTAAAATAGTCCAGAGAGTAAATAAATCATTAAAAATAAAATACTTAATGAAATTACTTGATTTTTTTTCCACATTATTCTCCTCTGTTCACTGAGTAAGAGGGTATTTTTATTTTATTTTTAATATTTTTCTACACAAAGTTATGAATTTTTGAAGTTCTGGTAATTAAATAAATAGAAAAATAGCCTATTTTCCTACTTATCCACGCGGCGCTGACTCAACCTCGGCGTCTCCGAAAGGCCACGCGGCGCACTCTGATTAGGCGCCGCCATCCAACTCAGCGCTCCAGGGGCCCGCTGTATCGTTCCGTCTCCTCATCCGGCGCGATCTTGGCCGTCTGTCCGCGCGTGCATTAAATGAACGACATCCGTTCATCGTCCCCAAGCCTCCTAGCCCGAGAACCGTCCACACTAAATCCTTAGTATCTCACTCAATACTTAACGGATTTTCATGTTCTTGTGCTCTATGGATTCATCTTGAAGAGGCGAATACATCTATATGGTGATCATGCATTGAAATTAAGGCATTTGAAATGGAGAATCTCCAGAAGCTCGGGATAAAGAGTTAGCTCATACCTTAGCTCAGAGAAGTGTGGCTTCAATCTGAGGGTTGTGTCACCTTCGATTGGGTCTAAGCAAGCTCCAAATGAAGTCCCTTGGCCTGGTGAATTGCCTAGGTATGATTTTGACCAAGCCCGATTACAAAGCTTGGAGGCTGGAAGCAATGGCTGGCCTGGTGAGGGGGCTTTTGCTGGGAAACTTCTCCTCTCGGTCTGGTGAAGGTGTAGAGTCAATCAATTTGAAGATTGACTCACTGTGGTGAAGTGTCCTGGTTTGGGCTTGGATTTCAACTCTGAAATTGAGCTCGCGGAGAGGAAATGGCAGGGGGATTTCGGTGGGGATCAAGTTCTCTATGTGTAGAGAGTGGTATGGGATGATTTTGGCGGTGGTTTCGGTGAAGGTTTGGTTCGGCACCTCTCTTGGCCGAGAGGAGGGGTGTTTAAATAGGAGAGGCTGGAGGGCCTCCCAGGGGAGTTTAAGGGCTGGGATCAGCTGCTTTGGTGAAAAGAAGAACAACTGCAATGGTCATTTGGAGTGAGGCAACTTAGCAAGGTGGAATTCCAAAATTTGGCTCCTCCCAAGGTCTCGGCCATGGTGTTTTCCGGCGATCCAGGAGGCTGGCCGGCAGGCATGGGTCACCCTCAGGTTCAGGTGAGTCAGGGCTGGGGTTTTGTGTAGGCAATTGAGCTTTGCCATGTGTAAAGGGGTTAGATCAAAATGGAATAGGGGCATGGCTATTTTGGCTTGGCTTGGGTCAACCCATGTGTTTGGGTTGGGTTCACCTCCCCATGACTTGGTTTTAGGCTGAGAGGATCATGTGAGTCAACCTACCAAAGGTAGTGAAGTCCACATCAAGGATTAGGTGGCAAAGTATGGTTTTGAGTGTATCATGTTTAAGGTAAAAAAAGGCTTAAAAAGGTTTAAGAAAGAGATCCCCTCTCTTGCCATTAATGGCTTGGTGAGGTGGAAAGTAGATTCCATGGCTCTCATGGCTCCCATGTGGCTCATGCATGGCTTCATGGCTCATATATGGCTTGGGAAAAGTTGTCTCACTTGCATGAGAAAGGGTGTTGGAATTTTTTATGGATTTAAGGAGAATTGTCATAAGGCTTGATTTGGATTTATTTGGTGATGGATTTTAGAACTTAGGAAGTGTTTTAAATCAAAGGGATGATGAGAGGAATTTCATGTGGGCTTTGTCATGGACTTTGGGCTTTTGAACTTGCCTTGGATGGGCTTTTAGGAAGGCTTAAGGGAATGAGCCTTTAGGTTCAAGAATGAATTCATGGATGGAAATTTTGTAGAAGTTTGGGCCAAATAATTGTTGGGTTTGGTTTAGGGATGTGTCATGAGTGATTTGAAGCAAATTTGAGGTGGTTTGGAATTGAATTGGGTTGAATTTGGGTTCATTTGGTAAATGGGCCAATGTAGGTCAAATTGGGCTAATTTGGGCCAATGTTGGGCTAAGGTTGAAATTGATGTAAAATTAATGTTGGGAAATGTTTATGGGAGTGTTTCAAAGAGGTTTTAACTTTGGTTGGGTTTTGGTTTTGGGACTTGGGCTTATTTGGGTTAGGTTTGGGTTTAGGTCAAAATTGGGCTTTTTGGTTTTGGGTTGAATTTGAGTGGGGTTTTGGTCCAAATTTTGGGCAAATCATGTTAGTGTTTTGTTTGTGTGGATGTTTGGGAAGGTTTAGAAAAGGTTTGGGGTCAATTGGAGTTGAATTGGTTTGGTTTGGGCTAAGTTTGGGTCATGGGTCCAAATTGGGCTTTAAGGTCAAAAGTGAAATTGGATTCAAATGTCAATCAAATTGGACTTGGATTTGTTCTAGATTGATATTGTGGATATTAATTTGAAGTTTAGAATTGAATTGGACCAAAATTGGGGTCGATTGGGTAGATTTGGTTTGACATTGGGTTCACTTGGGTTAAGAATGGGCTAAATTGGGGGTTTTGGTAAAAGTGGGGTAAATTGACAAAATTGGCCCATTGTGTAGTTGGACAAAATGAAATTGAGAATATTTGGGATTTTCTGGAATTTGTTTTTGGGAATTTTCTGAATTTTTGGATTTTTTGGCTAAGAGGGGCATTTTGGGTATTTGGAGGGTATTGGGGGGTATTTTTTGGAATTTTTGGTATTTTTGGCTATGGATGATCAATTTGATTGGTGAGGAAATGTTCAAGGTTAATTTTGGGGAATTTTGGGTGATTTGGAAACTTTGGAGGATTTGGGCAATTTTAAGGGCTTTTGGTAGGCTTGATAGGTGTAGGGTCCCCGGGGCCAAAAATTGAAATTTTGGGAAAGTGAAGATTGATCAAATGTGAGTGAAATGGAATCATTTTGGTTGAGCCATGAAGTCATATTAAGCCTATATGAGCCATGAGAGGACTCATTTGAGGCATTCACTATGTTGTTCCTAACCCTCTTAACCAGGGGCTTAGGGGTTAAGGTCCATCCATATGAATTGCCTACATGAGTCAAGGAGTCAAGTTGGGTATGGGTGTGGTTTTAGGATTTGGATTGTGTGTGTGAGAGTGTAGAGTATGAGTGTAGTGAGTGTGTAAGTCAACCCTCACCGGACAAGCCACCTGGGGTGGTCCTAAGGCCAAAGAGTTCTATAGGGAACTCATCCTTTAAACCTTCACTTTTGATTTCAACCCTCTAAGTGATTAGGGGTCTTCAATCAAGTTTGTGGGGTTTGCATAGAGTCAAGAGGTGTTTAAACTTCTAAAGGATGGGTTCCACTTCTAGTCCTCTAAGATAGTCAAAGGAAAAGCCTAAGGCTAGATCCTAAGTACTAAAGAGAGAAGAAAAGACCTCATCAAAAATGAGGTCAACAGTGTCCACTTAATCAGTCTCATCTCTGAACCAGCAATAGTAATGGCCTTTTTAGCAAATAATCTTGCAAAGTCCTCCTCAGTGGACAGTTGTATCAAGAGATGCCTTCCATCGAGTAAGCCCAGCTGCCAAGTACCCACAAAATTGAGTGAGGCAAAGTACTGTCTTACTAGCTCCATCCTTGGGTGCCCCATAGAAAATTTTCCTATGAGGGTTGGCTGACTTCATCATTCAGTTGATGAAGTTCTTGGTCTGTGAAGAACACCGCAGGTTTCCCATCCTTAGTGCCAGTAGGGTGAATAAAAGGGCAAGATATTCGACCAGCAGCAGCATCATGAAGGTGATGGGGGAAGAAAATGTTCTCAGGATTAGTTTCAATATTTCTTCTATTGCCAACAACACTAGCAAAAGTAGCTTTAGCCCATTGAATATTAGTTTCTAACTCCACTGGATGTTCCATGGGAAGGGAGGTCCCCTGTAGCAGAGAGCGCAATCCCCCAGAAAACCACCAACCAGGAACCAGGAACTATTTTACCAGAAGGAAAATAGACAGCTGTAAGACCTCAGCCACCAGCAGGAATAGAAGAGCAGGCCCAAAACAAAGCCAAGAACTGAGCAATAAAATAGTAAAATTTGAAAATGAGGGAGCCCGGGAAGCCCCTTCCACCCAGAAAAGGCCATGATAAACCTCACAGCACTGTCCAGCCAACACCAGCTACCTGCAACCTTACCTCCTTCCAGGGCCACCACCAGAAAACGCGCCACCGGCAAACTCATGCTAGAAACCCTAGCAGAGCAACACACTCTACAACCGCCAACATGTTTTATATATATATATTGCAAAAAAAATTTTCATTCAAGTTGAAAAGTTAAGTGCATCTTAGAAATGGGAGTTTTTTAGAATCCCACAAAAGTAAAAGCCTTAGAGGCTCGGAAGGATTAACAGAAAAAACTACATTGCTATTTGAGGCAGCAGTTTTTGCCAACCAGTTAGCAGGTCTATAAGTATGAGACCATTTGATTTGGAGAAAACTAGAAGTGGAAGGAATGGTTTTGAATAGGTAAACCAAGTTCCAAGGAGGGGGAGAGGTTCCCTGCATAATATTGATAACCTGCTGAGAATCAGATTCAACCCAAACATAATGAAAATTGAAAGCTTTAGTAGTTGTTAAGGCCCAATGTACAACAAGGAGTTCAGATTCCAAGGCGGAAGAAGAGATAATAGGTGCTTGGAAGTACCACAGGAGCTGACCAATACTATTCCTACAAAAAATACCAATACCAGCAGAGGAGGGGTGAAACTCCCATCTATATTGATTTTAATCCAGGGCTTGGAAGGCAATAACCAATGCAGTAGTACTACTTTTCTTTTAGTTGAGTTAAGTAATGCAGAGTTTTTATTGATGTAGCTACATCAATTCACCGAGACAGAATTTATCAAGCAATTTTTACCTTCATATTTTGCCTGGTTTCTAGCCATCTAGATAAACTAGCTGATAATTAAATGAATAAAGAACCCCTTCTGCTCCCTCCAATCATCGCAGCAAGCTTCAAAGGATAGCCAATGGTGTCTATGTTGTTTGAGCTTCAGTTGTTTTAGAACATCAGTCCACACCTGTTTAGTCAAAGAGCAATGAAGGAACAGATGAGAGTAAGTTTCCTCATGTGAATGGCAAAGCCAGCAACTTGAAGTAGTCCTTAAGCCTTTTAACTTCAGTAAATCATCCAAAAGAAGAAATTTATGAAATAATCTCCAACAAAAGAAGAACATTGAGGGAGACAAATTCCTGTGCCAAATCTAGTCACCCCAGTTAGTGACAGGACAATAAGTAAAGGATTTATGTATAAAATTGTTTAGAGATTGATTAGTGGAATTCTTTAGCAGAAGTTTATCAAGTCTAGTGGCATCAATGGGGATGGTTATGATGTTTTGCACTGTATCCTCATCAAGCACCCCTCTCAAAGAATCCACACCCCACTGACCCTTAACCCAGAAATTTGAGACTATGAGATGAGGCTTATCATCATTTGGAAAAGAAATGGGACCATTAGGCAACTAGTAATCCAAATAGAAGTGAATATTACCAGCCCCAACCTCCCAGCAGAAGAACTAATTAGCAGACTCTCTAACCTTCAGCTAATTTTTCTAGTGTTTAGAGTCTCCCATTTTAGAGTGAACAACATTATGATGTAACTTCTTAAAATATTTTTCTTTTAAATATCTAGCCCACATAGTATCTTATTCTCTAAATTTTATCCACTGTTTGCAATGATATAGATGACTCATCTGCTGAAAGCTTTTGAAGCCCAAACCTCGAGCTTTAGTAGGTTTACACACTTTATTCCACATTGTCCAATGAGGTTGTTTGTACTGACCATCCCAAAGAAATTTATTAAAGATGGTTTCTAGCATTTTTTGAGTACTCCTTTTCATGCTCACCATTTGCACTGTATAGAGAGGGAAGGTAGATAAGATACTCTTCAGCAAAGTCAATCTTCCTCCATTAAAAAGAAAATTATTTGTCCAGCAATTTATGGAGGAAGATATCTTGTTTACCACTTCATCATATTGGGATTGTTTTTTCCTTCCTTTAATCAGCTGTACTCCCAGGTACTTGAAAGGCATCTCAGCTGCTGTAAAACCAGTCAAATCTTTTAGCCAACTATGGTGCTTGTAATGTTTCCCTGCCAGGAACTGACATTTCTTCTTATTTAGCTCCAGTACAGCCACTTGGGAGAGATGATCCAAAATTTGCAAGGTTTTCCTTATAGCCTATTTGCTACCATTTGTAAAAAGAATTGCATCATCCGCATAAGCCAGATGACTTATAATCTGAGAGGAGCTGTGCTTATAACTGAGATAAGGATATTTGCTATGGGCAGCATTAAGAAGTCTGGAGAAATAATCAAATGCCAAAATAAAGATTGTGGGAGACAAGGGGTCTCCTTGCTTTAAGCCCCTACCAAGGCGAAGAAGCCATTACTGCCACCATTCACTAAAACACTATAAAAGGCACTTGAAAGCCATCTCTGAATTAAATTGCAAAAGGAAGAGTGGAAGTCTTTTGCTTTTAAAACCTACTCAATAAAATGCCAACTAATAGAATCATAAGCTTTCTTGAGATCCAATTTGAAGATGATGTTTTGCCCTCTACAACATTTATCAATCTCAAGCAACAATTCCTGAGCCAACAAGCAATTATCCGTAATACTTCTACCCTGAACAAAAGAAGATAGGTTAGGACTAATAAGGTGATGGAGATGTGGTTGAAGCCTTCTAACAATAATCTTGCTAATTATTTTAGTGAAAGTGATAGTGAGACTTATTCGACTGAAATCTGTCCAACTGGATTTTTGAGTGTCTTTAGCTATTAGAACAATGCTGGTGGCAACAAAATACTTTGGGAGATCAGAACCAGAGAAAAAGGATTGAACAGCATTTATGAGATCAGTGCGCACAATATCCCAAGCTGTGATATAAAAGGTTGAAGTGAAGCCTTCTGTTCCTGCTGTCTTATTTCCATCAATACTTTTCAGGGCTTGTAGAATTTCAGCATCATCAGGTGTCGGCATATTTTTAGGTTATGTGTTTTGAAAAGGGGTCGCCTACAGAAATTGTCGGCGAATTTTCATATTTCAAATTTAATTTAAATATATATATAGTTTAAAAGATAACATTTAATTTTGAAAGTAATTTTAAGTTTAAAAGTTTTAAGATATGAAATCAAACCGATCTCACATCCCAAATAGTTTATATAAACGAGCGCCACACCACAAACCGTGTATCTATCCCGAAGAATAGGCACACTGCTTGATGATGGGGCTCGATTAAATAAACTAGGAGATTTGTGACATCCGTTTGGTCTGCGAACCAATTTTATAAGCCGACAAGTTCCCCTGCTTAATATGAAAACATTAAACGGGGTTTACTACGGGTTCTTAAAATTCCCTATAAGGGCAAGCCCCTATAGTTAATTACATCTTAAGTGATGGGAATCACCTAAGAAAACTCTCGATAATAATCAGTAGTTCTCCTCTCAAGAATTTCAAAGTTTAAGTCTTCAAGGGATTGGATTTTGGAATTTCAATAGGGAATGGATCAAATTTAGAACATTTTTTTCTTTTGGGAATCCAAAGGAAGAAAGGTAGGAGAAATCACAGATTCGAAGCGAACTTCGGTAATTTCCCGACTATCCTATTTGTTTGGCTTGGATTTAGGAAAGTCCTATTGTTTATTTAGTATTTTGATCTTGCCAATTTTAATTAGTTAGGACTTATATTCGTATGACAAAATCATACAACTAGCCTCGATGATGTGAGGGTTTATGTCGTATCGGACGACTACCTCGGAGTCCTAAGACCGGTTAGGGCTTAATTTACATGATATGCAAATGCCTAACGAAGAGTTGAGGATTTATGTCGCACCAGGCAAACCACCTCGAAGTCCTATGGCTTGGTTATTTAATTCTAAGAAAGTTTTGCTGAAGTAGACTCAGGTTTTGCTGATGACGATGGCCGTGCTGCCCACCATGCTCCGAGCTCCTTGTCGCAGAGGTTTAGTTTTAGAAGTCATAAATCAGGAGATGAGAGAAGTGTTCTGGTTTAGAGAAAGTCTTAATTTCCAAGTGTTTTTTATGTTTTAATTAAAACAAATCTTAAAATTGATTATAACAACACCGGTTAAGATCCCACGGTTCCATCCTTCAGGCATCGTTATTTTTATCGGATTCACTTAGTCCGGATGAATTTGCTAAACTCGGCCGAATGATTTCCACACTTTCATTTAGACCGTGGGAAATCCCGTTAGCAACACGTAGGTTACATCATCCGAGGTATTCCCGATCATCCAACAAGATGTTTTAATTTAGTTGTAGTTGTAGTTTTGTTGTTTTGTTTGTGATTAAATTTTGAGTTGTTTTATATTTTGAAGTGTTGTGGCGGTGAATTTTATCTTGTAATGACTTTTAATTTATTTTTGGTTTCAGTTTTAGGGATTATCCTAAAGGTGTGGGTTTTCATGCAACAGTTGTTTATCATGCAAGAAAAGTAAGTGCGATGCGATTAAATAAATTGCAATAAGGTAAATTGCAACAAAATAAAAGCGTACCTGGAGGGTCTTCCCGTCATCCCAAGCTGCACTTAAAACACAATTTAAGTTCCTAGGTAAAGCTAAGGGAAGGGTTATGGTTTTCTACCAAGTTCCTAATCCTATAGCTAGTCATCTCCTATGACGTCTAGGTTCTTGTATTTTGATTTGAGGACGATTTTCTTCATCAAAGAACAATTAAGTTCAATTATTCTTATAAATATCCTATCATATCGAAGAAGTGCTTAAGACGAGTCTTAAACATCTTTTCAATATTTCTAGGATTATTTTAAGTCCAAGAGAATTTAATTATACAAATGAATTAATCGTCAGGAGTTCGAGTTTATTATCTTGCTCGATGAACTAGGACGTTTGAATATCTTATGAATGAAGTAACACTTCACTTAACACTCCATTTAGGAGTTATGACCACAAGAGCTTTCGAGGGCAAATGGATGTTCAAGTGATTTATGATTTAATTTAATTTCAGTTAATGGATTTAAGTTTGGAATAGTGTTCAAGTTGTTTTAGATTTATTTTTGAATTCTTTATGTCTTAGGTGATGTTATATTTAATTTAATTTAATTTAATTTAGTTCAATTTAATTTAATTTAATTTAATTTAATCTAATGTGGTTTAATTTAATTTAATTTAATTTTAAGTTAATTTAATATAATATGATTTAATTTAATTTAATTTAATTTGATTTAATTTAATTTGATTTAATTTAATTTGATTTAACTTAATTTAATTTAATTTAATTTAATTTAATTTGATTTGATTTAATTTAATTTGATTTTATTTAATTTAATTTAATTTGATTTAATTTAATTTGATTTAATTTAATTTAATTTAATTCAATTTGATTTAATTTGATTTAATTTAATATGTTTTAATTTAATTTTATTTAATAATTTTTTTAATTTAAATTTTAATTTAATTTTATTTTTAATTTTAATTTAATATTTTATTTTTTATGTTTTAAAGATGATTTAATTTTAATTGTTAAAGTATTAATTTAATTGAAATTTTAAAAGGATTTAATTTAGATAATTTAACTTTAATTTAATTTAATGATTAAGTCTTTTAGCATTTTAAATTTTAAATTTGGATTATCATTTTAATTAGGAATTAAATATTATTGAGATGATTAATTTAGGGATTCTTAAATTAAAGAATAAATCTCTTCCTAATGACATCCCTATTTTAATAATTCCAAATTTATTATTGTTCCAAATTTAATTAATTATTTGATTAAGGTTTATTTTAATTATTTTTAAATTGTTTAGTAGGTTTCTACCCTTTAATTATTTAAATTTCAATCATCCAAATCAGATTAAGATCAAATATTTTACTTTTTCATTTTATTAAGCCTAAAGTTTTAATTAAGGGTTAAAATTTTAATTACCATTTTGCCCTTCTAGCTTAATAATTTCATAACTCACTAAATTGAGCTTAAATGAATTTGAAATTTTTATGTGACTTCACTCATATGTCAATAAAGACATTAGAGGAGAAAATGAGATTTTTCTGTATTTAATTTATTTATGTAATTATTTTTGGTGGAAAATAGGGATTTCCAAGGAAAATTTAATAATATGACCAACAGGAAGTTTTTGTCCTTAAAAAAATTATGGGACATTCCTAATGATCAGAGGACCACTTAGACCAATTTTGGTGATTTTTTGAATTATATTCCTTTTATTATAATTATTTTGAGTTTTGGAGTATTAATTAATTTAAAAATAAAATAAAGGTTGAAAAATGAATTTTATATTTTTCAAAAATCTCACTAATATCAAGGAAATCAGAGAACCAATTTTTATAATTTTATGATTTTTCTTTGATTTATTATAATTGTTTTAGTGGAAATGCTAGAAAACTCATTTTTTTTATTTTAAAATTACTCTAGGGCTTTAAAATTTAATAACTCATCATAGAGACCTAAGAAAAATATGGGATTTGTTCCTATGTGATTAAAATTCAAAATGTGACATTTTGGTGAATTTTATTATTTTTGTGATTTTTATTATTTTTTAATTATTAAAAATATTAAAATAATGCAAAAAATCAACTTTTTTAGAAAATTGTAATTTTAATTTTCTTAAATTTCCCTGATATCAGAGAGGCTCCAAAACCAATTTGGTGAATTTTTGAAAAGTATTTTGAAAGTTATGAATTTTTTAAGTTTAATTTTGGCTAAATGGCTTAATCAACCCATTTGATAGGAGCTAACCAAGTCCAATTGACTTCAAACTTTTATAGTGGGCTCCCCGATCCTAAAGGTCAGTGGAGAATTGTTTCAAGTCAATTTGATGTATGATTAGCTATAATTAATTAAAACTCCATTTTGGGTGTTTAAGCCAATTAGGGTTATTCCAAGTGAGTTAACTCAAAACCTATTTTTCCTAGGGTCCTCTAGTCATAATAAACATCACCAAATTTTTCTAGAATTTATTTCATAATATGCTAATTATTGGAATTAAAATACTCAAACTAGCAACCTAGAGTTGAAAAATCAATAACTCTTCATAGGGATAGCCTCTGACTTTGGAAAATTCAGGGAATGTTCCCAAATTCAGAGGCTTCAAAAGCCCTATGGTCTCATGCCATGGTGAATTGTATACATGCATGGAGAATTGAAAATGTGCAGAGAGTAAAAAAATTATTAAGAATCAAATACTCAATGAAATTGAATGATTTCTTTTCCACATTATTCTCCTCTGTTCACTGAGCAAGAGGGTATTTTTATTTTATTTTTCTGATTTTTCTACACAAAGTAATGCATTTTTGATGTTTAGGGAATTAAATAAATAGAAAAATAACCTATTTTTCTACTTATCCACGCGGCGCCAACTCAACCTAAGCATCTCCGAAACGCCGCGTGTCGTCCTCTGATTCGGCGCCGCCATCCAACTCAGCGCTCTGGGGGCCCGCTGTATCATTCCGTCTCCTCATCCGGCGCGATCCTGGCCGTCCGTCCGCGCGTGTATTATATGAACGGCATCCGTTCATCGTCCCCAAGCTTCCTAACTCGAGAACCGTCCACACTAAATCCCTAATATCTCACTCGATACTTAACGGATTTTTGTGTTCTTGTGCTCTATGGATTCGTCTTGAAGAGACGAATACATCTATACAATGATCATGCATTGAAATTAAGGCATTTGAAATGGAGAATCTCCAGAAGCTCGGGATAAAGAGTTAGCTCATACCTTTGCTCAGAGAAGTGTGGCTTCAATCTGAGGGTTGTGTCACCTTCGATTGCGTCCAAGCTAGCTACAGATGAAGTCCCTTGGCCTGGTGAATTGTCTAGGTATGATTTCGACCAAGCCCGATCACAAAGCTTGGAGTCTGGAACAGATGGGTGGCCTGGAGAGGGGGCTTTTGCTGGTGGACTTCTTCCCTTGGTCTGGTGAAGGTGTAGGATCAATCAATTTGGGGATTGGTCCACTGTGAAGAAGTGTCCTGGTTTTGTGCTGAAATTTGAACTCAAAATTGAGCTCAGCTGGAGGGAATTGGGGCTGGAATCCAGTGGGAATCAAATGCTCTATGTGTAGAGAGTGGTCTGGAATGATTTTGGCAGAGTTTCCTTAAGGTTGGTTCAGCACCTCCCATGGCCGAGAGGGGTGAGGTTTAAATAGGAGAGGGTGGAGGGCCTCCCATGGGGAGTTAGGGCTTGGGATTAGCTGCGCAGGTCGAGGAAGAACAGCCATGGTGGCCATTGGGCATGGGGCGACTCGGCGAAGGTGGAATTCCAAAGTTTGGCTCCTCCCGAGGTCTCGGCCATGGTGTTTTTCGGCGACCCGGTGCGGCTGGCCGGCGAGCATGGGTCACCCTCGTGTCCGAGTGGGTCGGGGTTGGAGGTTTGTGCAATCAATTGGCCATGGACATGTGTAAAGGGTTTGGATTAAAATGGTATGGGGAGAGGCTCATTTTGGGTCCAAATGGGTCAACCCATCATTTTGGGTTTGGTGCACCCTTCCATGGCCGATTTGGGCTGAGGGAGGATCAGGTGAATCGGCTAGAAAAGGGTAGAGAGGTCACCATCCATGAATATTTTGATTAATCATGGATTAAGGTGAAGCATTAAAAGGGTTAAAACCTTTTTAAGGGGGCTTAAAAGAGGCTCCTCCTTTTGCCATTAATGGCTTGATCACATGTCAAACCTTCCATGATTTCATGTGACTTGTCCATGGCTTGCATGTGGCTTCATGGCTTGTCTTTGGCTTGGGGAAAAGTTTGGTCAATTTCATGAAAATGGAATTTGGAAATTTTGGTAATTTAGGAGTGATTTGATGGGATTTGGCACATGGCTTAATTTGGATTTATTTTATCATGGGTTTAGAACTTAGGCGATGGTCCCATCCAATGGATGATGATATAAGGTTGTCATGTGGGCTTTGGGCCTTTGAAATTTAGTGAAGGTGGGCTTTTAAAGTGATTTAAGGAAGTGGGTTTTTTTTATTTTAGGATGAGAATTTTGCAAAGGATTGGATCCAATAAGTGTTGAATTTAGTTTAGGAATGTTTCATGAATGATTTGGAATAAATTTGAAGTGTTTGGGCTAGGTTTGGGTTGGATTTGGACCTCTTTGGTGAATGGGCCAATATAGGTCAAATTGGGCTAACTTGGGCCAATGTTGGGCTAGGGTTGAAATTGATGTAAAATAAATGTTGGGAAATGTTTATGGGAGTGTTTCAAAGAGGTTTTGGCTTTGGTTGGGTTTTGATTTTGGGGTTTGGGCTTATTTGGGCTAGGTTTGGGTTTAGGTCGAAATTGGGCCTTTTAGCTTTGGGTTGAATTTGAGTGGGGTTTGGGTCTAAATTTTGGGCAAATCATGTTAGTGTTTTGTTTGTGGGGATGTTAAGGAAGGTTTAGAAAAGATTTGGGGTTAATTGGAGTTGAATTGGGTGAGTTTGGATTAGGTTTGGGTCATGGGTCCAAATTGGGCTTTAAGGTCAAAAGTGAAATTGGATTCAAATGTCAATCAAATTGAGCTTGGATTTGGTGTAGATTAGTGTTGGGGATGTTGAATTGAAGTTTAGAATTGAATTGGACCAGAATTTGGGTCAATTGGGTAGGTTTGGTTTGACATTGGGTTCACTTTGGGTTAAAAATGGGTCAAATTGGGGATTTTGATAAAAGTGGGGTAAATTGACAAAATTGGCCCATGGTGTAGTTAGACAAAATGAAATTGGGAATATTTGGGGTTTTTTGGAATTTTCTGGGAATTTTTTGAATTTCTGGATTTTTTGGCTAGGAGGGGCATTTTGGGTATTTGGAGGGTATTGAGAGGTATTTTTTGAATTTTTGGTATTTTTGGCTATGGATGATCAATTTGATTGGTGAGGAAATGTTTAGGAATGATTTTGGAGAATTTTGGGTAATTTGGAAATTTTGGATGATTTGGGTAATTTGAAGGGTTTTGGGTAGGCTAGGCGGGTGTAGGGTCCCTGGGGTCAAAAATTAAAAATTTGGAAAATTGAAGATTGGGTAATTGTAAGTGGAATGAAATCATTTTGGTTTAGCCATGAAGCCATATCAAGCACATACGAGCCATGAAGGGACTCATTTGAGGCATCCAGCTATGTTGTTCCTAACCTCTGCGCGAGGGCTTAGGGGTTAAGGACCATCCATGTGAATCACCTTCATGAGTCAGGAGGTCCAGTTAGGTATGGGTGTGGTTTTAGGAGGTGTGTGAAAGTGTAGTGTATAGGTTTAGTGTGTGTGTAAGTCAGCCCCTTCACCAGACCAGGCCACCCGGGGCGATCTAAGGCCGAAGAGTCCCATAGGAACTCATCCTTTAAACTTCCACATTTGATTTCAACCCTCTAGGTGATTAGGGGTCAACAATCAAGTTAGTGGAGTTTGCAGGGAGTTAAGAAGTGGTTTGAATTTCTAAGTGGTGGGTCCTAATTCTAATCCTCTAGGATAGTCAAAGGAAAAGCTTAAGGCTAGATCCTAAGTACTAAAGAGAAGAAGAGAAGACCTCATCGAAAATGAGGTCGACAAATGGACCCCGATAGGTGTGGTGTGCTAACCCAGCACACCGCGCGTATTGGCGTTGACCGAAGCGATTAACAAAACCAACACAGATGTCCAAGTGACAAACTTAGGACGATGTAGAAGAGTTTCCGTTGGGGAGTGTCAAGTATATCTCTGAGACTGGAGATTCCTGAACTCTCGCTGGGGAAAGGAAAAGGAGGTGAATCCCAAATCACATGATCTGGGGGAATTTCGATTTAGATTTCATGTTGTTTTAGTTTAAATTTTGATGTGTAAATTCAGATTTTAGTTTGAGTTTCAATTTAGATTGAAGTTTGATTTAAAATTAATTTGAAGGGATTTGAACTTGAAATGGAAATTGGAATTTTGTGGCTTTAGATGTAACATCTTCAACCTCAAAAAAAATGAATTGATTAGATTGAACCATTACAATGAGGAAAGAACTCAGAGCAATGTGGTATTGGATGTAAAATCCTTAACCTCAAGAGTTTGATTTGGTGTGCTTCATTGCAATAGGAAGAGAATCTAAAGCAATGCGGTATTGGATGTAAAATCCTCAACCTCAAAAGTTTGATTTTGATGTATTTCATTGCGATAGGGAAAGAACCTAAAGCAACGCAGTCTCGGATGTAAAATCCTCAACCCCAAAATTTGATTTTTGATGTATTTCATTGCGATAGGGAAAGAACCCTAAAGCAATGCAGTCTCGGATGTAAAATCCTCAACCCCAAAAGTTTGATTTTGATGTATTTCATTGCGATAGGGAAAGAACCCTAAACCAATGCAGTCTCGGATGTAAAATCCTCAACCCCAAAAGTTCGATTTTTGATGAATTTCATTGCGATAGGGAAAGAATCCTAAAGCGATGCGATCTCGGATGTAAAATCCTCGACCCCAAAAGTTTGATTTTGATGTATTTCATTGCGATAGGGAAAGAATCCTAAAGCAATGCGATCTCGGATGTAAAATCCTCAGCCCCAAAAGTTTGATTTTGATGTATTTCATTGCGATAGGGAAAGAACCTAAAGCAATGCGATCTCGGATGTAAAATCCTCGGCCCCAAATATTTGATTTTTGATGTATTTCATTGCGATAGGGAAAGAATCCTAAGCGATGCGATCTCGGATGTAAAATCCTCGACCCCAAAAGTTTGATTTTGATGTATTTCATTGCGATAGGGAAAGAACCTAAAGCAATGCGGTCTTGGATGTAAAATCCTCGACCCCGAAAGTTTGATTTTGATGTATTTCATTGCGATAGGAAAGAATCCTAAAGCAATGCGGTCTCGGATGTAAAATCCTCGACCCCAAAAGTTTGATTTTGATGTATTTCATTGCGATAGGGAAACAATCCTAAAGCAATGCGATCTCGGATGTAAAATCCTCGACCCCAAAAGTTTGATTTTGATGTATTTCATTGTGATAGGGAAAGAACCTAAAGCGATGCGGTCTCGGATGTAAAATCCTCGACCCCAAAAGTTTGATTTTGATGTATTTCATTGCGATAGGGAAAGAATCCTAAAGCAATGCGATCTCGGATGTAAAATCCTCGACCCCAAAAGTTTGATTTTGATGTATTTCATTGCGATAGGGAAAGAACCTAAAGCGATGCGATCTCGGATGTAAAATCCTCGACCCCAAAAGTTTGATTTTGATGTATTTCATTGCGATAGGGAAAGAATCCTAAAGCAATGCGATCTCGGATGTAAAATCCTCGGCCCCAAAAGTTTGATTTTGATGTATTTCATTGCGATAGGGAAAGAACCTAAAGCAATGCGGTCTCGGATGTAAAATCCTCAACCCCAAAAGTTTGATTTTGATGTATTTCATTGCGATAGGGAAAGAACCTAAAGCAATGCGATCTCGGATGTAAAATCCTCGGCCCCAAAAGTTTGATTTTGATGTATTTCATTACAATAGGGAAAGAATCCTAAAGCGATGCGATCTCGGATGTAAAATCCTCGACCCCAAAAGTTTGATTTTGAATGGTAATTGATATTGCAAAGACTTGTAGTGTTGATTTGAAAAGTGTGGAATTTTGGTGTTTCGAGAATTTCATGAAAGTTGTAAAAGACTTTCATGGAAGGAAATAGATTAGGAGGGAATATGTAGATGCTACATATCCCATTCAAAAGAGTTGATTGAGAGTTGCTTGGTTTGGATTGGATACAATTCCTCGCCACTAGATCCGAATCGAAAACCTCGTGGCCCCGTGTCGATAGAATCGGCCGCTTCCATCCCGGACGAGGGAGAGAGTAGAACGGATTGGATTTCGGATTTGGAAGGTTGAGTTTGAATTTGATTGAGATTTGATTTGAAATTTGGAAAGTTGAATTTGAACTTTTTTATTTTAAAATTTGTGTTCATTTTGTTTATTCTTTAACGATTTATCGTTCATTTAATGTTCATGTGAATTTGGAGTCCATTTTTTTTATTTAGATTTTTAAGGAAAGTTTTCTTTTATTCTTTTTGTTTCTTTTCATGTTCTTTGTTCGAAGTTCATTTAACTTTAATGGCGTTTCCCGAGTCGACTTGCACAAAAGAGGTGAAGGCCAAAAATGTGACATGGTCACTTTCATTCCAATCATGTTGAAGATACATCATACAACTCGATGCGGAATACATCTCATACAATCCATATAGACTCAAAACGGACTATGTATGATCTTTGTCGATCCATCCAAAAAGGTATCTATTAAAAATCCATGTACGAATAGTGAGGTACATGGTCGATAACATCACCTTCCAAGCCATCCTTGGCGAGGATGTCGTATGGATGTACGTTGGAGGTGTGATATTTTCCAAGTAACTCACGGCTCGTAAGGCCGGAGACTCTCTAGCTCCGAGTCCGGGTGGAAGTGGTAAGGTGCTTTCTGTCATCCATCCTTCTAAAAGTAAGCGAGATCCGCTTCATTGGTACTCCCGGTATGCAATGTTTAGCGACATCCGCTCCGTTGCCCTTTAGTATCATGACGGAACCTACCGGTAATGGTATCTTTATCGGCCCTCGGAACTCACATGGGCCTCGCTATCCGGAGGTCGGATCCGAACATGATATTACACTCGTTCGGAAAAGAAGCGTGCGAAAGGTCGACAAAATCGTGGTGATCTATGTGCGGGGGTATGTAGTCACCCTTCTTGTAAATGTTAATGATGCAAGCTGTTGGGTATGCAATCTGTGGCGAGTACCCTCCATGCTATCATTCTTTTTACCATCCTTTTGATGACTAATGGCATTGGATCCACTGGCCATGACGGAGTATCCCCGATGGGTTTCCCTTCCTGTCTTCTGCGAAGTTGTAGCAGCATCCACATTGTATTGTAATTCTCCCTTTCCCTGGCATCCATCTCCGGGGTTCTGAGTAAGTGTTTTCTCTTAGGTGACCTGCTCTACCCATTCTTTTCAAATCCCGGATGTAGTCCACGATTTGTTGTTGTTCGTATTCTGAGAACACGTCTGTATGTAGCTCGAGGCCTTCTAGTATATTGATCCTCCTGCCTCTGATTCTCTCGAAGTATTCAAAAGTTTTCTTCTCGACTTTCTACATTCTTTCTAGCTCGTATTCTGGGATAATCTGCAAATGGCGAGGCCTAGTGACATACCGTGGGATATATGGCTCAATCCCTTCGCGTTCTCCTGCATACCTCGGCTCCTCGGGGATAGTCTCCGTCGGGACGTCCTCCGGGGTTGCTTTTGCAACAAGGTCATGCATTACTGGTGGCTTTATCTGGTGGCGTGGTAGCCTTCCTTCTTCTGATCTTCTCGAGATTTCCCTGGTCTCTTCTGTTATCCTCGGAGCTGGCCTCCTTTCTTCGGGTTCTCGGCGAACCGGTATCCTTGAAGTACATGCACGCGTGCATAGCAGCTGCCTCGTCGCGTCGGTCCGCTTGCTAGTTTAGTTAACATCTTGCGGATACGGCGATTTTTGTTTCTTCGTCGAGTTGCTATGAGAGTAGCTCTTCGTACTTCTCGAATTTACGTGGGCGCGGCGGCGACAAGCTCGCCCTCTGCAGTAGCGACTACGGATTTGATTCTCTTGTCTTCTTCGGTGTTTGTTTTTCTTTTCTTGCTTCTTGGATTGGTGGCTTGGGCCACCCACTTTCATTCTTGTCGGTCGGGCGGTTCCTCTCGATCGGTGGGACCCGAGTCACTTTCCTCGTATTGCGGGCTCGCTGGTGCGAAGTCCGAGTCGATCTCTATTATCGCTCCATCTTTCACCCTCTTTTCATCGAGTACGAGGCTTACGCCATTTCTAAAGTTCGGGACCAACCGCCCGTTCGACATTTCCTTGCGAAAAGACAAGGAAAAGGATCGAGGGGTTGTACTAAGAACAAGAACATTAAGAAAACGTTTATTAAAGACGAGTTTTCTTTTTTTTTTATTATTACTTTTGTACCTTTTTTTTCGAATTCAACGGGGATGAAGTGGGAAAATATCGGGAAAGAGATTTTGATTTGGAAGAGAAAACAAAAAAAACTTTATTATCATGATTTTATTTATTTTAGCACATTTTTTTATTATTTTTGGGTTCGGACCCAGTCATAAGTAATTACTTCACCCGTGCTTCTAGGGATGAAAAATTCATTCCTTCGAAACATCAGGTAGCGTAATACTTCTTCAAGTATCGTCCGTTGATCGGAAGCATATGTCGTTCTCCTTGGCAATTCACTAGCTGGTAGGAGCCTCCTGAGTAGGCTGCCTCAACCACAAACGGCCCTTCCCAAGTGGGTTCAAATTTTCCTCCTATCTTGCGGTGTGCAAGGATAGGTCTCTTGAGAACGAGAACTAAGTCACCAACTTTAAAGGTTCTTGGGCGGACCAATCTGTCATGGGCTTGAACCATCTTAGCTTGGTATAGTTCTAAATTTTGTTGTGCTGTAAGTCTTTTTCCTTCCAGGCTTTCCAATTCTTCTAGTCGTAATTTGGCATTCTCTTCTGTCGTGATTTTGTTTACAGTCGCAATCCTAAGTGAAGGAAGCTAGACCTCTAAAGGTAACACTGCCTCAGACCCATATACCAGAGCGTAAGGTGTAGCTTGAGTAGGAGTTCTGAAGGTTGTCCGGTAGGCCCATAAGGCTTCTAATAACTTCTCGTGCCAATTTCTCTTATTATCATCCAAGGTTTTCTTTAAGATTTGAACGAGAGTTTTATTAAAAGCCTCAACGAGGCCGTTTGCTCTTGGGTAGTAAATTGTTGAATATCGCCGGTCGATTCCGTGTCTCACGACAAAATTGTTGATTTGTGTGCTTCGAATGCGACCCATTATACGAGATGATCTCGCGCGGCACTCCGAAACGGTAGACAACTTGGTTCTTGAAAAGCGTAGCACGTGGTGTGCTTTCACTTCTACGAGTGGAGCCGCCTCGCCCACTTGGAAAAGTAATCCGTAGCCGCAAGAATGAAACGATGTCCTTTTGAAGATGGTGGTTCTATCGGACCCACTATATCTGTGCCCCAACATTCAAACGGCCACGACGCAATTGTCGGATGTAGCACATTTGGAGGTTGGTGTAGAACCACTCCGTGCACTTGGCATTGGTGACTGCTCTTGGCGATTTTCATGCAGTCGGTCATCATCGAGGGCCAGTAGTACCCTAGTCTTTTAATTTTCATTTTCATCTTCGAACCCGGTCGGTGAGCGCCACGGAGTCTCGAATGCACCTCTTTAACAATTTCACGAGCCTCGGACCCGCTTAGGCATCTTAGCCACATCGATCGAAAGACCTTCTGTATAATGTATTGTTTATTAATGCGTAGGACGAGTTCTTTTCTTGATACGATGAGTTAACGACCTATCGTACAGTAGTTTTCCGTTTGCGGGTAGTCTATTAATGTTCGTCGCCGATCTTACGTGTTTTTACATCCATTGTTACAGCTGATTCTTCCTCTTTTTCGATTTGTGTATTATGTTTATGTCGAGCGTGACGGGATGCGACGTCAGTGAGCCGACACTTCCATCGATTCATCTTGTAAGCGGGCGAATTCTTTTGCGAGGCGGGCTAACGCATCTGCTAAAGCGTTTTCTTTTACAGGAATTTTGTAGATCGTCACATTCGAATTTGTTCCAACGGTTTCATGGCATCTTTGGAAGTATTGCTCGAGTCTTGGCTTTAAAATTCATGTCTGTCCGGCGATACGTTGAATGATTAGCTTGTGAATCCCGTAGATGTTGATGTTTGTTATCCCCATTTGAATAGTTAATTCTAGTCCTGTTACGAGGGCTTCGTATTCGCTTCGTTATTTGTACACGGCTGCGGTAAGTGGTTGGCATATCTTAACATCCCCGCTCCGGTGTTATAAAGATTAGTCCGATTCTGCCTTACCGGGCACTATCACTTGCGATTCTTCGTCTTTATGTGCTTGAAGATGCTCCGTCGAAATATAGTTCCCAACGTCGATCATCGGGGTCTTCTAAGCTCATTATTTGTTCATACGGCAAGTCGTCATTGAGAGGAGATTCTGCCGGCAAAGGGTGTCTTTGCGAGGAAGTCTGCTAGGACTTGTCCCTTTACGGCACGAAGAGGCACGAAAGTTATATCGAATTGCAATAATATCATTGACCACACAGCAAGTACGCCGAAGCGTCGGACGGGTCATCGGGTATTGCAATGGATTAAATTTCGAAATCGGGTTGACCTTATGAGAAAGCATGTAGTGCACGAGCTTTTGAGCGGCGAAGATCGGGGCCAAACAATGCTTTTCAATTGTGGGATACTTTATTTCCGTTGGAAGTAAACGACGGCTTAGATAGTAAAGAGCATTTTCTTTACCCTCATCATTGACACAGGCTAACGGGGCTCGAGAGAGTCTTCTAAGGCCGCGGTATAAAGTATCGATGGTACTACTGAGGCCGGGGCTGCTAAGACGGGAGGTGTCATTAAATATTGTTTAATGTCCTCAAAGGCCCTACGGCATTTCTCTTCCCAAATAAATTTGGCGTCCTTTTTAACTAATGCCGAGAAAGGTGACACCTACGACAAGTTCGAGATAAAGCGTCGAAGATATGCCAACTTCTCTTGAAAAGATCGTAGTTGTTTTAAGGTTATGGGAGGTGGCATTTCTAAGATAGCTTTAATCTTTTCCGGGTTGATTTCAATTCCACGATGTCGGACAACGAATCCTAAGAACTTCCCGGACGTGACGCCGAAGGCGCATTTAAGGGATTCATCTTAAGGTTAAATTGTCTTAATCGTTCGAAAACAATTCTCGAATCATACGGGTGGTTTTCCTTTACTTTGCTTTTGATGACCACATCATCCACGTAGCACTCGACTTGATTGTGGATGAGATCATCAAAAATTCTTGTCATCGCTCTGCGATAGGTTGCTCCTGCGTTCTTCGGTCCGAATGGCATTCACGTGTGTAGCAATACACTCCGATCGGTGTTCGAATGCTTGTAAGCTTTTCATCTTACGGAGCCATTTTTATCCGGTTGTATCATGAAGATCCATCCATGAATGAGAATATTTCATGTGTTGAAGCAATGTCGATCATTAATTGCGGGATCGGTAGAGAATTCATCTTTCGGACATGCCTTGTTTAAATCTACGAAATCCACACAAATTCGATCGACCATTCTTCTTCTCGTTGGTACCACATTGGCTAACCAAGTCGGGTATTGTTCTTCACGGACAAATTTGGCGTCTATTAGCTTTTTAACTTCAGCTATGACTTGTTATTCGATTTCTAGACGCATTCTTCTGGAACCTTGTACGTTGGAGCAGTAGGATCCACTCTAGCTTATGAGCTGCGACCTGCGGAGCTAATCACGGCATCTCATCGTAGCTCCAAGCAAAACAGTCTTTAAATTCCATCAATAACTTGATTATCTCTTCGGAGTCTTCTTTATTGAGTAAGGAGATAACAAAGGTAGGTCTAGGTTCTTCGCTAGTACCTAAGTTAACTTCCGTTAACTCATCTATTGTAGATTTGATCTCTTCTTCGAACTCTGGTGGAGCGTTTCTAATTTGTAAATCTTGAAGTTCTTCGTGGCTTCCATGCGGTCTTCATTAGACTTGCAAGTGACAACCATGCAAAATTCGGTATCGTCAGCCGATCTCTTCGTGCTAGAATCCGAGACCATGCCTTGAATTGGGTGGACGACGGAGTTATTCCATAAATTTTCAAAATGTTGTGATTGACCTTTTGTCCATTGTCGAGGTAAGAAACCACGGCTGAATTAAATTTTGCACACGGGGAGAGTACCACTCGAAAGGTAATTCCATTAATTCGATGAAGTAGCATCTTCAAGTTGTACATTGTTTTCGAGTTTTGGAGGAAGGAGCACCACGGTAAAACTTGATGGGCTTTGTACTGCCGCTACGTACCTCTTTGACCACCAAACCCTCGATCTTATTAGAATGGATCGGGGTCATGGTCATAGTATGTACATAGTGGTTAATCTTCTCGTACATCGATTTATATTCCTCGTTCTTTTCATCTTCGAGAGAGATCTGAATTGCGGCTTCTTCGGAGCTTATTGTCGTTGCTTCTTGCTTGATTTCTTTTTCTTCTTCGGAACTATCTTCCCATTCGACATTGATGGCTGGTTTCCTGCGATCCAGCTTGTCCTAACGTCTGCGCACGACCTCGTCCCCGGCCTCGACCTCGGATGCGAGTTGTGGAGAAACCTTCACCATCTCGCCGTAAGGGAGTGGTGAGTGACTGTTGGACTAGAACTTCAGGTTCTTCGTTGTCCCAAATTTCCTTTGCTTCCTTTGTTATGGTATCTCTGGAGAAGATTGTTTTCTTCGGGGGTGCGTAATAGGCCGCATCTTCATGGATTCCAATTTCATGTACGGAGAATGGTTGTAAGTCACCTTTGATGCCTTTGTTCCCCTCCATCGTAGTATTTGATGCATTGATGTAGAGATGATGGTACCATTCGGTTTTCATGTATCCACGGTCGGCCCGGTAGAGCGTTGAACGACGTCTACGAATCGATTATGTGAAATTTCGCGGTTGTCTTTGCTAAGTCACCGGTCTTCATTAGCGGTGTTATTGAGCCGAGGGCTCTTTCTCCTTTACGGTTGAATCCTCTTAATAACATTTTGTCCGCTTCGAGCTAGCGAGCATCAATTTCCAAGTATGCTAGCGTTCGAAGATTCATTATATTAATTGATGCTCCTGGATCCACCAATACTGCGGAGAGTGTAAACTTCCCGATTGTAGCTGAAATGTACAACGGTCGGTTGTGGTCTGCATCCCAAGTAGTAGGTCATTGTCCGTGAAGGTGACACCTCGTTGTTCCTTTAACGAGCAAACCTCATCTAAGGAATCTCCGGTCATTTGAGCTAAGCAAATTTACGGATCGAGTAAGGCCTTGATCGGAGCTTCTCTCATCTCCTTTGATAAGATGAGAGCGTCGTAGATGCTCGGTTGGCTACGGTAGTTTCCTAAGATGGGCTAGCACGTTGTAGTCCACTTTGTTTTCATGTGTCTCGGCTTCTTCCCGAATGGGTATTTCTTCTGTCGGGGTTGATTCTTCCTGAACAACCACCTGCTTTCCTTTGTCCTTTGGACCCATTCTCGGAGGTAGAACCCTTCCACTTCTTAAGTTGACTTCTGTGATTTCTTCTGAATCTAGTATTGAGTTTGCTGATGTCTCCTTCTGAATTGGAATGACAGGTTCTTCAGGATTAGCTTCGGAGTCTGAAGGTTCTAACTCTATTGTGACTGGAGCTCCTCGAAACTCGCAAATAGATTCGTTGCTTGTTGAACTCTCGTAGCCTCCTTGGTGGATGTCTTCTTTGTCATTATGATCGTCGAGATTGTGTATGATTTGAGAATTGTCATTTGTATCGGAATCGACGTCCGGATTAGGTTGATTGTCGCTATTTACGTAATCGTTAGAAACGATCGAAAACGTAGCCAACGCCATAACCCTCATCATTATAAGATCCCACCGGAGTGAACGGATAATCATACGAGTCGAGAGGTTCGAGGGATTTCTCCCCGAATCGAAACAACCATCCTAGGATAAGCGGCCCCTAGTCTAGCCTTAAGAGCCTCGGTCTTCTCTTCTTCGTCAATTTTCTTCTTTTCTTCAGTCGTCTCTTGTTGAGGTGGTTCTTCTATCGCAAGTGATAGTGCCGACTTGACAGGTTTCGAACTCTGAATTGAGGCTCGCACCGAAGTGGTTTGGATGTGATCTAAAATCTTCTTCGAAGACTTTGTCCAAGCGGTACTCCATCCATCGTCAGTCGCATAGGGATCTATCGGAACAATGAAATCCGTCGAGATAACATTGACGGAACCTCCTTTATGGGGTTCCTTCATGTATTCCTTCGGGATTGTTATGTTCCCTTTTCGAAGATTGTCGTTGAGCCAACTTTTGAAGGTAATACAATCTTCTATCTTATGTCCGAGCATCCGGTGGTAAGGGCAAAAGTTGGGATCACCTTTCTTGTCGACTTCTTACGGTCTTTTAGGCTGCGGCGGTTGGAAATCCGGAGTCTTCATCGGTCTGCGGAATATTTTCGGCCTTTGCCTCATTCTTGAATGGATACTCCCTGCTCAGAAGCTCCCTCAACGTACGTTGTGGAAGAGGCGGTTGTTCATAATGTTGAGATGACTGATAGCTGGGTCGGGGTTGCCGGTAACTCTGTTGAGGTTGTTTGCGGCCGTTCTGACGGTATTTGTATTGGCTGCTTGCCTTTATCGACTCTTTGCGACGATCCGGACTTCTTTTCAAAAGTTTTCACGGGCTTCTGTTTGTCTGTTTTGTCGGTGAAACTTAATTGCTTCGCTTCCTCTTGCAAGCTTCCGGCCTTTCTTAACAACTTCTCGAAAGTCTTAATAGTAAATCCCTTGAGGAGAAGTACTATCGGGCCATGAATGCTCTTAAGTAAAATGCCGATTGCATCTTCGTTCTTGTAGCTCGTGGCTCACACTTCATACTTAGGTTCCTCCATCGAAGTATGTAGTCTACCAAAGTTTCGTTCGGCTACGCTTCTCTACCATTAAATCACCTATAGTGATGTGGTGCCGAGCTCCGGCAAATCGCTTGATGAAGAGGTTCTCTAATTCCGAAAATGTCTTCACCGAACCGTTCGGTAATTACGCATACCAATCAAAGGCGATCCACGATGAGTCGGCGACAAATTGTCGGAAGAGTAAAGCATCACTTCCGCCGGCATTGCAACAAGCGGCACGAAAATGTGCAACATGCTGCCGAGGGTTTCCGGTTCCATCAAAGGTCTTGAACAGAGGTGGTACAAAGCCCTTTGGATATTGGACAGCATCGAATTCTTCGGGGTAAGGTCTACCCGTCTGAATGGATTTCCCGCTCTTTGATTGTGCCAAGGCTTCTCGCACTTTCTTTGTTCCACCATGCTCTTGATATCCTTCTACGGAATCATATTCAGGTAGAATCTTTCTTTGGTCGATCGTCTCCAGTTAACGGATGTAATCTCTTTTCCTCCGTACGTAATATGAATAACTTACGGAGGCGTTTCTCTTGGGGGTTGAGCTCGACTGCGAAGAGTGGCTAGGACTGCTGACCATCTCTTCCATCCTTTTTGCCAATTGAGAGATTGTATCGTCTTTTCTCGAATTTGTGCTCTCAATGCTTCGATTCATCTCTTTCCGCATGCTTGCGGAACACCTTGCGAAGGCGACGATGCTCGTGTTTCAACCATGTTAATTTACGCATATTCATCATCCATGAACTCGACGAGTCGAATTCATCTCCGAACTTTTCTTCTCTTTCTCTTGCTAATCGTTGAATGTCGGTTCTTAGCTTTTCCATAGCGTCTTCTAATGGTCTTTTCGTGCGGTTTCGCGAGTTATCATGCGATGGGCTGTCGGGTTTCCTTCTCGTGAGTCTTCTTCATTGTGGTAGCGCTTTCTTCGGACTCGAGTCTCTGACGAGACTTTCCTTCTCGAGTCATTGTTTCGGTCTTAATTGGCCGGTAGTGGGACGCCATACCATCCTTCTAGCGGCGGAGGCCTGGGACCGGATGGTGCAGTCGGCCGAATCGCTGGAAGGTGGTATCCTCCACGATCCGTAAACACGAAACAACAACGAGGTGGACTAACCTTCATCTTCTTATTCGGCTCTTCTACGGCGATAGCGGAGTTCTACTCGTGGCCCAAGACGGGACTTGGTCGGTGTCCGTCCTATCCTTCTTAAAATCTCCGATACGGGGCATTTCTCTTTCTTTGCTAACTTCTCGATCACGGTCACGTAGTCGGGCAAATGGTGTAATCCTAGCCCTTTTCCTTTTGTTGTCGCTATAGTATGCGGGTCGAGGTAATGTAGAAGCAATCCTGCGGACATTTTCCTCGTCGGTCTGCGGCGGAAAGGGATGGAATCTACTTCCTTCCAAGAGGGTGTATATTCGAGCAATGGTATGTATTCGGGTAGTGGTGTGTACTCGGGGATTTCTTCTAAGAAAGCGACTTCGGCGGCTACGGCCTTCCTGGCAATCTTCCTACCTCTGTTTCTTCTCTGAGTCCGTGTTAGGGGTGGAACCCTTGAGCTGGACCCAATTTCAAAAACAGAAGGTCTTGCACGGAAATCTGTACCCTCCACGGTAACATGCTCGTTACAAATTTGAACTTCCTTCCCCTTCAGTTTGGCGGAAGCCGGGGTAGGTGCAGAGACGACTAGACCAGTGGGGGTAGAGATAACGGTCCTCCTTTGGACAGTAGCATTCCACTCGGTGGAACCCTTTGCGGGGGAGGAAACTCTTGAGTTGACTTAAGGTTGAACTCGATCGAAGGTCTCTCGGTTTCGGATACTTTGTTTGTCGGCGCGAAAAGGGTAACGTCGGTGATCTTGACATTTGTGTTCTCGAATCCTTGTCCAAGCCGGATGATCCCATTGTCGGGCGGCTCATCCTTGTAAACGGCGAAGTCCGAGTCCATTGGTGAAGGAGAAAATCGGCTTTGGGGCTTCCATTTCGCGGGGTAGATTCGATTGTCGGTCCGAGTTATACTTCTTCTCATCGGGATGAAAAGAAAGGAATCGAAAAGAGTCCGAACACATTCTTGTTCATGTATATTTGTTAAAAGAGTCATTCATTAGAGGGTTTGTTTATTTAGAACGGAATGTTCAAAGGTGTAGAGAAGGTAATGAATCTGATTCGGAGTTGGAAAGGAAAAGAAAGTCTTATGCAAGACTTCTCGACTCGAAGGATCACTCCTAAACTAACACCTATTAGGGGTCCACCCCACCTCAGAAATGAGGTAAAAGGATCTCGGAACCTCTCTGTTTAGGGGTGTCTAAACAGTGGCTCCTAAATCCGAGAGAATGTTGGCTATACTCGTTCAAGGTAGAAATGAACATTGTATTCCAACGGAAAGAAGGGCAGTTTGATCCATTAGGGACATGGATACACTACCAATTTTTGAAAGCAAAACTATCTGATTAAAAATGGAGAGAGGAATTGTTCCCCAGCGGAGTCGCCAGAAATTGTCGGCATATTTTTAGGTTATGTGTTTTGAAAAGGGGTCGCCTACAGAAATTGTCGGCAAATTTTCATATTTCAAATTTAATTTAAATATATATATAGTTTAAAAGATAACATTTAATTTTGAAAGTAATTTTAAGTTTAAAATTTTTAAGATATGAAATCAAACCGATCTCACATCCCGAATAGTTTATATAAACGAGCGCCGCACCACAAGCCGTGTATCTATCCCGAAGAATAGACACAGCTTGCTTGATGATGGGGCTCGATTAAATAAACTAGGAGATTTGTGACATCCGTTTGGTCTACGAACCAATTTTATAAGCCGACAAGTTCCCCTACTTAATATGAAAACATTAAACGAGGTTTATATTACACGGGTTCTTAAAATTCCCTATAAGGGCAAGCCCCTATAGTTAATTACATCTTAAGTGATGGGAATCACCTAAGAAAACTCTCGATAATAATCGGTAGTTACTGCTCTCGAGAATTTCAAAGTTTAAGTCTTCGAGGATTGGATTTTGGAATTTCGATAGGGAATGGATCAAATTTAGAACATTTTTCTTTTGGGAATCCAAAGGAGGAAAGGTAGGAGAAATCACAGATTCGAAGCGAACTTCGGTAATTTCCCGACTATCCTATTTGTTTGGCTTGGATTTAGGAAAGTCCTATTGTTTATTTAGTATTTTGATCTTGCCAATTTTAATTAGTTAGGACTTATATTCGTATGACAAAATCATACAAATAGCCTCGATGATGTGAGGGTTTATGTCGTATCGGACGACTACCTCGGAGTCTAAGACCGGTTAGGGCTTAATTTACATGATATGCGAAATGCCTAACGAAGAGTTGAGGATTTATGTCGCACTAGGCAAACTACCTCGAAGTCCATGGCTTGGTTATTTAATTCTAAGAAAGTTTTGCTGAAGTAGACTCGGGTTTTGCTCGATGACGATGGTCGTGCTTGCCACCATGCTCCGAGCTCCTTGTTGCTGCGAGGTTTAGTTTTAGAAGTCATAAATCGGGAGATGAGAGAAGTGTTCGGTTTAGAGAAAGTCTTAATTTCCAAGTGTTTTTTATGTTTTAATTAAAACAAATCTTAAAATTGATTATAACAACACGGTTAAGATCCCGCGGTTCCATCCTTCGGCATCGTTATTTTTATCGGATTCACTTAGTCCAGATGAATTTGCTAAACTCAACTGAATGAGTTCCACACTTTCATTTAGATCATGGGAAATCCCGTTAGCAACACGTAGGTTACATCATCCGAGGTATTCCCGATCATCCAACAAGACGTTTTAATTTAGTTGTAGTTGTAGTTTTGTTGTTTTGTTTGTGATTAAATTTTGAGTTGTTTTATATTTTGAAGTGTTGTGGCGGTGAATTTTATCTTGTAATGACTTTTAATTTAGTTTTGGTTTCGGTTTAGGGACAATCCTAAAGGTGTGGGTTTTCATGCAACGGTTGTTTATCATGCAAGAAAAGTAAGTGCGATGCGATTAAATAAATTGCAATAAGGTAAATTGCAATAAAATAAAAGCGTACTGGAGGGTCTTCCCGTCATCCCAAGTTGCACTTAAAACACAATTAGAATATTTAAGCATTTAAAGCAAGTTCCTAGGTAAAGCTAAGGGAAGGGTTATGGTTTTACTACCAAGTTCCTAATCCTATAGCTAGTCATCTCCTATGACGTCTAGGTTCTTGTATTTTGGTTTGAGGATGATTTTCTTCATCAAAGAACAATTAAGTTCAATTGTTCTTATAAATATCCTATCATATCGAAGAAGTGCTTAAGACGAGTCTTAAACATCTTTTCAATATTTCTAGGATTATTTTAAGTCCAAGAGAATTTAATTATACAAATGAATTAATCGTCCGGGAGTTCAAGTTTATTATCTTGCTCAGTGAACTAAGACGTTTGAATATCTTATGAATGAAGTAACACTTCACTTAACACTCCATTTAGGAGTTATGACCACAAGAGCTTTCGAGGGCAAATGGATGTTCAAGTGATTTATGATTTAATTTAATTTCGATTAATGGATTTAAGTTTGGAATAGTGTTGAAGTTGTTTTAGATTTATTTTTGAATTCTTTATGTCTTAGGTGATGTTATATTTAATTTAATTTAATTTAATTTAGTTCAATTTAATTTAATTTAATTTAATTTAATCTAATGTGGTTTAATTTAATTTAATTTAATTTTAAGTTAATTTAATATAATATGATTTAATTTAATTTAATTTAATTTGATTTAATTTAATTTGATTTAATTTAATTTGATTTAACTTAATTTAATTTAATTTAATTTAATTTAATTTAATTTAATTTAATTTAATTTAATTTAATTTAATTTAATTTGATTTAATTTAATTTGATTTAATTTAATTTAATTTAATTCAATTTGATTTAATTTGATTTAATTTAATATGTTTTAATTTAATTTTATTTAATAATTTTTTTAATTTAAATTTTAATTTAATTTTATTTTTAATTTTAATTTAATATTTTATTTTTTATGTTTTAAAGATGATTTAATTTTAATTGTTAAAGTATTAATTTAATTGAAATTTTAAAAGGATTTAATTTAGATAATTTAACTTTAATTTAATTTAATGATTAAGTCTTTTAGCATTTTAAATTTTAAATTTGGATTATCATTTTAATTAGGAATTAAATATTATTGAGATGATTAATTTAGGGATTCTTAAATTAAAGAATAAATCTCTTCCTAATGGCATCCCTATTTTAATAATTCCAAATTTATTATTCTTCCAAATTTAATTAATTATTTGATTAAGGTTTATTTTAATTATTTTTAAATTGTTTAGTAGGTTTATACCCTTTAATTATTTAAATTTCAATCATCCAAATCAGATTAAGATCAAATATTTTACTTTTTCATTTTATTAAGCCTAAAGTTTTAATTAAGGGTTAAAATTTTAATTACCATTTTGCCCTTGAAGCTTAATAATTTCATAACTCACTAAATTGAGCTTAAATGAATTTGAAATTTTTATGTGACTTCACTCATATGTCAATAAAGACATTAGAGGAGAAAATGTGATTTTTCTATATTTAATTTATTTATTTAATTATTTTTGGTGGAAAATAGGGATTTCCAAGGAAAATTTAATAATATGACCAACAGGAAGTTTTTGTCCTTAAAAAAATTATGGGACATTCCTAATGATCAGAGGACCACTTGGACCAATTTTGGTGATTTTTTGAATTATATTCCTTTTATTATAATTATTTTGAGTTTTGGAGTATTAATTAATTTAAAAATAAAATAAAGGTTGAAAAATGAATTTTATATTTTTCAAAAATCTCTCTGATATCAAGGAAATTAGAGAACCAATTTTTATAATTTTCTGATTTTTCTTTGATTTATTATAGTTGTTTTAGTGGAAATGCTAGAAAACACATTTTTTTTATTTTAAAATTACTCTAGGGCTTTAAAATTTAATAACTCATCATAGAGACCTAAGAAAAATATGGTATTTGTTCCTATGTGATTAAAATTCAAAATGTGACATTTTGGTGAATTTTATTATTTTTGTGATTTTTATTATTTTTTAATTATTAAAAATATTAAAATAATGCAAAAAATCAACTTTTTTAGAAAATTATAATTTTAATTTTCTTAAATTTCCCTGATATCAGAGAGGCTCCAAAACCAATTTGGTGAATTTTTGAAAAGTATTTTGAAAGTTATGAATTTTTTAAGTTTAATTTTGGCTAAATGGCTTAATCGACCCATTTGATAGGGCTAACCAAGTCCGATTGACTTCAAACTTTTATAGTGGGCTCCCCTGATCCTAAAGGTCAGTGGAGAATTGATTTCAAGTCAATTTGATGTATGATTAGCTCTAATTAATTAAAACTCCAATTTGGGTTTTAAAGCTAATTACGGTTATTCCAAGTGAGTTAACTCAAAACCTATTTTTCCTAGGGTCCTCTAGTCATAATAAACATCACCAAATTTTTCTAGAATTTATTTCACAATATGCTAATTATTTGAATTAAAATACTCAAACTAGCAACCTAGAGTTGAAAAATCGATAACTCTTCATAGGGATAGCCTGCGACTTTGGAAAATTCGGGGAATGTTCCCAAATTCGGAGGCTTAAAAGCCTTATGGTCTCATGCCATGGTGAATTGTATACATGCATGGAGAATTGAAAATTTGCGAGAGAGTAAATAAATTATTAAAAATCAAATACTCGATGAAATTGAATGATTTCTTTTCCACATTATTCACCTACGTTCCTTTGAGCGAGAGGGTATTTTTATTTTATTTTTCTGATTTTTCTACACAAAGTTATGCGTTTTTGAAGTTTAGGGAATTAAATAAATAGAAAAATAACCTATTTTTCTACTTATCCACGCGGCGCCAACTCAACCTAGGCATCTCCGAAACGCCGCGTGTCGTCCTCTGATTCGGCGCCGCCATCCAACTCAGCGCTCCGGGGGCCCGCTGTATCGTTCCGTCTCCTCATCCGGCGCGATCCTGGCCGTCCGTCCACGCGTGTATTAAAAGAACGGCATCCGTTCATCGTCCCCAAGCTTCCTAACCCGAGAACCGTCCACACTAAATTCCTAATATCTCACTCAATACTTAACAGATTTTCGTGTTCTTGTGCTCTATGGATTCATCTTGAAGAGAAGAATACATCTATACGGTGATCATGCATTGAAATTAAGGCATTTGAAATGGAGAATCTCCGAAGCTCGGGATAAAGAGTTAGCTCATACCTTTGCTCGGAGAAGTGTGGCTTCAATACGAGGGTTGTATCACCTTCGATTGCATCCAAGCAAGCTCCAGATGAAGTCCCTTGGCCTGGTGAATTGTCTAGGTATGATTTCGACCAAGCCCGATCACAAAGCTTGGAGTCTGGAACAGATGGGTGGCCTGAAGAGGGGGCTTTTGCTGGTGGACTTCTTCCCTTGGTACGGTGAAGGTGTAGGATCAATCAATTTGGGGATTGGTCCACTGTGAAGAAGTGTCCTGGTTTTGTGCTTGAAATTTGAACTCGAAATTGAGCTCGGTAGAGGAATTGGAGGCTGGAATCCGAGTGGGAATCAAATGCTCTATGTGTAGGGAGTTGTGCGGAATGATTTTGGCGAGTTTCCTTAAGGTTGGTTCGGCACCTCCCATGGCCGAGAGGGGTAGGGTTTAAATAGGAGAGGGTGGAGGGCCTCCAGGGGGAGTTAGGGCTTGGGATCGGCTGCTTAGGTCAAGGGAAGAACAGCCATGGTGGCCATTGGGCATGGGGCGACTCGGCAAGGTGGAATTCCAAAGTTTGGCTCCTTCCGAGGTCTCGGCCATGGTGTTTTCCGGCGAGCCTGGGCGGTGGCCGGCGGGCATGGGTCACCCTCGGGTCCGGGTGGGTCGGGGTTGGAGGTTTGTGCAATCGATTGGCCATGGACATGTGTAAAGGGTTTGGATTAAAATGGTATGGGGAGAGGCTCATTTTGGGTCCAAATGGGTCAACCCACCATTTTGGGTTTGGTGCACCCTTCCATGGTTGATTTGGGGCTGAGGGAGGATTAGGTGAATCGGCTAGAAAAGGGTAGAGAGGTCACCATCCATGAATATTTTGATTAATCATGGATTAATGTGAAGCATTAAAAGGGTTAAAACCTTTTAAGGGGGCTTAAAAGAGGCTCCTCCTTTTGCCATTAATGGCTTGATCACATGTCAAACCTTCCATGATTTCATGTGACTTGTCCATGGCTTGCATGTGGCTTCATGGCTTGTCTTTGGCTTGGGGAAAAGTTTGGTCGATTTCATGAAAATGGAATTTGGAAATTTTGGTAATTTAGGAGTGATTTGATGGGATTTGGCACATGGCTTAATTTGGATTTATTTTATCATGGGTTTAGAACTTAGGAGATGGTCCCATCCAATGGATGATGATATAAGGTTGTCATGTGGGCTTTGGGCCTTTGAAATTTAGTGAAGGTGGGCTTTTAAAGTGATTTAAGGAAGTGCTTTTTTTTTATTTTAGGATGAGAATTTTGCAAAGGATTGGATCCAATAAGTGTTGAATTTAGTTTAGGAATGTTTCATGAATGATTTGGAATAAATTTGAAGTGTTTGGGCTAGGTTTGGGTTGGATTTGGACCTCTTTGGTGAATGGGCCAATATAGGTCAAATTGGGCTAACTTGGGCCAATGTTGGGCTAGGGTTGAAATTGGTGTAAATTAAATGTTGGGAAATGTTTATGGGAGTGTTTCAAAGAGGTTTTGGCTTTGGTTGGGTTTTGATTTTGGGGTTTGGGCTTATTTGGGCTAGGTTTGGGTTTAGGTCAAAATTGGGCCTTTTAGCTTTGGGTTGAATTTGAGTGGGGTTTGGGTCTAAATTTTGGGCAAATCATGTTAGTGTTTTGTTTGTGGGAATGTTAAGGAAGGTTTAGAAAAGATTTGGGGTTAATTGGAGTTGAATTGGGTGAGTTTGGATTAGGTTTGGGTCATGGGTCCAAATTGGGCTTTAAGGTCAAAAGTGAAATTGGATTCAAATGTCAATCAAATTGGGCTTGGATTTGGTCTAGATTAGTGTTGGGGATGTTGAATTGAAGTTTAGAATTGAATTGGACCAGAATTTGGGTCAATTGGGTAGGTTTGGTTTGACATTGGGTTCACTTTTGGGTTAAAAATGGGTCAAATTAGGGATTTTGATAAAAGTGGGGTAAATTGACAAAATTGGCCCATGGTGTAGTTAGACAAAATGAAATTGGGAATATTCGGGATTTTTTGGAATTTTCTGGGAATTTTCTGAATTTCTAGATTTTTTGGCTAGGAGGGGTATTTTGGGTATTTGGAGGGTATTGAGAGGTATTTTTGGAATTTTTGGCTATGGATGATCAATTTGATTGGTGAGGAATTGTTTAGGAATGATTTTGGAGAATTTTGGGTAATTTGGAAATTTTGGATGATTTGGGTAATTTGAAGGGTTTTGGGTAGGCTAGGCGGGTGTAGGGTCCCTGGGGTCAAAAATTAAAAATTTGGAAAATTGAAGATTGGGTAATTGTAAGTGGAATGAAATCATTTTGGTTGAGCCATGAAGCCATATCAAGCCCATATGAGCCATGAAGGGACTCATTTGAGGCATCCACTATATTGTTCCTAACCCTCTTAGCCAAAGGCTTAGGGGTTAAGGACCATCCATGTGAATCACCTTCATGAGCCAGGAGGTCCAGTTAGGTATGGGTGTGGTTTTAGGAGGTGTGTGAAAGTGTAGTGTATAGGTGTAGTGTGTGTGTAAGTCAGCCCTTCACCGGACTGTGCCACCCGTAGGCGATCCTAAGGCCAAAGAGTCCTATAGGAACTCATCCTTTAAACTTCCACATTTGATTTCAACCCTCTAGGTGATTAGGGGTCTACAATCAAGTTAGTGGAGTTTGCAGGGAGTTAAGAAGTGGTTTGAATTTCTAAGTGGTGGGTCCCAATTCTAATCCTCTAGGACAGTCAAAGGAAAAGCTTAAGGCTAGATCCTAAGTACTAAAGAGAAGAAGAGAAGAACTCATCAAAAATGAGGTCAACATCAGGCAACATAGTTAAATTGAGCTGCTGTACATATGCATAATCATCATTAAACACTTCAGGTTGAAAAGAGGAAGGGGAAGTGGGGTGAGCTGCTAATTGTGATTGAAAATGATTCACTGCACTTTGGGAAATTAATTGAGGATCAGTAACCCAGCTACCATCAAGTTCTTTAATTTTGAGTATTGCATTAATCTGCCTTCTGTATTTAATCACTGCATGGAAGAATTTAGTGTTCCTATCACCAAATAAATGTCTATTGACAACAACCTTTTGTTTCATAAATAATTCTTCCCTTTCCAAAGCTTGTAATATATGGGTTTGTGCATTAATTAACTCCTGAGTATGAGCTCATCCCTGATCCTCAATGGCTTCCAACAATTGACCTTTCTCATCATCATCTTTAATCTGTTAAAACACATTACCAAAACTATGTTTATTCCACAACCTTAATTGAAAAGCCACAGATTTGTGTAATCTCCATAATTTGACCATATGATTGATGATAGGAGAAGATGGAGCAGTCCAAGCTGTCTTTACCACCTCTAAGAAGCTGGAATGCTCGGCCCACAGTTTCAAGAATCTGAAAGGGGAAAAACCAACACTGGGAAAGAATGAGATTTAAATTTAGAGGGTGAGTGATCTAATGTAGTTCTGTGAAGATGATGGACTTGTGTAATAGGAAAGGTATTCAGCCAAGAGTCATTAGCCATAATTCTATCATTTCTCTCCAAGAGTAAACCCCTTTGCCAAGTGAAAGGTGAGCCATGTCAGCATATTTTTAGGTTGTAAGTTTAATTTAAATAAAAAGTGGGTCGCCTACAGAAGTTGTCGGTGAATTTTAAATTTTAATTTAAATATATATATATATATAGTTTGAAAAGTAGCATTTAATTTTGAAAATAATTTTAAGTTTGAAAATTTTAAGATATGAAATTAAACCGATCTCACAACCCAAATATTTTATATAAACGAGCACCACACCACAAACCGTATATCTATCCCAAAGAATAGACACACTGCTTAATGATGGGGCTCGATTAAATAAATTAGAAGATTTGTGACATTTGTTTGGTCTTCGAACCAATTTTATAAGCCGACAGGTTCCCCTGCTTAATATAAAGGAATTAAGTAGGGTTTATATTACCTGGGTTCTTAAAGTTCCTTATAAGGGCAAGCCCCTATAGTTAATTACATCCTAAATGTTCGAAGACATTTAAGAAAACTCTCGATAATGATCAGTGGTTTTGTTCTCAAGAATTTCAAAGTTTAAAGTTTTCAAAGGATTGAATTTTTGAAATTTCAAAAGGGATTAGCTCAAATTTGGAACAGTTTATTTTAAGAATAAAAGGAAGAAAAGTAGGAGAAGCTGAGGATCCAAGAAGAATCTTGGAAACTTCCCAAACTATCCTATTGTTTGGCTTCAATTCGGGAATTTATTTGATGTTATAATCCTAGAAATTTTAATTAGTTAGGACTTATATTGGTATGACATAATCATATAAATAGCCTCGAAGATGTGAGGGTTTATGTCGTACCGAACGACTACCTCGGAGTCCTAAGACCGGTTAGGGCTTAATTTGCATAACATGATTATGCAAATGCCTAACGACGAGTTGAGGATTCATGTTGCACTAGGAAAACTACCTCAAAGTCCTATGGGTTGGTTATTTAATTCTAAGAAAGGTTTTGCTGAAGTAGACCCGAGTTTTGCTGATGACGATGGCCGTGCTGCCCACCATGCTCCGAGCTCCTTGTTGTTGCAGAGGTTTAGTTTTAGAAGGTGAAAATCGGGAGATGAGAGAAGTTTTTGGTTTAGAAATCTTAAAGTCCAAATATTTTTAATATTTTAATTAAAACAAATCTTAAAGTTGTTTAAACAGAATCGATTAAGATCCCACGGTTCTGTCATCACGGCACCGTTATTTTCATTGAATTCACTTAGTCCAGATGAATTTACTAAACTCAACTGAATGAGTTCCACACTTTCATTTAGACTGTGGGAAATCCTGTTAGCAACACGTGGGTTACATCATCCGAGGTATTCTCGATCATTCAATGAGATATTTTAATTTAGTTGTAATTGTAGTTTTGTTGTTCTGTTTGTGATTAAAATTTGAGTTGTTTTATATTTTGGAATGTTGTGGTGGTGAATTTTATCTTGTGATGACTTTTAATTTAGTTTTGGTTTCAGTTCAGGAACTATCCTAAAGGTTCAAGTTTTCATGCAACAGTCTTGTTTAACATGCGAGAAAAAGTAAAGTACAGTGCATGTAAGTAAATTGCAATAAAGTAAATTTCAATAAAAGCGTACCTGGAGGGTCTTCCCGTCATCCCAAGCTACACTTAAAACATATATTAAGGCATGTAAATATTTATAACAAGAACCTAGGTAAAGCTAAAGGACAGGTTTTGGTTGTCTACCAAAGTCCTAATCCTATTGTTAGTCATCTCCTATGACATCTAGGTTCTTGTATTTTGTTTAAGGATGATTTTTCTTCATCAAAGAACAATTAAATTCAATTGTTCTTATAAAACATCTCATCATATTGAGAAAGTGTTTAGGACGAGTCCTAAACATCTTTTCAATATTTTCGAGATTATTTTGAGTCCAAATAAATTTAGTTGCACAGGTGAATGAATCATTCAGGAGTTTAGTTAAGCTTTGTCTCTTGTTCAGTGAACTTGGGCATTTGATTACCTGACGAATGAAGTGACATCTCACTTAATACTCTATTTAAGAGTTATAATAGTTAAAGCCTTTAGGGGCAAGTTGGTTTGTTGAGAATTTTAATCATTCTTAATTTGAGGTTTGGATTAAAAGTTTAAAGTGATTTAGTTTAATTATGAGATTTTAATCAATAATTTTAAGTTTAGAATAGTGTTCAAATTATTCTTGGTTTAAATCTTTATGCTTTAAGTGATCTTAATATTTTAAATTTGTTTTACTTTTTTTATTGAATGATGTTAACTTAATTTAATTTAAATTTGATTTAATTAAATTTAATTTAATTTAATTTAAATATTTTTTAATTTAACTTGACTTAATTGTTAAGATGTTAATTTAATTTAAATTTAATTTTAATTTAACTTTTATTAGTTCAATTTAATTTAATTTAATTTAATTTAATTATTAAATTATTTAATACTTTGAACTTTTCTTTAATTTATGGGTTATTTATTTTTTTAATTTTTAATTTTTAATTTACTTAGTTTGGGTTATTATTTTAAACTTAATTAAGATTTAAATATTATTGAAATGATTTATTTAGGGATTTTTATTAAAGAATTAATATCCTCTTAAATTATATCCCTATTTTTAATAATTCAAATTTTCATTAATCTTCCAAAATTTAAATTGTTTAAATAATTAAAGTTTCATTTTTAGTTTATTAAAAGTGATTAATGGGTTCTTGCCCTTTTAATTTCCTAAAGTTTCAATCATCCAAGAAAGATAAAATCAAATATTTTACCCTCCATTTTAATTAAACCTAAAATTTTAATAAAGGTGTTTAAATTCTTTAATTACCTTTATGCCCTTTTAGGCTTATTTATTTCATAACTCACTAAATTGAGTTCAAATGAATTTAAAATTTTTATGTCACTTCATTCATAAATCAATTAAGATGTTAGAGAAAAAAATGTGATTTTTCTGAATTTAATTTATTTATATAATTATTTTTAGTAAAAAATGGGATTTTAAATGAAAATTCAACAACATGACCAAGGAAAGGTTTCTGTCCTTCAGAAAATTATGGGATGTTTCTAATGAACAGAGGACCACTTGGACCAACTTTAGTGATTTTTTAAATTATATTTTATTTATTATAATTATTTTGAGTTTTAGAGTATTAATTAATTATAAAATAAAATTGAAGTTGAAAATGGATTTTATATTTTTCTTAAATCTCTCTGACCTCAAGGAGTTCAAAGAAGCAAATTTTTACAATTTTCTAATTTTTCATTGATTTATTGGAATTAATTCAGTGAAAAGGTTAGAAAATACATTTTTTTAATATTAAAAATTGTTTTAAACATTTAAAATTCAATATCTTTACTTAGAGACTTGGGAAAATTATTTGGTTTATTCCTAAGTGATTAGGAGTCAAAATATGACATTTTTATGATTTTTAATATTTTTGTGATTTTCATTATTTTTTAATTATTAAAATATTAAATATATTATTAAAAATAAAAAATTTATGAAAATTACAATTTTAATTTTTATAGACTCCTCTGATACCAGAGAGCCCACAAAACCACTTTGATGAATTTTTTAAATGAATTTTTGGAGTTATGAATTTTTAAAGTTTAATTTTGGTTATGTGACTTAATTAATTCATTTAGTGGGGCTAAACATTTTCAATTGATATCAAATTTTTATATGAGGTTCCTCTGATCCTAAAGTTCAGTGGAGAATTATTTTCAATTTATTTTAATGTATGGTTAACCCTAATTAATTAAATTTAAATTTTAGGTATTTAGGCTAATTAGGATTATTCTTAATGAGTTAATTCAAAATATAATTATCCTAGGGTCCTCAGGTCCCAAGAAACTTCACCAAATGTTTCTAGAATTTATTGGACAATATGCTAATTATTGGAATTAAAATACCAAAAACAGTGACATAAACTTGAAAAATACATAGCTTTACATAGAGATGGCTTCTGACCTTGAAAAATAAGGGAATGTTCCCAAGGTCAGAGGCTTCAAAAACCCTATGGTCTCATGCCATGGTGAATTGTCTATGCAAATGAAGAATCAAAATACTGAAATGAGTAAATAATTAATTAAAAATAAAATACTCATCAAAATAACTTGATTTATTTTCCACATTATTCTCCTCTGTTCACTGAGCAAGTTGGTATTTTTAGTTTATTTATATGATTTTCCTACACAAAGATATGGATTTTCTAAGTTCTGGGTATTTAAATAAATAGAAAAAACCCTATTTTTCTACTTATCCATGCGGCGCCGCGTCAACCTCGGCAGCTCCGAAAGCCCACGCGTCGCGCTCCCATTTGACGCCGTCATCTGACTCAGTGCTCCAGGTGCCCGCAGTTCATGTAACGTTCTCTGGTCCGGCGCAATCTGGACCGTCCACTCGATACACGCTCGATCGGACGGCGCCTGGTCATCGTCTATGACTGGTGTGCTCCCGTGACCGTTCACACTAAAACCCTAAGAACTCTCTCATTTCTCAACAGATTTTCGTGTTCTTATGCTCTATGGATTCGTCTTGAAGAGACAAACACATCCATCCGGTTTACATGCTATGAAATTAAGTAAAACAAAATGGAGAATCACTGGAAGCTCGAGAGGAAGGAATGATCCATATCTTTGCTCTGAGAAGTGTAGCTTCAATCAGAAGGTTGTGTCACCTTCGATTGCACCTAAAGAAGCTCCAGATGAAATCTCTGGCTCTAGGGAATTGTCTAGGTATGAAAGTGTCCACAGCCGATTTCAAAGCTTGGAGGCTGGAGCAAATGGGTGGCCTGGAGAGGGGGCTTTCACTAGGGAACTCTTTCTCTTGGTCCTGTGCGAGTGTGGGCCGAGTTTAATTTGGATTTGGTGGAGGTTTTGGAAATTTCTGGTTTTGGGTTTAAATTTAAACTCGAAATTGAGCTCGAGTGGGGGAAATTGGGGCTAGAATCCAATGGGGATCAAGTGCTCTAGGTGAGGAGAAGGTCCTGGAGAAATTTTGGCAGAGTTTTTTTTTAGGTCTGGTTCATCACCTTGTTTGGCCGAGAGGGTGTGAGGTTTAAATAGACATGGCTGGAGGGCTCCCCAGGGGCAACTAAAGGCTTGGATCAACTGCTCAGGGCAAGGGAAGAACAGCCATGGTAGCCATTATAAGCTTACAAAAGCCATGAGAGGACTCACTTGAGGCATTCACTATGTTGTTCATAACCCTCTTAGCCAAGAGCCTAGGGGTTAAGGTCCATCCATATGAATTACCTACATGAGTTAGGAAGTGAATCTAGGCATGAATGGTTTTAGGATGGGAATGTGTGTGAAAGTGTAATGTGTGTGCAAGTCAACCCTCACCAGACCAGGCCACCCAGGGTAGTCCTAAGGCCAAAGAGTCCTATAGGGAACTCATCTTTTAAACCTCCACATTTGATTTTAACCCTCCATGTGACCTGGGGTTTACATTCAAAATTTTGGGGTTTGAAGGGAGTTTAAGAGGTGTTTGAATTTCTAAGTGGTGGGTCCCGTTTTTGGTCCTCTA